>OZ005743.1:55392132-55469342 GCA_963930735.1 Dioctria linearis | reverse complement strand
TTTGATTCGTTCCCGTACTAAGGGACTCGACTAATTCTACGTAAGCAAAAGTCATCTTTCTTTTTTTTCTTTCACCATCTTGTTAAGATTCTACTTCTGAAAGATACTTTGTGAGGCTATCTGATACCACGCCCGCTTTGGATATAATATCGCGCAAGGCCGCGACTCGATTCTTCATTCGTTGCTGAATCTCTTTTGGGGAAGAATACACTGACTCTTCTTTATGGATAAACTGGTGATGATTGTCCTGGGTGTTTTCCTTCAACTCTATTATCGTGATTTTCTCCTTTCCAGTGATGCATCCAAAAAGAGGTTTTTCTTCCTTTATTTTCTCCATGTCTTTCACTGAAAGTTTTCCATTTATACAATCAATGACTGCTTTGTCCTTCAGGAACTTGATCCTCAGAATACCGTCAGCTGGAATCGAATTAGTGTCATAAATGGCGTTAAACTCGCATGGCTATTCTACTCCACCTATGCGTAGTGTAGCTTTGCAAGTTCTAATTGAGCTTTCTTGTGCCCCAAACAACCCTCCAATCATTATTTCCTTGAAAGTTTGTATAGGCGTGTTTCCTTTAGTACGATTTACCTTAATTATATTACATGTTGCACCTGTATCTACTAATAATGTTAATTTACCCGTTATACCTATATCCGATTCTACTGAGGTAATGCAGTTATTTAACAAACTTAACTCTATGACACTGGCTTCTTTCTGTGAGGTCTTCATGGTCTTGAATTCCGTCAATTGAAGACAGCTGCGGATAATTCCCCAGCTGCCGCTCCCCGTTTCCCTGCTTTAGAGCTTCTTGTTCCGCAAGATATTTCTTCAAGCAGTTTGCGGTATAATGATCGCAGCTGTCTTGGAGAACCAATTGAAGTATCCGCGAAACTTATGCTTTGTCTTCGGCAACTAGCAGTATAGTGACCATAGTTTCGGCATTTTACACAGTATGTTGGCTGTTTTCTTGATTGGCATTCCCTAGCAATATGCCATCTTTGCCCACACTGGAAACACTGGATGGGCCTAGACAGCGTTGCCCTAGCCTGTGATCCACGATATATTCCTGCTGCTGCTGGAGATGGGCCCTTCTGTACGGCTTCTGTGAATGGTCTGCTGGTATTATTGTTGAAACGATTTGTCCCCCACCTATCTCGCATTGTTTCGGAATTCAGTTTTCGCCCACTTCCCCAGACTTCTGGTTCTCTACTCTGGAGCCTCGTTGCATCCTTCGCGAAATAACTAGCTTCTTCTTGTACTTCATCTAGTGATTGGAATCTCCTTCCCGTCAGATGCACTTGCGTTGCCTTATTCCCTACGCCTGCTTTAAAAGTAGCCACTGCGTCAGCTTCCAATTCTGCTATTAGTCCGCCTTCCTTATTTGGGTACTTAGCTGTGACTGCTGTTTTAATTTTGTCCAGAAGCTCTTTCATTCTGTCAGCGAATTCTCGATTGTCCTCTCCAGGTCGTTGTTTACACTCCAGCGTTTCCGTACGTAGCTCACTGAACGATTTTCGTGGCGTATATGCAGTTTTAATAACTTGCTGCAGAGTTTCAAAATCCTTCGGCTCCTGGGAACACATTAGATAGTAAGCGACATTTGTAAGCCGAAATTTCACACATTTGATAGAGATAGCTTTTTCTTCAGTAGTCAATTGATCCTGCAATTCAGGAAACGCTACAATTCTTTGCCCAGCTTTGGTGACCTTTCCCCAGAAAATAATGGTATATATTTGGATACCATATCCATAACTTTCCCATGTGCTTCTGCCATCCTGCTCTTGAGCAATCCGTATGATATACTGCTTCCTGGTTCTTTTGTCTTCCCCTTCGATGAGCTACTCTTAGCTGATCTTATCTTACCTATCTTTCGTTTCTCGTGGTTTATCCAAGAACACTAATTTCCTTGGTGTCCACTTCTTACTGACGTCTTGCCTGTATACTTTCTCTTGCGGCAGTGGACCCTCGGCTATTAATTTTGTCTCCAGTTCCTCCGATGCCTCTTCTGCTTCCTTCAGTTGCTGTTCCAAAGACAATATTTTCTTTATTAGACTCTTGTTCTTTCCTTTCTCTTCTTCTAACAATTGTTCTGCTTGGATCTCACCCCTTTGGATCACCTCGAGTGTAGCCGTTACCAGCTTCGCCTTTCGTACAGGACTTGGCAGCTGTATTCCACTCCTGAATCAATTTTCTCGATTCTTCACTAGATGTTCATTTTTGCAACTCTGCCGTGAGATGCTCTCCAATATACTGCCAGTCTTGCTCGTAGCTTTCTAACTTCTCCTTACACTCTTTTAGCTCCTGCGATCTTTCCTCTAATTCCTTCTCTTGAGTTTCGAACCGTAACAGTTGCTCTCTTGTCAGTACATTACTTCTACCCACCGACATTGAAGTCTGAACCAGAAGATCATCTAATTCTTCTCTCTTTTCCCTCCAAGCCAAGCCTAATTACATATATATATTATATATAACACCTAACCAAGAAAACAATCTCACCCAACAAAACAACTTGCACAAAAGTTAATTAATTTTAAACTACACCTAGTAAAACTAATTCAAATTTTTCCCAATTTCCTCATTCAATATCACTTTCTCCTGCCCTTTGTAACCTAAATGCTCCCTAGATTAACACCTTAATCCCAAACGTTACAGTCGACTTGACTTTTTGTTTGAATAACGAAGACATAATCCAAACACTCAGCAGATATCAATATCGAGATTTATAATCTCTGTTTAAAACGTGACGATTCAGACAAATATAGCATACACTCTATCAATGCTATAACAAACGCGAAGTAGCTTCGAACCAACAGGAGTGAAATCCATCTTTTAAGCGGAATTATAGAAAACAACGCTATACCTAATTACCAAAATGTCCACTCCTTAACTCTTACTTAACCTATAGCCAGATTCACAGTTTTTCTTACAGGTACAAATTCATTCATCCGCACAAAAACTGAATAACTTACTACACTTCTCATTTATAATAAAAACATAAAGGCCAACGATAAAAACACAAAACATTTATTCCCCCATATTAAACAAAAAATATTGGAAATCGCCGCAAACAAAACAAAAACCAAACATCTATCAATTAACTAATTAACCTATATCTTAAATTTTCAACCTAAAAACACGGAAATGCGACAAAAAACTTTCAATCGCCCATAATGATTTAACCTCAACCTATCCAAAAACGCACATCACAATCATGAAATCAAAATTGCTACACTGAAATGGCTTCTCAAAATCGCACTCAACACTTAGTCTAACACTTTTTAAATTTATGCTGAAAAGAAAATGGAGCAGCTAAAAGAAGCAGAGCTCCCACAATTAACAAAAATGGAGCAGGATAACTCTCAATATATATAAATTTTAAAAACACAATACATTTTTAAACCGCCTGCGCCAAATTGTCGTGTGCCCAATAATAAAACTCACGAATCAATCAAACAATAAAAGAATAAATCTTTAAATCAAAGAAAACACACAAATTGCATTTAAAACAATACTTTATTAATCCGAGAACTGACCTAACTTAATGACAATATAACTAATCTACCTGGCGCCGACTGTAATCACGATAAGACTGTACAGTGAGAGCTAGTCTCGCACGTGGGAGGGAGTACCAGTTTGTAAAGGACAACTCAGTTCTACAAATTCAAATATAAAATTTTTATTCAAAACTAAATACTTAAGATTATATCACAAACTCATTCAAAAAAGGAAATTCAGAACTACCTATAAACCTATAAACTACTATAAAAATTCAATATAAAATTCAACAATAAATTAAAATAAAACAAAACAAATTAAAAATTCAATAAATAGTGACGATCGCGTAGTCCGCCTCCTTTAATTCGTCTTATTCTAGGAAAAGGAAGAAGAAGAATTAATCGTCTGTGAGAAAAGTATTCCTATATAAATTTAAGAGTGCTATATTTAGGCACACGGGCAGCAAAATGCTACTACAAAAAAGAAGAAGATTACAGATTATTCTCTGCAGCAGAATTATTCTTCTGCTTAGGTGTGGGCAGGAGATTGCAGATTATTCTCTGCGGCAGAATTATCCTTCTCCTTAGGTGTGGGCAGAAGATTGCAGATTATTCTCTGCGGCAGAATTATTCTTCTGCTTAGGTGTGGGCAGGAGATTAGGCAATGGAGGGATTTTCAGATTATTCTCTGAAATATAGAATTATTGTTCTATTTTGGAGGTTGGAAATTATATTCTTGTCGCTCGGATTATTCTCCGAATCGGATGAGCTCTGAACCAAGAATGATTTTCTGCTGCGGCTCGTCGGCTTTATATAGCCGCCGCATCCAGTTATGTCTCTTTCGCCTCTTGGTGTTGCACTAGCGACAGCTATTGGATTTGCTTAACTTTTGATTGCGGCGAAGACAACTGACTAAATGACACTACGAATATGTAAACATGCAGAGGTACGTGTACTTTTACGAAAGTTTTGCTTTCTTTTATTATTTTATTTATTTATTAATTATTTTTTATGTTTTTAGATGAAGTGTGGCTTCAAAGTACCTTTTATGCATGCTTTTGTAGCATGAAGTGCTGTGTTCTGTGAGCGAATGATCCAGGATGTTAAACTTGATTGGTTTTTTTTTTAGATAAGTATCATGTTTTTATGATTTTACTTTAGACTTGATACTTTGTGCTTTCCTTATTTATTATTTCAGGAAATATCAGCAAGAGAGTGCATCTGGGGAACATAGATCCATCGATGGACTGAACATCCTCCCGCCTCCAAAAAATTGTAATATTTTGTGTAGATAAAAAAATAAACTTACGTTTGGTTGATGATAGATGTGTAATTTCTCCTTTTTCTTCTTCATTTTCATCTCCACACCTCCAGGAAGACTCCATTTGATAAAATGAGTTGCATTCTAAATTTTGTCCCAAGGTGAGTGCGTTGCTTCGAGTAGCTTAATCACGATCGGCGTGGCAATAATCTTTTCAACTAAGTCGTGTGGAATTGATGGTAGCGATACTTCATTGTTTGATGAAAAATGCTGGAATTGTCTTGGAGGATTGATAGGAGGATCCAGAAGCTGTGCTGGTGGAGTAATTGAGCGATTAAAAAATTGATTTATTGGGTCAATAATTATCGCCTGAGGTGATGACTTAGTGTCGGTTGTTGGCGGCACCTTTAATCCTTGAGTATTCTTTGGAAGTGGTGTGGTGCCCGTGTTGATAGGTTCGGGTAGTTTGGTGGGCATTATTTTGTTTACGTCCGGCATACTTAGTGCTGTTTGGTATATTACTGTAGATAGTACAGGTTCCTTTTTCGTCCTCTGTGTCGTTATTGGGACATGAGCTCCTAGGTTGCTGTCCTTTCGCCTTGGCTTCGCTCTTGGTTTGTTGTCAGTTTCAGCATCTAATTCTGGCATGCTCAATGGCGTAGAGCGTGATGCGGTCGGAAGCCTTGGCTTCTGGCCGGTACTCTCTTGACCTCGGTGTAAAGTTGAGGTTATGATGGTTTTTTGATTTCTTTAGCACTAACTTTTTAATTTCAGGCGATGCCAGACTTGCCTCAAATGGCCTTGCCTTCCTCTTAATAGGCGAGGAATGTACGGGTGGTGGTCGTACGATCGCTGATCGGAGTTTGCGTGCCCTTTTCGGTGTTGATGGCAGTGGGCTGAAAGGCCTGATTGGCTTAAAGTGGGCAAAAGTTCCGGAGACGTAGGAGATAAGCCAGCGTCAATAGAGTCTAAAGATTCGGAAATGAAGATTTCTAATTATTCCTCCATAATAGAAATAAAAAAAAATAATAAAAAAAATAATAAAGAGTAAAAACGAATTCGAAAATCACTGAGCGCACTTTTCAATGTTCACAACTGAAGTGATTTTTGGTAGGTTTTGGAATCGTTTATATTCAAATGTAACGGGTGATTTTTAAATTTTTGGGTATGCCAGAGAGTAGTAAATTTTGGTGGAGATTTTTTTGATATTTATTAGGATGATTTGGTGAAGGGGAAAGGACACATTTTTTAGATTGGAGGGGTGAGAATATTTTTTGGGATTTTAATTGTAACTGCTCTAACTAGATTATTATGATCAGTGTGAATATCAATGATTCTACTCAATGGCCATTTTCCGATGGGAGCCTGATCGTCTTTTATTAGAACGAGAGTTCCTATTTGTAAGTTTTCCTTCTCTGTCTGCCATTTATGTCGTTGGTGCAATGTGTGTAAGTAATCTCTTGACCATTGTTTCCAAAAATGTGCTGCCATCTCTTGAGGGGATGTTGTTGAGTATTAAGAGGGGGAGGTTCCAATACGCTGAGATTATGACGACCTGTCAGGAAGTGTCCAGGAGTGAGCATATTGTAATCTGTTGGATCATTGGAAAGAGGAGAGAGAGGTCTGGCATTCAAACATGCCTCAATTTGAAAACATTGTGTACAACTCTTCATAGGTGAGTTTTGCGTTTTTGATGGTTTTGTATAGATGGCGTTTGGTGGATTTTACACCTGATTTCCATAATCCACCAAAGTAGGGTGCTGCAGGAGGGTTGAAATGCCAAGTTATACCTTGATTAGCAAATTGGCTGGCCAATTCGACCTCAATTGTTCTGATGGACTTTTGTAAATTTGATTGTAAAACTCGATTAACTCCTACGAAATTTGTTCCTTGATCTGAGTAGATGTGTGAGCAAAGGCCTCTTCGTGCAACAAATCTCTTAAGAGCGGCTAGAAGGGCTGGTGTAGTCATATCAGAGACAAGTTCTATATGTATGGCCTTAGTGGCCAAGCAAACAAACAGACAGGCTTTCGTTAATTTCGCTCCTCTTAGTGTTGATGTTTTCATATCAAGCGGACCAGCGTAATCTACCCCAACATGTTGAAAGGGTAGAGATATATTGACCCTTGCTGCGGGCAGTGAACTCATTAACTGAGAGCTATGTTTCGCATTGAATCAAAAACAGTCAACACATTTATGAATATGATGTCTAATTGAATTGCGGGCATTTATTACCAATACCAATTTCTTATAGTACTCAATATGACTTGCGTGCCTCCATGAAATGTGTTATGGTGTATATGGTTTATAAGAAGTTGGTTATGTGATGGTTATTGGGGAGAATTATGGGATATTGTTGGTCGTAACTTAGCTGAGATTCTGTGAGACGACTTCAAACTCGTAGGATGTTATCAGAGTCGAGTATAGGGTTGAGAGACAAAATTCGACTCTTTCTAGGAAGGGGTAAATTTTTGTGTAACTGGGAGATTTCAGTGGGAAACAAGATCTTTTGGAGAAGTTTAATTATGCAATGTTCTGCTCTTTTCAACTCAGAAGCTGAAAGATATTGAGTAGTGGACTGTATTTTGCGCATGCTGTTTATAAATCTGATACAATATGCAGTAATTCTTATAGTTTTTAGGAGTGAAGAGTATTTGTGTAGTAAAGCCATTTGTTATTCGCTAGTAAAGGTGAGAACCTTCGATTTTTTATGCTCTAGTTGAGTATGTATATTTTGTAATTGTTGCGGCCAGAGATCTTCATCTTGGTGCATCCAGTCGGGGCCATTCCACCATACTGAAGTTGTGGCTAGGATGTTTGGCAGAGTGCCTCTTGATGCTTTGTCCGCTGGGTTGTCTTTGGATGACACATGTTTCCAAACAGCTTGCGGAATGTTTTCGTGAATCTCGGTGATACGATTGGCCACGAACGTTTTCCACGTGGAGGGATGTTTCCGAAGCCATGCCAAAACTATATTGGAGTCTGTGCAAGCTATCAGTTTGACCTTTTCTAACTTCAAATCAGCAAAGAGCACTTCTTTCTACAGCCCTAATTAATATCATAGCTCCATCCGGAATTGCAGTGACATTCCGAGCATTAATAGATTCTGGGTCACAAGTATCTATTATGAGAGAAAGAACCCTTAAGCTCGAAGGACAGTTTGGAGTTAGAAAATTTTGAATTTGTTGTTCATTCTTTCTATCGGTAGGTGAGACTTGCTTTATTTCGATATTGGAACTTTGAGAGTGCTGAATGGCTGATTTTGTACCCGGATGGTTTTGGTCGTAATGAAGCAATGTGTTGTGAATTTTCTTGCAATGATAACAACTTTTATTGCTTGTGCAATTTGAAGTCGTATGGTTAGGTGATAAGCAATTTTTACATAAATGCTTATGTTTAACAACTTCATGTCGTTGTTGGATGGTCAAATTTCTGAAGGTTGGACAATGGAATATTATATGATCACTTTTGTAATGGCTGCAAGAGGATTTTTTTGTAGGAGGGTGACTTGGTGTTGAACTTTTGGTTTTGTTCAAGATTCCATACGTTGGTTTGGGCGAGAATGGTCTTCTCTGTGTCACATTTGGCAATGTGTTTTTATTTCCTATCATTTCCAAGGTTCTAAAGCGAGCCTCTAGGAATTTAGTTAATATTTTTAATTTAGGTAATTCTGTGCTGTTGCGGATACTCTGCTCCCATAACTGGTGAGTGTCTGAGTATAAATTTTGTTCAGTCAAATATGTAATTATTGGATCCCAGTTGTTTGTTTCTATTCCTAAGTTTTGTAATGTTAATAGTGCCTCAGTTATATTGTCTAATAGCCTTTTGATACTTTCGGCAGTATCATGATTTGTGTTTTGGAGAGGCAGTAATTTTTTTAGTTGTACGTTGACTAGGATTCGCTTATTTGAGTAGCGTTCCTTTAGGAGTTGCCAAGCTGGTTTATAATTTGCGTCGCATATTTCATAATGCCTGAGCAATTTTCAGCTTCTCCAATTAGATTAGTTTTTAAAAAATACAACTTGTCAACGTCTCTTAAATTATTGTTGTTATATATAACGGAATTAAATAAATCGTGGAATGAAATCCACGTAGATTATTCTCCATTGAAGTTGGGAATTTTAATTCTGGGGAGTCTTTCATTATTACATGAATTTGTGCCAGCATGTGATGTCTTAGTCTGAGGAGGATTGTTGACGGGCGTTGGTGTTAGTTTGTCTATATCTTCTTCCATGCTTGCTGCTTTTTCAATATAATACTCCTGTACATCACTAAATGTTTCTTTCTTGAAATATTCAAATTTGCGATCTTCCTTTGTCGCTCTCTTTTGAATTACTCTATGCCGCGTTTGGAATTCTTTCCAATATTCGGTGAACGTTTGTAGGCGTTTTTCTGTCGATTTGACAGTTTCCTTTTTACCGTCTCTTTCATGCCTTTTAAAGAGGTCTTCCATTAAACCTTTGACCTATTTTTGAGACTCAACCAACTCTAATACTGAGATAATGGTTTCGTCCCTGGCGTCAGATATACTGCATTCGTCATCTGTAGGCATTTTGAATGGAGAGGCTTGAATCACGTGATAGTATTAAGTAATGTATTCAACTTTATATTTGATTTCACTGAGTTATCCGGCTCGAAGGACCAATGTGAGAGCTAGTCTCTACGCGGGAGGGAGTGCCGGTTTGTAAAGGAAAACTCAGTTCTACAAATTCAAATATAAAATTTTTATTCAAAACTAAATTATTATATCAGAAACTCATTAAAGAAAGGAAATTCAGAACTAAAAAACTAACCTATAAACTACTATAAAAATTCAATATAAAATTCAACAATAAATCCAAATAAAACAAAACAAATTAAAAATTCAGTATAAAATTCAATAAGTAGTGGCGATCGCGTAGTCCGCCTCCTTTAATTCGTCTTTTTCTAGAAAAAGAAAGAAGAAGAATTAATCGTCTATGAGAAAAGTATTCTAGAACAAGGAAGAAGAAGAATTAATCGTCTATGAGAAAAGTATTCCTATATAAATTTAAGAGTGCTATTTTTAGGCACACAGGCAGCCAAATGCTACTATAAAAAAGAAGAAGATTACAGATTATTCTCTGCAGCAGAATTTTTCTTCTGCTTAGGTGTGGTCAGGAGATTGCAGATTATTCTCTGCGGCAGAATTATTCTTCTGGTTAGGTGTGGGCAGGAGATTGCAGATTATTCTCTGCGGCAGAATTATTCTTCTGCTTAAGTGTGGGCAGGAGATTGCAGATTATTCTCTGCGGCAGAATTATTCTTCAGCTTAGGTGTGGGCAGAAGATTAGGCAATGGAGGGATTTTCAGACTATTCTCTGAAATATAGAATTATTGTTCTATTTTGGAGTTGGAAATTATATTCTTGTCGCTCGGATTATTCTCCGAATCGGATGAGCTCTGAACCAAGAATGATTTTCTGCTGCGGCTTGTCGGCTTTCTATAGCCGCCGCAACCAGTTGTGTCTCTTTCGCTTCTTGGTGTTGCCTAGCGACAGCTTTTGCATTTGCTTAACTTTTGATTCCGGCGAAGACAGCTGACTATGCTAATGACACTAAATGACACTACGAATATGTAAACATGCAGAGGTACGTGTACTTTTAGGTAAGTTTTGCTTTCTTTTATTGTTTTATTTATTTATTAATTATTTTTTTATGTTTTTAGATGAAGTGTGGCTTCAAAGTACCTTTGATGCATGCTTTTGCAGCATGAAGTGCTGTGTTCTGTGAGCGAATGATCCAGGATGCTAAACTTGATTGGTTTGTTTTTAGATAAGTATCAAGTTTTTATGATTTTACTTTAGACTTGATACTTTGTGGTTTCTTTATTTATTATTTCAGGAAATATCATCAAGAGAGTGCATCTGGGGAACATAGATACATCGATGGACTGAACATCCACACTTTACGGCACTCGACAGTCCAGTCATTGGTCTTTCATGCACCAATATTCGGAAGTAGACTTTACTTAACAACGCGGATATAAACAAACGACAACAACCTTGCCGTTTGTTCTACCGGTTGAAGCACCTAATTCGCTCAGTAGTAAACAATCGCTTTACATAATAATTACCATGTTAGGTTAATTATTATTGTAATCTTCGATTGCTCCACTAAGCGCTCATCGCAGCCAGCTCTTGAGCTAATCAGCAGTTGCAGAACAGTAACATGCGAGGTTACTGTTTAGCAATTGCTAATTATTTCACTAAAATGCGCCCTTGGCTGCTGGAAGAATCTTCCGTATATTGGGCCATAACATCCTTCGCCCCTTGGAAAAACTAGTTTCCGCCGGGAACTAGATCTGGAGAGTGAAACAATCTTAATTAAAAACTGATAATGTCTTTATCCTCGTTCGGTTCAGATTCTTTACATTTTTCATTATATACCTACTATCTAAATTGTCTTATTTTTCTTTTTCAAACCGTACATTTTATATTTTTACATCTTTTTACATCATTTCTCTTTTTATTTTCTTTTACATTTAACTTCTTTAAATTCAATATTTCATTTTCACATTTAATTCATTTCTTTCATTTTTACATCTTTTTACATCATTTCTTTTTCTTATTTTCTTTAACATTTAATTTCTTTAAGTTCAACATTTCATTTTCACATTAAATTTCCTTCTTACTTTCATCTCATTTCTTTTTTATTCTGATTTTACAACATATCTATTTACTTTCTTTTTACTTCACATGTGCTTTCTTGGAAACTTCCTCCACTTCTTAAATACCTTATTATACTAATAATTTCCTACATTTGAATCTTATAATAATTAATATATTCCTTTCCATTGAACATGATTGAATATTATAAACCATGTATACATATTTTTATTTCTATATAAATTTATACTTTAATCTCTAACTATGGGTTGCCCTTAAATTACTTCTTCGTTATACAAGTGCAAAAAATATATATATACTTAACTAAACCTATGGCGGCTACTCTAGCTGAAGAAGTTGTTTCTCCACAATAGTTGGCAGATTGGTGGTTGGCAAGTTCACTGTCGTCGGCAAGATTGTCTCAATGGTTATGTTTGAATTTTGGGCCCTGGGTTGCTGCTCTGACTTATGAACTATAGGTAGAATCACTTTGTTGGTACCGGCTTGGGTATAGTTCCTCTTCCAGCGCTTCAAATGACATAATACTCCTATCAGGATTACTAAGCTGATGACGGCTAAACATGCGGTAGTAGTTGTCGCTGCTAAATTTACTGGATGTGGAGCGCCACGTCGACATGCCTCCTCCGTGCTGATTTTGTCTTCAACCCTCTTTATAGCGGCATCCTCTTTGACTGCTGCCTTACACCTTGCAACGCCTCCAATAACGGTTACGTCTGCACATAATCCGCTTATCAAACCGCTGCAGTTGCTGACGAATTTTAAGTCTTCAGTGAGTTCTGGTATTTGGAACTTAGACAAAATAGTCCAATGTTTCGTGTAGAAATTATCTACCCCGAGACGCTCGAACAACACATCCGACTGTGGTATCGGCTCGATGCTATAACCTGCCTGCTCTGCTTGCATCCCAGCTATTAAAGCGAAGATTAAAATTACTATCGCCTTCACCGCGAAGCTAAACCTTCTTTTATAACTATATAAATTTAGGGCAATCCTAGTATTCTTAGACTAAATGAAGTTTGATTTTCTTTAATATAAACTCCTAATTTATTCTAATAAATTTTTTTTACAATCTTTATTTCTCTTACACCTTCTTTCTTTAGCAATTCTCTCTTCTCTTTACAGAACTTGTATAAAAACTTCTCCTTCTTTTAAATTTCTAAACCCTTTTTTTAATCCTTTTATTATTAACCTCTTATTTATGCTTTCTTTCCACAGCTCTTCTTATTTATTTTCCATTATTTCTTTCAAAATCACTTATCTCTTTTTTTCTTAAATCTCTATATCTTGTTTACTATTCCTCTTTTCTTTCTCTTTTTTTTTTAAATTATTATTTCCTTTAAATTCTCTATTTCTTCCTTTTCATTCAATTAATCTTTGTATATTCTACTTTCTTCTCTATTAAAACTCTATTTTTTCTTTTCTATTTCAATATTTCCTGTCTTTTTGTTTTTTTTTTTTAAAAAAAACCTTCAATCATTCTTCTCCGGCTTTTTTTTTGTTTTACATATACCTACTTACTTCCCTCCATTGGAAATCTTTTCGCATCTGCATAATCTTCGTTTTCCTTTCCTCTCAGCCTAAATGATTTAATGAACTTTGTTCTGCAAGAAAAACAAAGAAACTAAGAAAAATACTAAATAAAATAAAATATTCAAATTGTATAACTATTCTCTCGTGCTTCATTCCACTTACGATATCGTCCTTATATGACGAACAAACTCTAATCTTAAAATTAATCATGATACCTTCTCAAACGATTCATATGAATCCGCTTGAGCTTTTTCCCTTTACATTCTCAGGACTATGAACGTAAATTACTTCGTAAGGACCTTTAAAAATGGATGCTAATTTCCCTGCCATAGCTAAGTCTTTAACTAGAACTTTATCATCAATATGTAAGAACTCCGGCCTAGCTGAATTGTCATGGTACTTCTTTGCCACTAGTTTGCTTTTAAGTAGGTTCTCCCTAGCTAGCTGAAACGCCCTCTGCAATTTGAACCGCAATACCGAATGGTACTTATCCATATTGTATACCGGTTCAGGCTGACGCTGTATGCTACTGGGGATTTCCGCTACAAATCCAAACAACGTTTCCACGGGTGTAAGTTTTGTGCCTGCATGCATGGTGTTGTTGTACGCATGCGCTGCGGTTCTCAACAGCTCGTCCCAGTTTCGTGGCTCCCGATCAACGAAACTCCTCAGATAGTTGGCTAGCGTAGAATGCTGCCTCTCGACAGCGTTGGACTGGGTATGGTAGGCAGTTGTTTGCAGCTTCTTTATCTTCAACATTTTACAAAGAGCCTTTAAGACTTCTCCAGTGAAGTTTGCTCCCTGATCCGTTACTAGCTGTTTCGGTAGCGACTACCGGCTGAGGATTTGCTCAAACAAGGCCTGGGCTACCTTGTTCGCTTCTTGGTCTGGTATTGCCACGAAATCTACAAATCTAGTCAGATCATCCATCATAGACAAGATGTACTTGTTACCCTTGTGGCTGACTGGCAAAGGTCCAGCTAAGTCAACATAGAATTTCCCAAAAGGTCTTTCCGCGATTTCCGTCACTACTAATGGCATCTTGATGGCTCTAGCGTGCTTATTTTTTTGGAAAATCGTACAACGTTTAACATACCGAGCTATACCAGCCTTCATTCCCTTCCAACAGTAGAAGCGCTTCACTCTGTTGAACGTTTTGTTCCTTCCAAAGTGTCCTCCAAACCTAGAGTCATGATAATATCTTAGAATTAGCTCAATCTCTTCTGGATTGGTCACCAGTTTTGGTTATGGTTTCTTCAATTTTTCTTCGGTGATTATCTCAGTCAATTCAATACTCTTACCTTCGTTTTCAGAATCTCGCAACGGTATTTGTTTTGGTTGTTCCCTTTCTTTCTGTTCCCTAGCTTGAGCAGGAGTTATTGCAAGGCATGGGTACTCCTTGTTATGATATGACTCATATTCTTCAATGTGCCTTGGAATTCTGCTTGGGGCGTCGGCATTACCATTTTCCTTTCCAGTTTTATATATAATCTCAAATTCATACTCCGATTGTTTTGGTGAAATCTGAGCATACGTGAAGTAGTGTCCTTCACCTTGAAAACTCCCCGTAGCGGCTGGTGATCCGTTACTATTTTGAAAGCTTTGCCCAGAAGGTAGCACCTATAGTTCCGTACCGCCCACACAATTGCCAACATCTCACGCTCTGTAGTGGAGTAGTTTCTTTCTGCCATGTTCAAAGTACGACTAGCGTAACTAATTGGCTTGCCCTCTTGCTCCAGAACTGCCCCTAAAGATTCCCAATTTGCATCAGTGATTACCGTAAATTCCTTTGTGAAATCCGGATATATCAAGAGTGGTAGTGTAGTAAGAATTTCCTTGGCACGACTGAAAGCCTTGTTACACTCGAGTCCCCATGTGAACTTAACGCTTTTTTTAATAAACTATTAACATGTGCCCATAATTATGAAAAATTCGGAACAAATTTCCGATAATAATTGGCTAGCCCTTAAAAAGATTGAACCTGATGAACAGTTTTTGGTTTTGGTAAATTTTGCACTACTTCTACTAATCGTTTATCAGGCTTTACCCTGCTGTATACCTAAAATGGGTTAAAAACGATAATTATAATTAAAATCTAAGAGGTCCACATAGATTTCTTTTTATCATCACCTTACCCCGAGAGTTATTCCTGTTCCAAGAATAACTCTCTTTTCTGAAGGGGGAAGGATTGTTGCATCCCAAAATTACCTAAACTAGGTAAATGAAAGAAAAGAAAAAACAATTATAATCTATCTATATAGAATATTTTATACATCTCATACATTCTCTCTGCAAAGCGAGAAATTGCCATCAGCAAATTCCATTGCAACAAACAAAAATATTTTCCCACAAAACGACTTGGGAAAAATAAAAGTTTTAAATTTCAACCCAAGTCGTTTCAATAAAAAAAAAAAGCCCCACAACAAATTTTACCTTCAGTAAGATTTGTCGTATATGCGATATGTATGTACATATATACATACATACATATCGGGCGCATAAAATTTTACGTCAGTGAAGACTCAAACGATCAAGTTGTAGGGGCCTTGTGCATTGATACAACAGAGCTGATAGATATTATAAATTATCATTTATTCAGAAATTCCAATATCTTACACTTAACTACAAATATTATTAGAATTAAACGTAAATAGTTCGTGATGGCTCGAATTGATTTTATACTCAAAATGTATTGTCTAAAATAACTCGGATTGAAAGGCGGGCGAACAGTGAGTGGCGGCACTACTCGAGTCAGATATGACAGGGAAAAAAGATTGTTCTGGTGGCCTGTGCGTGATGTCAATGTGGATGATGACTTCCTTCGATGTTAATCGCTCGTCCACAGTAAATCAAAATATGTTGTGCGCGCAATTTGAATTTTAGACCTTTTGTAGGTGTAATTATTTGTGTAATCACTATACACTCCCCCTTCAGTGAAGCGTATATTTGAATTTCTGGCTCCTAAATTTAACCGATTTTGCTGGGTTTGTACAAGCGGAAGTCATACCTGAAATAACATAGGCTGGTTTCAATCTGTCTATTGAAATGGTCTTATTTTGTCCATTAACGTCAACCACGAAGTGTTTGCGCAGTCGCCTTATCACTTTATACGGACCGTCGTAAGGAGGTTGAAGTCCGATTCTAACTTTATCGACGCGTATGAAAACGAAGTTGCTAGTCTGAAGTCTATTTGGCATGTTTATCTTTTGGTTATTGTCTTTGCGAGTGTCGACTGGTTTAAGGTTGCTCATACTTTTTTTAAGCTGGTCAGCAAAATTTAAGGGTTCGGAAAGTTTTGCATCAGGTGACTCAATGAAGTACTCACCAGGAACTTTTAAACCTTGTCCATGAACAAGTTCAGCTGAGGAGCATTGAAGATCTTCGCGAATTGCTGTACGAATGCCTAGTAATAGAAGCGGTAAATCTTCGCTCCAATTTGTAGTGTTATTACGAGCCATGAGTGAGGATTTTAGTTGGCGGTGTAGACGCTCAACCATGCCATTGGCTTGAGGATGATACGAAGTTGTTCGTATGCGGTGAGAACCTATTAAGCTCGTGACTTCTTTGAACAATTTCGACTCGAACTGAGTTCCTTGATCAGTTGTAATTTCATTAGGGACTCCAAAGCGACAAATGTAGTTGTGAATAAATGTTTTAGCGACTGTTGGTGCAGACATATCCTTCACTAAATCTATCCACTATCGTGAGGATATATGAATATCCGTTTGAAGGTGGTAATGGGCCCACGATATCTATATGAACATGTTCAAATCGTTTGGAAGGTAAACTGAAGTTTTCAAATTTGGATTTCGTGTGCTGCGATATTTTTGAATTTTGGCACGTTAAGCATGACTTGGTCCATTCATTCACATCAATGTTCATTGACGGCCAAAAATATTTCGCAGTGATTTTCTTTCGCGTTGAACGAATTCCCGGATGAGAAAGATTATGTAAAGCGCTAAAAATTGATCTTCGCAATGATCTTGTTATAAATGGACAATTGATTCCTGTGCTTGTCTCACACCATATTTTTTCACCTGTTACCGGTATTTGAATTAAAGAAAATGTTGCTTTGGATTTGTTGCAGCTGCTTGACAAAAGATTTTGTAGTTCTTCATCGTTTTGTTGAGAGTCTGAGATACCTTTAAGATCGAACGAAATTGTGCTAATCTCATCGTTGGAAGGACGAGACAATAGATCCGCTACTTTATTGTCCTTGCCTGAGATGTGCCTGATGTTTGTGGTGAATTGGGATATGAAATCAAGGTGGCGGCTTTGTCGCGGACTGTGTTCTATTTTTGAATGCATTGCGTTTATCAACGGCTTGTGATCAGTATATACTACAAAGTTACGACCCTCTATAAAGTAGCGAAAATTTTTGATTGATAGATATATCGCGAGTAGCTCGCGGTCGAACGCTGAATATCTGCGTTGAGTAGGCGTTAATTTCTTTGAGAAGAATGCGAGTGGTTGCCATGAACTTTCCTTATATTGTTGAAGAACAGCTCCAACAGCTGTGTCGGACGCATCAGTGGCTAGACTGATTGGCGCGGTTTCTACTGGATAGGTCAAGAGCGTAGCCTCAGTGAGAGCCGCTTTGATTTGTTTCAAAGCTTCATTTATTGGCTCTGTCCAAGTAAAGTGATTCTTGTTATTTTTTTGTTTCGTTAAACTGGTGAGATGAGCATACATTGGTGACAACAATTCGGCTAATTTCGGTATGAAGCGGTGATAAAAATTTACCATGCCGACGAATTGTTGTATTTTCCTAATTGAGGTTGGGGCTGAAAGCTGTAAGATTGCTTCTTCTCGAGATTTGGATGGTAATATTCCCTGCTCGCTGATACTATGTCCCAAAAAGTCTAGAGAAGCTGCACCAAAGATGCATTTTGATAGCTTGATGGATAGTCCATAATCAGCAAGTGGTTGAAGAAGTTTTTGAATATGCCACTTGTGTTTATCCTGACTTTGGCTTGCTATGAGCAAGTCATCAATGTACACGAAGACGAAATCAAGGTCCCTCGTCACTTCATTCATAAACCTTTGAAATGTTTGACTAGCATTTCTTAGCCCGAAAGGCATTCTGACAAATTCGAAGAGACCAAAAGGCGTGGTAACGGCTGTCTTGTGGATGTCCTCAGGAGCAACCGGTATTTGATGGTATGCTCTTACCAAATCGATTCGCAAGAAAAATTTACAACCTTTAAGTTGCATGGAAAAATTCTGTATGTGTGGTATAGGATATCTGTCAGGTACTGTGATCGCATTGAAGCGCCTGTAATCCCCACATGGTCTCCAGTCATCGTTATCTCTTTTACTCACCATATGTAGAGGCGATGACGCAGGTGAAGATGATGGCCGACAGCTTCCTAAGTCGATCATATGCTGAAACTCGAATTTTGCTGCTTTGTGTTTGACTGGATCTAGTCTGCGGGGCTTGGAAAATGGTAAGGGACCTTCGGTTACAATATGATGTTGTATTTTATGATGGACCGGGTTATTGAAATTCGCGGTTTGAGTTAGCGATGGAAAGTCGCGTAAAATGTGTGCATATTCCTTGCTTAAGGAATAGTGACAAGGAGTTGAGGAGTCAATTAAGCACTTATTTTTGATATCTACTAAAATGCCGAATTTATGCAAAAAATCTGCTCCAGTAATGGGTCTATTGACATCCGCAATGACAAATGCGTGAATGAATTCTCGTCGAAGACCTAAATTAACTTTGAGAAGCTTACTACCATACGTTGTAATGGGGGTGCCGTATGCGGCTGATAATACGAGATCTTGGCTCGTTTCTGATTTTTTTAGATGATTAATTCGCGGTATAACTGACAGATCTGCACCAGTATCTATGAGGAATGTTAGGTTATTTTCCTTATCGTAAATTAATAGACGGCGTGATTTGGGAACAATCCGACTGTCCGCCGCTACTACTGTCGGATTGTCGCGTTTTTTGGTCCATTGTCTGATTTTTGATTGGCTTTAAAATTACAAGGCATTGTACATTTCTGTGCCCTCTCGCCATATTTTTGATGATACCAGCATACGTTTTTATCCTGGTAACGAGGGACTATACTATTTGACCTAGACCTAGGGCGCAATTTAGAATTCGAGGGGCGAAACCCAGTGCGATTGGTAGACAAGCGTTGCACCATTGCTTTTAAGGGATGAATTTCCCTCTCCAAATGTGATATGTTTTCATAGTTTATGTTACTAGGGCCTGGAACATCTCTCATATTGAGCGATGAAACATTTCTGTGAACTGAAGAAACCTCCCAGATTTGGTCGGCTAAAGAAGAGAGTTCTGTTTCATCCTTTTCTGATTGCGAAAATAAAGCTACTTTTACAACTTCAGGGAGCCTTTGCATCCACAACTTTTTTACCAATGTTGTGCTGAAAGCGTCGGAAGATCCTGCTAATTGTCTTAAAGACCTCAAACATTCTGATGGTTTTCTGTCACCGATTTGTTCATTTGATTGTAATTTTTCTAGCCTTCGTTCTTCACTTAAGGAATGTCTACTAATCAGCGTGGATTTAAGATTACGATATTTGTCAGTTACAGCTGGGTTTTGAATAATGTCTAGAACAGACTCTAGAACTTCCTGCGTGAGGGCCGCAATAACGTAGTTGTAACGAGACCAATCCGATGTAATTTTGGCCACGGCAAATTGTGCTTCTGCTTGTACAAACCAGGTTGCCGGCGAATTTGCCCAAAAAGATTGCAATTTTATTACAGAAGTCGCTATTTCACTGGAAGGGGTGTCATTATTTTGAGCACCATTACCTTGATTTACCGAGCTTGAGTCTTGGGTTTTGTCCTCTTCAGACATTGTGAATTTTCTTTGTTTATTTAGGTAATATATTAGTTTAATTTAATGTTGTAATTATATAAAACGTTAAAGGCGCACGCGCCACCACAACAATTTTGAAGAATTTTTGTAAGAAATATTGAAATTGTGAAAAAATTATACTACTGTACTCACTGTTTGAAATTGTGAAACTGCAGTATATATTAGAGTGCTCACTGTTTGCCGGCTGCTAACAATTCCAGGTACACATTTTGTTATTGCTATGTTGTGTACATGTATATATTTTACAAATGTAATGAAGATTGAGGTTACCAAAACGTCACCTAAAATGTGAATATAATAACAATAAAAAATATAGAAGCATTTAATTTAAAAGAGATAACAAAAATGTTACAAAAATTTGTTATCCACTTTTATACTCTGCTTTTCATTTTATCCATTGAAATTGCATTTCTATTATTGTGGCTGGTCTCCATGTATGTACTTGAATGCTGATGACTTGAGTGTCGTTGAAAATAATAAATTTTGTGAACTCTGTTGGATTATCTGTAGGTACTGTTACAGCTAATATGAAATCATGTGTGATGTTGATGATTGTTTGCAGACGATTTATCGATAAAAAAATATATATTGGCTTCTCGCCCAATAGATTAACGATGGCTGCGATAATTATTGATAATTATTGATGGATGATGATATGTATGTATGCCGCTGGTATGGTGGCTGATCCACGTGACGAATATAGCAGCATTTATCTATTTGCTCGAGCCTGGCGTTTTCGTTGCTTCCTTAAATTATCATTTATTCAGAAACTCCAATATCTTACACTTAACTGCAAATATTATTAGAATTAAACGTAAATAGTTCGTGATGGCTCGAATTGATTTTATACTCAAAATGTATTGTCTAAAATAACTCGGATTGAAAGGCGGGCGAACAGTGAGTGGCGGCACTACTCGAGTCAGACATGACAGGAAAAAAAGATTGTTCTGGTGGCCTGTCGTAAAGTATAAAGTCTTCACCGAAAAATGCTCTTATCAGCAAATTGTCGCGAGCTGCATACATTGTGATCGCAACAATGTATGCACGGTAGCAAGACGATGGTTGATATTTATGAAAATATCCAACTTCAATTTCAACCATCGTTCGTCGCGATAATTCTGGGCATGTTTAAACATGCCCAGCGGTAAATAATTTTCTCAGGATAGGAATGCTAATGAAGCACTTTCCTATCCTCAACAACTAGACTTGCGATTACAAAAATCCAAGTCGAGTACAGTCGGTTCTTGAGAGTGGATTTTGGCGCTTGACACCGATCGGTAATGGTGATATTAAAAAAGGATCGTAAAAGCTTGAAAAGCCTTAATCCTTCGAACCTCAGGGGTCCCATTGACTAAGCCACTCAGGCCCAGTCACCCCCTACACTCGGGTAGATGCCATCTCTAGGCGCCTCTGCTCCAGGCGGGCAAGCGTTCACCCCAATTAGTGCAAAAGCACCACCGAGGGATACACGTGAACAGTCTACCAAAGGAAGTGGAAAACCATCCAAAATCTCCCAGAAGGACGAGCATTAAGCCAGCTGCAAGTAGCCTGACAACCAGCTCGAAGTTCCCGGAATCAAATCATCAGCCAATTGAAATCAACCAACCAGGATTTAGAGGGAACTCGAAGGCGGTTAAAGAAACCCCCCTCTCAATCACAGCAAAGGGACCTAAGCAGGCAACGAGACCCCCTTTCACCGAACAGCGCATCATATGCCAGCCGACAACCCTGCTCTACCTCAGCAGGAAACAGACGCAGCAGCGAAGGAAAACTGTCCATCTTTAGCCGACGCGGGATCAACCCCAGGTGCCAAAACATAGCTCCCCGGTGAAGGTACATCATCTGCTGCAGGAGATAAATCTCCACAGTTATCGCCAACAGGACCTCGACTCAGAAGCGGGACCGTTCTGCCAGGTCTCAATAGACAAGTAAGTCTTGATAAATTTTTAACAAAATCGTACGAGAGAGCGCGAGATTCAGGTACGCTAGCCATTACTCAGTGTGATTCACTCAGCAACAAACTGAGTCAAACCCGCGAAGATAGACTCGGACAAATACAGACACTGAAGGAAAACACAGTCCGGTTCCGTGAGGAACTAAGTAGGCTTGCTGAATCCACGCGATAAGGAGAGTACTGAAACTCCAAATTTAGATTTAGAGAAGAATAAGAGAGTTAGGTTAAGAGAAAGTGCTAATAGAGATAGTGACAGTGACGGTGAAGAGGCTGAACCAACTCCCGAAGAACTACTGATTGACTGGCTCGAAGAATCCTTCACGGAAATCAGTGCAAAAATAAGCCCAGTTAGTCCACCCAAATTTAAATTTCCAGTTAATGGACTAAACACAATGCTGCTCACAGCTCAACTCGTCTCCTTATTTTCGGGTGAAAATACCCCACAAATGGGAAGTGAGCTACAGACCTTCATCGGCTGCTGCTATGCAGTGCCTTGACGATGAGGAAAAGGTGGCTTTACTACAGGTTCTCCCCACAAGATTAAGAGGTGATGCATATCAGCTATTCGCATCAGACGGCCCTACTTCATTCACTGAGGTAGAGGAACGTTTGAACAGAACATACCTTCCCCGTGAGACTTATCAGGAATTGGTGAATATATTGATCACCACACGCCAGAACCCATTGGAATCTCTCACTGCTTTTGCTACAAGGTTGAAGCAGCTATTGATGATCTGCAATGAGGCTGCGACACAAAAGTATGGAGCTGAGGCAGTCCCGGCTGTGAAAACACAGGTAATGGACTTCGTCAAAAATGCTCTTAAAAGTGGAGTAACTAATCCACATTTGTGTCAATATCTACTCACACAGGAAGAAGGTGATATAGAAGCTCTCATACAAAAAGCCCTGGACATGGAGAAACTACAGCAAGGTGCTACATTCGTCCAGAGTCCTCTGGTACAAGCTCGTCCAATGGCTCCAGTAGACCCAGATTTACGAGTGAGAGCTTACTATAGAGCTCCTTACTATCAAATGCCATCTGCACCTATGTTCGCATCACCAAATCCAAATCAGTTTTCACGCAATGTGAATAATCCAGGTTCATCATAGTCACGGCAAAGGCCATTTACAAACACTGATGCCAGAAACTCGGATACAGATGCACTGGTCCGTAACATCACGTGTAATTTCTGCCAGCGAAAGGGTCACACATACACAGATTGCCTTAAGTGCTAGAATACCCCTTTTTGCTCAAACTGCAAAATCTATGGACATGACGCCCGTGATTGCAGAAAAACCCAACCAACACAACAGATTGTTCCTCCACGCCTCTCCAATCGATCTACACAGGAGCATCACAACACCAAAAGTCCTCAAGTCTTCAATATAAGACTCAAATGCACCTTTTGTGGTCGCCGAGGACATGCAGACGAAGATTGCCGCCAAAAGAAAAAATGGGAAGCCCGGAGTCAGGGAAACAACATGCAGTCGACCCAAAACTCCCCGGCTCGACTTTAAACCCAGAAATCAAATCAAAAGGGTCACCTCAAGCACCCGAATCCGGTGTCTCTACAGTGAAACTTCCACTGGACATAAGCCTTAACGGCCATAAAAAAACTAGTAGTGGACACTGCCGCTGAGGTTAGTATTATTAAGAAAAGAGCAATTAAAGACCTCAAAATAATTAATTCCAATGAGGCATGCACTTTACAGACCCCTTTTGGAACCGGAAAGACATTGGGAAATTGCAAGGGCAACTTCAATTTTAAAAATAAAATTCCCTTCAGGTGGTACAAAACCTGCCAGGTCTTTCCGAGGACGGCCTATTAGGACACGATTTCCTATCAAACAATTGCAATGTTGAAGGCCCAAATAAAGCACTCCAGTTTCCTTGTACGGAAACAAATCCCGGTTTCAAATCCCGGACGAGGCGGTTGTTTTTTCTTCTTGTATTTATAAAATTTGATTTAGAATCATTAAAAATAAAAGTTCTTAAAATTCTTATTTCTCCATCATTGACCGATTCTAACAAGTGTGGGTTCGATTCCCGTCCGCGGGAAAAATTAACAAATCCCGAAGAGTTTACTGTGCCCCTGTCATGCAAAACGGACAAGCTGTATTCCAGAGCAGCAGTCGAAGTGAGCTAACTTGTTGAAAAGATGGAACTTAAAAAGGTTAAGCTATCTACATGCAGTGTCTCCAAAGCATCTCAAAAGAGTAATGCTGGCTGCCAGGTTCGAAAAGAACCACTGGAATGCGAAAAGAGCTGTCTGAGTGATCAAAAGACCAGCAATATGAGGCAGCATCTGGTTACCTTACAAGAACCAATATGCATACCTGCTAGGTCACAAACGATCACCACAGTCCCGTTGCGAGTGAAGGAAGGAATGCTCTGTCTATCAAAAGAGATAGGCGATGGAGTCTTCCTGGCCAACAGTTTACTTCCTACTGGGAAAGAAACAGTGCTAGTTGCCATACTCAACATTAACAACTTCCAAGTAGTCATTGTAGTGAACAAATTCTACCTATCGCTGAAACGTAGCCATTCTACCTATCATTGAAACGTAGCCAAAAGCAAAATCTTTTTCCGGTAGCCGTGACAGTGATTATCAGTAAAGCAGCACGTCTGAGTTCTCGTTCAACTACTGCGCTGTGCTGTCACTGTTTGTCTATTCTGCCTGTGCGGTCAAGTTTAATTTTGAATGGTTAGGGATATAGTTATTTTGAATCTTAAAATTAGATAAGTAATATGTTGAAGTAGAGTTGAGCAATTGAAGTAAATAAAGGCTCATTAGATCATACTTGAAAGTGTCGTATAAATCTTTTATTGATCATCCATACCTCAACATTAGTGGTGACCCCGACGACCGTAGTTGTTAAAGTTTCAGCCTAACCAAACAGTGCAACCAGCCAACAATTAGAAGAAGATTATCTTTGGAGATAATTGTGGCAGCATAAATACGCCATACATCATAAAGGTGCGTAGCATAAAGTACAGCTATTTACGCGCGCAGACCAGCCAGGCAACAACACATACACAGTGTGAAAATATCGCAAGCATATATATGCAAATACAGTGCAACGTTTACCACAGATTTAGTCGCAAACTTCTGCAAACACATAAATTGCAACAATTCACACATACACAGCGATCAGCTTAAATTCTGCAAGCATATCAATTGCAACATGTCACACTATCACGGTGGCCAACTACCGCAAGTGTATTAAGCAAGCAGTTAATACAATACCACAGACCACAGTAGTAATCGAGAAGCACAGTGTCCAATTTGTCCTCATGAGAGTGAATGCAGCCACTGATCTATTGCCGCATTCTACACGGAATCTGGAAGCGGAACCTACTGACAGATTCACGGGGAATCTCAACAGGCAAGAACCAAAGCGATAACAGTCTACCGCCAAAGAAGTAAGACGTCAACGATAAATTGTGTGCAAATATCGTAATTAAGTACTAGTACAGTCAGGTATAAGATTTTCTAAATTTCAAGATTTCCTGTGAATGAGTACAGAAAATTTGTAAAATTATTTCAGAATTTCAATATCTTTATATATTATTTATTATTAATATTTAACATATATTTCATTTTATTTTATATATATTATTTTCTTTTTACTGCATAATAAATGAAGTAAATTAATTCCAGTTCAGCTAAATGAATTATATATATACTTACATACGTAGGCAGACATAATTAAATTGAAATTATAAATAAATATAAACACTTCGTACGAATTTTCACAGGCAGGTATAAAGATCATAATTAGTACATACCCACTAAATATAATAAGGTTTAAAATTTAATTATATTTATTTGTACACACAAATATATAAATTCTCTTATATAAAGTAGTGAATTAAATTTAAATTTAGATAAACAGTGACAGAATGCCGCAAGATAAAGTTCCTAACGAAGGTCTAGATACAAATGATGATCACGGCACTGAAACAAGAGAAAATGCAATCGTGAATATCAAATTACCACCCTTCGAGGCACAATTTGAAGTATATAGAATTAAGAAGGACGAAGTGAAATATGCTCACGTCCTCGCTTCCCTTCCAGCTGAGGTTATAACCACGATCATTGACTTGTTAAACAAACCACCAGAAAATGACAAATATAGTCGTTTAAAAGAAGTCCTAATACAAAGGCATTCCTTATCAGAGCAGAACAGGCTGAAACAGCTCCTGTCTTCAGAGGACCTGGGAGATCGGAAGCCTTCAGACCTTTTTCGTCATATGCAAAATATGGCCGGTTCCATATCAGTAATTAGTGATGACCTCATTCAGTCATTATGGGAGCGTAAATTGCCGTCAGCTATCACAATCTCCCTAGCAACAGCAACGGGTCAGAACGTCGAAAAGAAACTAGAGTTAGCTGACAAGGTTTGGGAAGTGACCCAGCCATCAAGAATAAGTAATATTAGAGCACAGTCAAATATTCAGGTACCGAATGATCCTAGTTATCATAAGGTTGAGAAAATGTTTAAACAAACAAGTGCCGAAATATCGGAGTTGCGGGCCGCGATAAAAAACTTATCTTACCAACGAAAAGGGCGAATTGAAATTCAGGCACGGAGAAGATGCCAGAGTAGGAATCGGGTAGCAAATAATGCACAACATAACAGAAATACGAAAATATGTTGGTATCACCAACGACATGGAGAAAAAGCAATGCGATGCGTAGCACCATGTTCTTTCGCAAGCCTATCAAACAAATCAAATTCGACAAACTAAATAGGCCGGCGGTCTTAGCGGCCAACTGTCGGCCTCTGCATCTACGCCGCTTATTCATTAAATGCAAAGCCACAAAACTACGATTTTTAATAGACACCGCAGCCGAAGTGTCAGTAATTCCAAGACTACTTTTTATGAATAACTGCAACAAGCAGCCACAATTCTGTTTCAGTGCGGCGAACGGCAGTGAGATAAAAACTTTTGGTACTAAATTACTGAAAGTAGACCTGGGACTTCGACGTTCGTTCGTTTATCCATTTACAATCGCAGCAGTCAATAGCCCAATCATAGGCGCTGATTTTCTTTCGAAGCACGACCTCATCGTCGATATCAAACGTAAAAGCTTACTAGACCCATTAACCAGTATGAAAATAAAAAGAAAAACGGTCGCTATAAATACCGATACACCGAAACTATTTTCTTTAGAGGGAGATTACGGTAATTTACTAAGAGGGTATGCAAACTTAACGGCTGCACCCAACTATGCAGCACCATTGAAACATAGAGTCGTACATCATATCCTCACAGACGGACACCTACCTGTCTCGCGTCCGCGAAAATTGGATCCGGAAAAGTTTAAAATTGTGACAATGCAATTCGAGCATATGCAGCAATTGGGAATTTGTCGCCCATCAGCGTCACCGACATCTTCGCCACTTCATCTAGTACCGAAGAAGGACCCTAACGATTGGCGTCCTTGCGGTGACTATAGGAGATTAAATGCAGTGACTATTCCTGATCGCTACCCAGTTCCGACAATTCAGTCATTTTCTTTACAGTTGCAAGGATGCACGGTGTTTTCAAAGATAGACCTCATCAGGGCATACCACCATATTCCAATCACGGAAGAGGATGTCCACAAGACAGCTATCACCACACCATGCGGAATGTTCGAGTTTACACGGATGCCATTTGGTCTTCGAAACGCAGCGCAGACATTCCAGCGTTTCATGAACGAAGTCACTCGAGGCCTAAACTTCGTTCTTGTCTACATAGATGACATTTTGGTGGCTAGCAGAAACCACGACGAGCATAAAGAGCATCTCAAGGAGCTTTTCAAACAATTAAACGATTTTGATCTGAGAATCAAGACATCCAAGTGTATTTTCGGCGTCAACGAACTAGATTTCCTAGGACACAAGGTGTGCGCTAAGGGCATTTTACCATCAGACTCACGAGTAAAAGCCATTGTAGAATTTCCAGTGCCAAAATCACTGCGACACCTTCAGCGATTCGTCGGGATGATCAATTTTTATCATCGATTTATCCCGAAGCTCGCTAAAATTTTAACTCCATTGCATCAGTACATAAAAATTCAGTCCAATATCAAGAAGTCAGCCAAGAATTTTAATTGGTCAGAAGAGAGCTTTAGCACAAGCAACACTATTGGCACACCCGGCAGATAAAGCACAATTGCGATTAACCGTAGACGCGTCTAGCATCGCAATTGGGGGGTCCTGGAACAGCTGAGAGATAAACAGTGGGTACCACTGGCATTTTATTCAAAAAAGCTGTCACCAGCAGAAAATAAATACTCGGCTTTCGACAGGGAGCTTCTGGCAATCTATGCAACAATACGGCATTATAGAGAATTCTTAGAAGGTCGAACCTTTACAGTATTTACGGATCATAAACTGCTTACCAGGGCACTATTCACAAAGACGGAACGCAGTCCTCGACAAAGTCGACATCTTGACTACATCGCACAATTTACTTCGGACATCCGACACATACAAGGGCGCATCAATGTAGTAGCCGATGCACTATCACGATCCGCGGATGACATCGTTTCCATCGCCACACCAGTATTTGGTGCGGATCAATTGCTAACAGCACAGAATAATGACGAAGAACTGGCTTATCTTTTAACAAGGAAAACAATACAGGGATCAAAAGTAAAGCTAAAGAAGTGCGAAATTCCGTTATCAAAAAATTTTGTATGGTGCGAGATAAGTCACGGGATCCGACCGTTCATACCTTTAGAACTATGCAGCTCCATTTTTCGATCACTACATGAATTATCACACCCTGGAATTCGAGGATCACGAGCATTGATTACAGACAGATATTTCTGGCCAAGGATGAATACGGACATCAAGAAATGGACTCAAGCGTGCATTGCATGCCAACGGGGAAAAGTTAATCGTCATACGAAAGCACCATTAGAACGCTTTGATTTACCTAAGACGCGATTCCAGCACATACATATGGATATAGTCGGACCATTAGAGATGTCCAACGGCTATTCATATATATTGACAGTAATAGATAGATTTACCAGATGGCCAGAAGTTTTTCCCATAAAGGACATATCAGCAGCAACGGTAGCGGAAACCTTCATACGAGAATTTATAAGCAGGTATGGCATTCCAATGGTAATAACTACAGATCAGGGCTCACAATTTGAGTCGAAGTTATTCTACGAACTCACCAAAACATTAGGAACGCACCGAATTCGGACAACGGCGTATCACCCACAAGCCAACGTGCTTGTAGAAAGATTTCATCGGCAACTCAAGACATCATTAACATGTCGACAGAATAACAGATGGACCGAAGAGCTGCCGATAGTACTTTTAGGATTACGAGCCGCTGTAAAAACCGATTTTGACTGCTCACCAGCAGAACTACTTTATGGTCAGCCATTAAGATTACCTTCAGAATTTTTTAATTTAGAAAATCCAGCAAACGATGAAAATCCCATTGATTTTGTCCAGAAACTAAGAGAGCGCATGAGTAAACTGAAACCAGCAGATACACGGGTTACTACAACTCCATATTATATTCCGAAAACTCTAGAAAACTGCCAACAAGTCTTTATCAAGCGTGACGGCTTCAAGCGGTCCTTACGACCAACATATCAGGGGCCATATAAAGTGATAAGAAGGTTCAGGAAATCCTTTGTTCTAGACGTTAACGGAAAGAATAGCACAATAAGCATCGATAGGCTTAAACCTGCCTTTACCATAGATGAAAACAAGACACAGAAAATGAAAAAGATACATTTTAATATACCTAGATACCAGAAGTTATCGCCTCCAGCTGGAGGGGGGTGATGTAGTGCACAAATTCTACCTATCGCTGAAACGTAGCCATTCTACCTATCATTGAAACGTAGCCAAAAGCAAAATCTTTTTCCGGTAGCCGTGACAGTGATTATCAGTAAAGCAGCATGTCTGAGTTCTCGTTCAACTACTGCGCTGTGCTGTCACTGTTTGTCTATTCTGCCTGTGCGGTCAAGTTTAATTTTGAATGGTTAGGGATAGAGTTATTTTGAATCTTAAAATTAGATAAGTAATATGTTGAAGTAGAGTTGAGCAATTGAAGTAAATAAAGGCTCATTAGATCATACTTGAAAGTGTCGTATAAATCTTTTATTGATCATCCATACCTCAACAGTCATCAACAGTTTATTGTTACAACTGCTTCCTATACATGACTACGCCGTCATCCCAATAGGAGAAGACACTGATACACAATACGTTCTCAAGCCCAATAAATCGCAAGCGAGTAACACAAACATCAGTGAGCTTCCCAAGGCGGAACAGAAGTCAAGCAAGACTTCTTTCTCAAAAATACATAGATATAAGCTACTAACGAGGCCCAAGGGCCCTATACAAGACGCGTGCGAGCTCAGTAAGACCCGAGTAGAGGCAACAATGACTCCACCGTCCACGAAAATGAATTATAAAAATTTTACATGGCCCCATAGCCAAATTAAAGATGCGAGCAAGCTCCAGAAGCCGACAAGCAAAATGCAGCTGACTCCTCCATCTAATATACCTAGATGTAAGATAACCACAAGGATAAGGAGCGAAACTACAGGTGCGTGTGAGATCAGTAAGACCTATTCTCAGCAAAGACGACTCCACCACCCAACAAAGTTAGTGTTAAGAAACAACAGTGGACCAAGAGCCCTATCGCAAGTGCGTGCGAGCTCAGTGAGACCTATTTAAAGGCAAAGTTGACTCCACCATTTAGTAACATTAGTGCTAAGAAACTACCTTGGCCCAAGAGCCCCATCAACAGTGCGTGCGTGCGAGCTCAGTAAGACCTATTTAAAGCAAAGTCGACTCCACTTAATAAAATTAGTATTAAGAATAAAAAGTGGCCCATGAGCCCTGTAAAAGACGCGTACGAGATCCGTAAGACCTCATTGAAGGCAAAGTTGGCTCCACCGTCAAATAGTATTAAGAGAACCAATTTTCTACGGCCCATAAGCCAAAATACGAATGCGTGCGAGTACTTGAACCAATGTAAAGTAGCCATAAAACACAGTACTCCACCAATAAAAGAGCAGGAAACACATACCCTGCCAATTAGTAAAGTAAGTGAAAGCAAGTATAAAAAGGTACAACAACCCAAAACTAAAGCAAGCTTTTCGGAAAACACAGCTATCTTACAACACGTAAGATACTTATTTCCGGATCAGGAAGATCCCGCACATACTCCGCGAGTCAACAGGCTAGACCAAGAGCTCAGCCTTGACCCAAATCTAAATGCGGAAGAAAAAGCTTCGATATCCGAACTCTATTATGAGTACAATGATATCTTTTACCTTAAAGGTGATAAGCTTACATATACAAACGCTATCACCCATAATATTCCATGAATACAAGATCAGGCCCCAATAAACCAAAGGGCCTATCGATGACCAGAAACCCAGAGGCAAGTCATAAACGAGCAATTAAGAGAAATGCTAGACAAAGGGATAGTCCAAACTAGCAAAAGCCCTTGGAATTCACCCTTATTAGTAGTCCCCAAAAAGGCGGGACCCGATGGTGAAAAAAGGTGGCGCGTCGTTGTCGATTTTCGTAAATTGAACGAAAAGACAATTGGCGACGCATTTCCGCTACCACGAATCGAGGATATTCTTGACCAACTAGGTCATGCCAGGTACTTTATCACTCTCGATTTGGCCAACGGCTATCACCAAGTCTTATTCGACAAAAAGGATCGACATAAGACCGCTTTTAGCACTAATTACGGGCACTACGAATTTAAGCGTATGCCATTCGGACTCAAAGGAGCTTCCGCTACATTCCAACGTCTCATGAACTTCGTTCTGACAGGCCTACAAGGCCTCGCATGTTTCGTTTATCTTAACGACATCGGCATTTACGGGAAAAACCTAAATGACCACAATGCTAAACTTCGAAAAGTCTTCAATAAATTGAGAGAGAACAACCTCAAACTGCAACCTGAGAAGTGCCAGTTCTTGAGACGAGAAGTTGTTTACCTAGGGCACAAATGCTCTAGCGAGGGTGCATTACCAGACCCCAGCAAAACGGCCTGCGTCCAAACATTCCATGTTCCTAGAACAGTTAGGCAAGTTCAGTCCTTTTTAGGACTTGCCAATTACTACAGGAAGTTCATTCCGGACTTCTCAAAAATAGTTCTTCCAATTACGAATTTACTCCGCAAGGATGTAAAATTCACTTGGACCGAGAAATGCCAAGAAATATTCCAAAGCATTAAACATGCTCTAATTTCCCCACCACTCTTAATCTATCCAGATTTTTCTAAACGATTCAATCTTACAACGGACGCCAGCAACGGAGCATTAGGCGCTGTGCTTTCCCAAGGAGAAGTGGGAAAGGACCAGCCGATCGCCTATGCAAGCCGAACGCTAAACAAAGCCGAGAAAAACTACTCCACTATTGAAAAGTAGTTATTGGCTATAGTCTGCGCCACTAGGAATTTCCGATGCTACCTTCAAGGCAGGAAATTCACGGTCTACACTGATCACAAGCCTCTCAAAGGAGTCTTTAATGTTAAAGACTCGACTTCCCGTTTGGTGAGATTTCACCACAAATTATCAGAATTCGATTACAGCATCGAATATAAACCAGGGAAGTATAATACCTATGCGGATGCATTAAGCCGCATTCCACAAGTATTAAGCGAAGACAATACAGGCAATACCTTAACGGTACAAGCCCAAGTCCACCACACTATGGACTCTGATGTGGAGGAAAATAATCCGCCAAATAGAAGGAAAATAAAGAAACCCGCTCATTGCTTCGCCGTGACCAGAGCTCAAAAACAAAGAGCCCAAGAGGCCAATACTAGCTCCAGCGCTGAAACACAGCCCACGGCAGCGGAAGATAAAGAAAATGAAACCCCAGCGTCGGAAATACAACCCGCTGCTACGCTTGAACAAGAAATAAGTCCAGTCAAGGCTCCTGAAATAATCACGAGCCCCAAGGAAGTTCAAACAAACCTAAAGGATTATCACGACTCTCCTTTCGGCGGCCATCAGGGCGTCATTAAGACTTATAAAAGAATTAGACGCAAGTACTGGTGGAGAAACATGCTTAGCGATATAAAAAGTTACATAAAAAAATGCCCTAAGTGCCAAACAATGAAAGCATCTCCACAATTCAAGATGCCCATGGTAATAACGGACATCGCAGAACAACCCTTCGACAAGGTTTACCTCGATATAGTAGGTCCACTAGAAGAGACCATATCAGGTAATAAATATAATTTAACTTTTCAAGATAACCTTACCAAATTTGTCGATTGGTATGCCATACCTAACGGAGAAGCAATAACGGTGGCGCAAATCTTTTTCAATGAGACTGTCACGCGCTATCGCATTCCAAAGAGAATAGTCACCGATCAGGGTGCTAATTTCCTGCGTGAGCTATTCAAGAAGGTCTGCAAACTCCTAAAGGTAAAGAAGTTACAGACTTCCGCATACCATCCACAGTCCTAATGGAGCACTAGAGCGTGCCCATAGACCATTAATCGAATATCTGCGTACAATCGTAGACGAAAATCCCGAAACATGGGACCAATTCCTACGAACCGCTGCATTCGTGTACAATAACAGTGTACACGAGGGTACTAAATTAACCCCGATGGATTGCCTTTACGGCTTCACAGCGGATGTCCCATCCAATTTAAAATGGGATCTTGAACCCGTTTACAACCACGAAAGTTATTACCATATGCTGAAATACAGACTCCAAAAATCATATGCCACGGCTCGTAAAAATCTCTTAGCCAGCAAACAACGCTCGAAGGCATATTACGACAAAACAGTCAGGCCTCTCACTTTCCACCCAGGAGACAAATTCCTCCTCAAAAGTGAAAGCCGCAAACACAAACTGTCTCAAATCTGGGTTGGGCCATATCTGGTAATCAATGTACCCAGTCCAACAAACACTACCATAAAAATAGGCAAGCGGTAGGTTGTCGTATACAACAACCGTTTGAAGCCCTATTATGAGTAGTATGCTGGTACATATATCTTTAGAAAATAAGTGTCCATCATACAAAATTCTACAATCAAATTAAGTGCTATTAGAATTACCACAAAACCTTCCAGTATGACTAATTGACTAGCGAAGCCTATCCTTCATTTTCTACAGAACATGAAGCACATATTGGTGTTAATATGCTGTTTCCATCTGTGAATGGGACAAATACAAACGGAACCCTACACAATAAATCCCTTGAACAATACAGGAATACTGTATGAGGATCTAGGAAAATTACAAGTCTACCATAGTATATGGAACATCTTAACAGAGATCAATCTAATGGAACTGGACAACCAGACGCTCATGGCAAAACAGGCGGAACACTTAGTTCACCGACTATGTTCAAATCGCTCTCAAACGGATGAGCTATGCCTGGTTCAACAAAAACACGTTCATTCTCTCTTGGAAAATATCAAGAGAAGAACAAGTGTCACTCGAGAACTGGTCCCAAAATCAAGATCAACAATATCTATCTTCGATGGAATAGGGAATGCAATGCACTACCTATTCGGGACCATGGACAGCACTAATGAACAAGAGGTATACAGTCGACTCGAGGAGCTCGAAACAAATTCAAAAGCACTAGCCGACTTGGAAAGACAGCAGATCAATGTAGTCAAAACTACACTACAGCAAATCCAATAGCCATTGACATCTCTGCAGGAAAGACAACGTCAAATAAATCTCCAGGTAAATAGAATGCAAAACTTCACTTATGATTTACTAATGAGACAACTAAGGCAGGAAATAATTTCAAGCCTGACCTTACAAATGGTCGAGATTGAGTACAGGCAGCAAGCCTTACTAAACATAATAATTTCCAGTAAAAATCACCAGTTGCATCCGCTATTGGTGTCTCCCAAAAGTTTATTACAGATATACCACAAGTCCCACGCTACTTTCCCAGATGCACAAAATTGTCTCTCCCTGTTATATCAGACAGCGGAAACAAAGGCTCGTCTAGTCCAAGACAAATTAGTCATTCGAATATAACTTCCGATTTTTAATCTACCACAAATGAAGTTGTATAGAGTACACAGTTTTCGCATACACATAAATAAAAAACAATCATTGGTACCCGATATACAGTACTCGCACGTAGCGCACCAGGTACAAACACAGGACATATTATTATTAAAAACCCAAGATCTTAAAATCTTCAAAAAGATCACGCAATATTCCAAAGAGGACACGAACATCGATAAGCTAGGCATTCCCATAACAAAGGCTACAATGTCCAAAGAATGCATAGTGAAGCTGCTCTTTAACCCATTAAAGGAAGAGCCTCAGTGTCAATTTAGAGCACAAATACCTCCTACAGACCTACTTATCAAATTAAGTAAACCCAATTCGTGGATATTCTCGTTGATAGAACCTACAATTGTACACCTCCAGTGTACCCAACAATTTTTAACTTCAAAGATTGAAGGTCAAGGAATAATCACTATCAACCATCCCTGCCAATTACAAGTAGGATCCCAAATCCTACACTATGAGGCAGAAATATCCAGACATTGAGTCTCAAACAACCCAACTACTTTCCGGACATAGCTCCATTAAAGCAAATAGTAGATAAATACCTCAATAAAACCAAACAAAAGGTACAGTCTGACAAAATACAAACTAACTATACTCAGTAGATGACACTAATAACATCATCCTAGAAGGTACCCAGTCAGTAAAAGAACTGGACGAAAAATTAGAAAAAATAGTTCCTCATATAAGTCACCACCCTACACATGTCCTAGCTGCAACATCAGTATCCTTAACTGGTGTTGTCATCACATGTATGGTACTGTACCTGATCGCCAAATGGCTAATCCCATTCATTAAAAACTATCGTCCACACAAATCTGAGAAAACCCCTGAGGCGGAGGAACAAATCGAACAAATCGAAATAATAGAACCTACCCCTCTCAAAAGGACCCGCACCATGCCACCTACAAGGTTAGTGCAAGTGGTATAGTGTCACCACTTCAAACGGTCAGCAGCACTATCACTAATAGTAGAGCATATAAAAAAAAATAAATGTAAGTGGTTTCTACAAACCCCAAAAAAACAGTTATTACTAATTAAATAATAATAAAAACAAAAGGGGAGAGGACATACATAAATAATTTCTAAAGCCTAGATTTAAGAGAAAATAGTGTAATAAAAAATATACATATACATGTAGGTATATACACAAACCAAAAAGCAAAGTAAAAGATATCCTCCCCCGTTAGTGTTAAATAATAATTCGAAGGTATAAAAATAAATAAAAATAACACATAGAATTAAAAAACAAAACAAAAAATAATAATAAATATTATAACAAAACTAACCTAGTATAAAAATTAAATAACCACTAACATTAGAAGTAGAAACAAATAAATAAATAGTTACTGAAATAAGATAAAATATCGAAATACATGTATACATATAACTATAAAAAGAAAAGAGAAGGTAAAGGAAAGAACCTTGTACAGGAACACAATAATAATTGACAAAACACAAAAAAAAAAATAGAAATTAGCTACAAAGGAAAAATCAAATAGAGATAAGAATAGGAATAGATAATTAGAAGCAATTCTAGGAAATAACAAAAGAAAATTTTAAATAGAAACTAAGACAATATGTAAACCCGAAAACCTGTGCCAAACCAACCGATAGCCGAACCACTGATATAGCCCCAACAACAACTTCCCCTGAGAATTATTCCTCTTCAAATAATAATCCTCTTTTTCGCAGGGGGAAAGATTGTTGTATACCTGAAATGGGTTAAAAACGATAATTATAATTAATAATTATCATTTTTAAAAAATTGGAGAATATTCATAAATATTTCATAAATAGAAATAAGCTAATCATGCTCAAAACATGGTTAGTTTATCTCTCTACAAGTAGAAGAAATTGCCATCAGCAATTTCATCAAATTCATTTGCAACAAATAAAAATATTTTCCCACAAAACGACTTGGGAAAATAAGAGTTTTAAATTTCAACCCAAGTCGTTTCGATAGAAAAATAGCCCCACGAGAAATCTTACCTTCAGTAAGATTTGTCGTATATATGATATGTATGTACATACATACATACATACATATCGGGCGCATGAAAATTTTACGTCGGTGAAGACTGAAACGATCAAGTCTTCACCGAAAAGAGCTCTTATCAGAAAATTGTCGCGAGCTGCATACATTGTGATCGCAACAATGTATGCACGACAGCAAGACGATGGTTGGATTTATGAAAATATCAAATTTCAATTTCAACTATCGTCCGTCGCGATAATTCTGGGCATGTTTAAACATCCCCAGCGAAAAATAATGCTAATTAAGCATTTTCCTATCCTGAATGAACAGAAATGGATAAGAAAAGGTGATGCAGACTTTGTTTAGTTCTCTGAAATCTACACATAGCCGATAATTTCTTTTTCCGTTATCATCTACTCCTTTCTTAGGAATTAGAAGTACGGGGAAATTAAATGGACTGACACTAGGTTCGATGATATCGTCCTCGAGTAATTTTTTGAAAAATCTAAGTTTCGACACAGTTGATTTTTGTACGCGATCGGGATCGTCACGGCTCTTGTAGAATTGAAAAGTCCAAAAAAAGAAAATGTTTTTTGAAATACCTACTTGCATTGGTCCGTTCGGTTAGTAATCTTTAAGAAGATAATAGAAAATAAGTTAAGTGTTCATTTGTTTAAAAGAAAATAATAAATAAGTTAAGTGTTCATTTTGTTAAAGAGGAAAAGGAAAGTAATTAAGTGAAGTTACATCGAATAAAGAAGAAATAAAAAGTGGAAGACACGAGGTTTTTAATTAAATGCTCCAGCCGCCATAGTGCAAGAGGAATACGCCGCTGCCAAAAGTGTTGGAATAGTCACTGTAAATAAAATATAACAACCCCTTGTTCTGAACAAATATGGCCCAGATACACTACCTCTTTCCTTAAAAACTGACATTTTGAAGGCTGCAACTGAAGGTTGTGTTCTCTGAAGCGCTGAAAAACTTGTCGTAGTGTGCTGTTATGTTCGTCCAAACTCTTAGCAAATATCACGACATCGTCGAGATACACGAAGCATTTAATCCCATGAAGTCCCGTTAGAATTCCGTTCAGTAGGGATTGAAAAAATGGGGGGCGTTTTTAAACCAAATGGGAAGGGGATAAGAAAAGGGGATGCAGACTTTGTTTAGTTCTCTGAAATCTACACATAGCCGATACTTTCTTTTACCGTTATCATCTACTCCTTTCTTAGGAATTAGAAGTACGGGGAAATTAAATGGACTGTCACTAGGTTCGATGATATCGTCCTCGAGTAATTTTTTGAGTTGTTCCTGACACTCTTCTCGATGGGATTTTGGCATGCGATATTGCTTTTTGTGTATGGGGGCCGTATTAGCCATTAACGGTAACTTAAAGGTCTTCGTCGAGGTGTATGACAATTTATCGCCTGGAAAATGAAAGACATCACTGTATTCGTAGCAAATATGGGTTATTGCTTCCCTTTCCTCGAATTTAAGGTCTTCTCCCAGAACCAGTGATTCCTTCATTAGCTTGAGCCGTTGTTGGCGATTATCAATCTTACCCTTATCCCGTCCTAGTGGATGCACAGTATACTTACTCAATTTTTCAAGCCTCGGCCTGAAATTCACTAGTTCAACGGGCTCCCTTCCTGCGTTAATAATACCTACCCACGCTTTACCGTTCCTTGGCTTAATTATAGCATTCCCACAATACACTCCTGACCTAATTTCTTCCGCCATGCACACAAAATTTTCTCCACCTGTGACAGGAATTTCCAACAGCCGCTCTGTTCTTGGGTTCAACTTAATTCTTGTCCCCTGAGTGCTTTCACTCTTTTCTAGGTAACACTTTTCCTTTCGCTGTGTAAGATGTACCTTTTCGCTCTGAGCCTCTGCGTAAGCTGTAGCTTTAAAGAGGTCGCGCTGGACTTCCATGCGAGGAATTTCTAGCTCTGGGTCTGTTTGCAGCTGTCCTGGAGAACCAATTGAAGTATCCGCGAACCTTATGCTTTGTCTTCGGCAACTAGCAGTATCGTGACCATAGTTTCGGCATTTTACACAGTATGGTGGTTGTTTTCTTGATTGGCAGTCCCTAGCAATATGCCATCTTTTCCCATACTGGAAGCACTGGATGGGCCTAGACGGCGTTGCCCTAGCCTGTGATCCACGATATATTCCTGCTGCTGCTGGAGATGGGCCCTTCTGTACGGCTTCTCTGAATGGTCTGCTGGTATTATTGTTGAAACAATTGGTCCCCCAGCTATCTCGCATTTCGGAATTCAGTTTTCGCCCACTTCCCCAGACTTCTGGTTCTCTACTCTGGAGCCTCGTTGCATCCTTCTCGAAATAACTAGCTTCTTCTTGTACTTCATCTAGAGATTGGAATCTCCATCCCGTCAGATGCACTTGCGTTGCCTTATTCCCTACGCCTGCTTTAAAAGTAGCCACTGCGTCAGCTTCCAATTCTGCTATTAGTCCGCCTTCCTTATTTGGGTACTTACCTGTGACTGCTGTTTTAATTTTGTCCAGAAGCTCTTTCATTCTGTCAGCGAATTCTCGATTGTCCTCTCCAGGTCGTTGTTTACACTCCAGCGTTTCCGTACGTAGCTCACTGAACGATTTTCGTGGCGTATATGCAGTTTTAATAACTTGCTGCAGAGTTTCAAAATCCTTCGGCTCCTGGGAACACATTAGATAATAAGCGACATCTGTAAGCCGAAGTTTCACACATTTCATAAAGATATCTTTTTCTTCAGTAGTCAATTGATCGTAGAGTTCCTTGCTGCAATTCAGGAAACGGAACAATTTTTTTTTATATATTATTAAGCCAAGCTCAGGGGATACCCTATGATGCAAAGCACAGCATGGCAGGAAGGAGATAGGGAAAGGATTAGGGGATATGAGGAAAGTGGCGGAGGTGCCGATGTATGTCGCCCTTAAACTTCCGCAGATTGTATGCTGGAGGAAAAACAGAAGATGGTAAGCTGTTCCACATTCGCACTGTTCGGGATAAAAAAGCATCTCTGAATTTTACTGTACGGCCGAAAGTAATTTGAAGGGTTAAAGGATGTGCGCGCTTTGCAGCGCGAGTATTGCGTGCAGGAATCATTCTACAAGGGATTAGACTAGATATTTCATCAGAACATTGACCATGCATATAGCGATAAAGGAGCGAAAGGCATCCAAGATTGCAGCGGTGCTCGAGTGAGTCGATATGACAAGTTATTGCCAAATCGCCAATGAGCTTGAAGGCTCTCTTTTGGACAATATCCAATGAAGCTAAGGCTGTGCGACCAGCCCCGGCCCATATATGGGAGTTGTATTCCATTCTAGGTCTAATGTAGGACTTGTAGAGGAGCGCTAGATTTGACGGGCTGAAACTTACACCTTTTCAGAAATCCAAGACATTTCGATGCTTCTTTGGCAACAGAGAAGATGTGATCTGTCCAGTTTAACTTACTGGAAATATTAATGCCAAGAATGCTTAGTGACGGTGAATCAGAAATGAATGCTCCATCAAAAGAAACGGGTGTGGTTAAGTTATGATCTTGTTTTAATGAGATAAGACAGCTTTGAGTCTTAGATGCATTGAATTCGACGCGATTCGCTTTGCCCCAAGCGAGGATATTGGCAAGATCGTTATTCAATGATCTAGTCATGCAATCTCGGTTAACACATGCAGCATTCCCCCTGAATTCCGCAAGAGTGTCAAAGGAGTAAGCGAAATCAAGTGTACTTTCATCTGCGAAACTATGGATGGGATTGAAAGTAAGGGAAAGCAGATCATTAATGAAAATTAAAAAGAGAGTTGGAGAGATAACAGAGCCTTGACAAAGGCTACAATGTCCAAAGAATGCATAGTGAAGCTGCTCTTTAACCCATTAAAGGAAGAGCCTCAGTGTCAATTTAGAGCACAAATACCTCCTACAGACCTACTTATCAAATTAAGTAAACCCAATTCGTGGATATTCTCGTTGATAGAACCTACAATTGTACACCTCCAGTGTACCCAACAATTTTTAACTTCAAAGATTGAAGGTCAAGGAATAATCACTATCAACCATCCCTGCCAATTACAAGTAGGATCCCAAATCCTACACTATGAGGCAGAAATATCCAGACATTGAGTCTCAAACAACCCAACTACTTTCCGGACATAGCTCCATTAAAGCAAATAGTAGATAAATACCTCAATAAAACCAAACAAAAGGTACAGTCTGACAAAATACAAACTTAACTATACTCAGTAGATGACACTAATAACATCATCCTAGAAGGTACCCAGTCAGTAAAAGAACTGGACGAAAAATTAGAAAAAATAGTTCCTCATATAAGTCACCACCCTACACATGTCCTAGCTGCAACATCAGTATCCTTAACTGGTGTTGTCATCACATGTATGGTACTGTACCTGATCGCCAAATGGCTAATCCCATTCATTAAAAACTATCGTCCACACAAATCTGAGAAAACCCCTGAGGCGGAGGAACAAATCGAACAAATCGAAATAATAGAACCTACCCCTCTCAAAAGGACCCGCACCATGCCACCTACAAGGTTAGTGCAAGTGGTATAGTGTCACCACTTCAAACGGTCCAGCAGCACTATCACTAATAGTAGAGCATATAAAAAAAAATAAATGTAAGTGGTTTCTACAAACCCCAAAAAAAACAGTTATTACTAATTAAATAATAATAAAAACAAAAGGGGAGAGGACATACATAAATAATTTCTAAAGCCTAGATTTAAGAGAAAATAGTGTAATAAAAAATATACATATACATGTAGGTATATACACAAACCAAAAAGCAAAGTAAAAGATATCCTCCCCCGTTAGTGTTAAATAATTCGAAGGTATAAAAATAAATAAAAATAACACATAGAATTAAAAAACAAAACAAAAAATAATAATAAATATTATAACAAAACTAACCTAGTATAAAAATTAAATAACCACTAACATTAGAAGTAGAAACAAATAAATAAATAGTTACTGAAATAAGATAAAATATCGAAATACATGTATACATATAACTATAAAAAGAAAAGAGAAGGTAAAGGAAAGAACCTTGTACAGGAACACAATAATAATTGACAAAACACAAAAAAAAAATAGAAATTAGCTACAAAGGAAAAATCAAATAGAGATAAGAATAGGAATAGATAATTAGAAGCAATTCTAGGAAATAACAAAAGAAAATTTTAAATAGAAACTAAGACAATATGTAAACCCGAAAACCTGTGCCAAACCAACCGATAGCCGAACCACTGATATAGCCCCAACAACAACTTCCCCTGAGAATTATTCCTCTTCAAATAATAATCCTCTTTTTCGCAGGGGGAAAGATTGTTGTATACCTGAAATGGGTTAAAAACGATAATTATAATTAATAATTATCATTTTTAAAAAATTGGAGAATATTCATAAATATTTCATAAATAGAAATAAGCTAATCATGCTCAAAACATGGTTAGTTTATCTCTCTACAAGTAGAAGAAATTGCCATCAGCAATTTCATCAAATTCATTTGCAACAAATAAAAATATTTTCCCACAAAACGACTTGGGAAAATAAGAGTTTTAAATTTCAACCCAAGTCGTTTCGATAGAAAAATAGCCCCACGAGAAATCTTACCTTCAGTAAGATTTGTCGTATATATGATATGTATGTACATACATACATACATACATATCGGGCGCATGAAAATTTTACGTCGGTGAAGACTGAAACGATCAAGTCTTCACCGAAAAGAGCTCTTATCAGAAAATTGTCGCGAGCTGCATACATTGTGATCGCAACAATGTATGCACGACAGCAAGACGATGGTTGGATTTATGAAAATATCAAATTTCAATTTCAACTATCGTCCGTCGCGATAATTCTGGGCATGTTTAAACATCCCCAGCGAAAAATAATGCTAATTAAGCATTTTCCTATCCTGAATGAACAGAAATGGATAAGAAAAGGTGATGCAGACTTTGTTTAGTTCTCTGAAATCTACACATAGCCGATAATTTCTTTTTCCGTTATCATCTACTCCTTTCTTAGGAATTAGAAGTACGGGGAAATTAAATGGACTGACACTAGGTTCGATGATATCGTCCTCGAGTAATTTTTTGAAAAATCTAAGTTTCGACACAGTTGATTTTTGTACGCGATCGGGATCGTCACGGCTCTTGTAGAATTGAAAAGTCCAAAAAAAGAAAATGTTTTTTGAAATACCTACTTGCATTGGTCCGTTCGGTTAGTAATCTTTAAGAAGATAATAGAAAATAAGTTAAGTGTTCATTTGTTTAAAAGAAAATAATAAATAAGTTAAGTGTTCATTTTGTTAAAGAGGAAAAGGGAAAGTAATTAAGTGAAGTTACATCGAATAAAGAAGAAATAAAAAGTGGAAGACACGAGGTTTTTAATTAAATGCTCCAGCCGCCATAGTGCAAGAGGAATACGCCGCTGCCAAAAGTGTTGGAATAGTCACTGTAAATAAAATATAACAACCCCTTGTTCTGAACAAATATGGCCCAGATACACTACCTCTTTCCTTAAAAACTGACATTTTGAAGGCTGCAACTGAAGGTTGTGTTCTCTGAAGCGCTGAAAAACTTGTCGTAGTGTGCTGTTATGTTCGTCCAACTCTTAGCAAATATCACGACATCGTCGAGATACACGAAGCATTTAATCCCATGAAGTCCCGTTAGAATTCCGTTCAGTAGGGATTGAAAAAATGGGGGGCGTTTTTAAACCAAATGGGAAGGGGATAAGAAAAGGGGATGCAGACTTTGTTTAGTTCTCTGAAATCTACACATAGCCGATACTTTCTTTTACCGTTATCATCTACTCCTTTCTTAGGAATTAGAAGTACGGGGAAATTAAATGGACTGTCACTAGGTTCGATGATATCGTCCTCGAGTAATTTTTTGAGTTGTTCCTGACACTCTTCTCGATGGGATTTTGGCATGCGATATTGCTTTTTGTGTATGGGGGCCGTATTAGCCATTAACGGTAACTTAAAGGTCTTCGTCGAGGTGTATGACAATTTATCGCCTGGAAAATGAAAGACATCACTGTATTCGTAGCAAATATGGGTTATTGCTTCCCTTTCCTCGAATTTAAGGTCTTCTCCCAGAACCAGTGATTCCTTCATTAGCTTGAGCCGTTGTTGGCGATTATCAATCTTACCCTTATCCCGTCCTAGTGGATGCACAGTATACTTACTCAATTTTTCAAGCCTCGGCCTGAAATTCACTAGTTCAACGGGCTCCCTTCCTGCGTTAATAATACCTACCCACGCTTTACCGTTCCTTGGCTTAATTATAGCATTCCCACAATACACTCCTGACCTAATTTCTTCCGCCATGCACACAAAATTTTCTCCACCTGTGACAGGAATTTCCAACAGCCGCTCTGTTCTTGGGTTCAACTTAATTCTTGTCCCCTGAGTGCTTTCACTCTTTTCTAGGTAACACTTTTCCTTTCGCTGTGTAAGATGTACCTTTTCGCTCTGAGCCTCTGCGTAAGCTGTAGCTTTAAAGAGGTCGCGCTGGACTTCCATGCGAGGAATTTCTAGCTCCTTTTCCCTTTTTACTGCTACACCTTCTTGTTCTCTGTTCCCCATCGGTTTAGTCCTATTGATGGGTGCTTCTTGAGAATCTTTTTGATTGGTTCCCGTGCTAAGGGACTCGACCAATTGTACGAAAGGCCACTCCTCAGCTGTTAGAGCTGGCTGTACATCATCTGCTTTTGGAAAAGTCATCTTTCTTTCTTTTCTTTCACCATGTTGGTAAGATTCTACTTCTGAAAGATACTTTGTGAGGCTATCTGATACCACGCCCGCTTTGGATATAATGTCGCGCAAGGCCGCGACTCGATTCTTCCTTCGTTGCTGAATCTCTTTTGGGGAAGAATACATTGACTCTTCTTTATGGATTAACTGGTGATGATTGTCCTGGGTGTTTTCCTTCAACTCTATTATCGTGATTTTCTCCTTTCCAGTGATGCATCCAAAAAGAGGTTTTTCTTCTTTATTTTCTCCATGCCCTTCACTGACAGTTTTCCATTTATACAATCAATGACTGCTTTGTCCTTCTGGAACTTGATCCTCAGAATACCGTCAGCTGGAATCGAATTAGTGTCATAAATGGTGTTAAACTCGCATGGCTATTCTACTCCACCTATGCGTAGTGTAGCTTTGCAAGTTCCAATTGAGCTTTCTTGTGCCCCAAGCAACCCTCCAAACATTATTTTCTTGAGAGTTTGTATAGGCGTGTTTCCTTTAATACGATTTACCTTAATTATATTACATGTTGCACCTGTATCTACTAATAATGTTAATTTACCCGTTATACCTATATCCGATTCTACTGAGGTAATGCAGTTATTTAACAAACTTCACTCTATGACACTGGCTTCTTTCTGTGAGGTCTTCATGGTCTTGAATTCCCTTAATTGAAGACAGCTGCGTATAATTCCCCCAGCTTCCGAATCCCGTTTCCCTTCTTTAGAGCTTCTCGTTCCGCAAGATATTTCTGCAAGCAGTTTGCGGTATAATGATAGCCGTTCTACAAAATTGGCAATAAAGGATTTCTGGGTCTGTTTGCAGCTGTCCTGGAGAACCAATTGAAGTATCCGCGAACCTTATGCTTTGTCTTCGGCAACTAGCAGTATCGTGACCATAGTTTCGGCATTTTACACAGTATGGTGGTTGTTTTCTTGATTGGCAGTCCCTAGCAATATGCCATCTTTTCCCATACTGGAAGCACTGGATGGGCCTAGACGGCGTTGCCCTAGCCTGTGATCCACGATATATTCCTGCTGCTGCTGGAGATGGGCCCTTCTGTACGGCTTCTCTGAATGGTCTGCTGGTATTATTGTTGAAACAATTGGTCCCCCAGCTATCTCGCATTTCGGAATTCAGTTTTCGCCCACTTCCCCAGACTTCTGGTTCTCTACTCTGGAGCCTCGTTGCATCCTTCTCGAAATAACTAGCTTCTTCTTGTACTTCATCTAGAGATTGGAATCTCCATCCCGTCAGATGCACTTGCGTTGCCTTATTCCCTACGCCTGCTTTAAAAGTAGCCACTGCGTCAGCTTCCAATTCTGCTATTAGTCCGCCTTCCTTATTTGGGTACTTAGCTGTGACTGCTGTTTTAATTTTGTCCAGAAGCTCTTTCATTCTGTCAGCGAATTCTCGATTGTCCTCTCCAGGTCGTTGTTTACACTCCAGCGTTTCCGTACGTAGCTCACTGAACGATTTTCGTGGCGTATATGCAGTTTTAATAACTTGCTGCAGAGTTTCAAAATCCTTCGGCTCCTGGGAACACATTAGATAATAAGCGACATCTGTAAGCCGAAGTTTCACACATTTCATAAAGATATCTTTTTCTTCAGTAGTCAATTGATCGTAGAGTTCCTTGCTGCAATTCAGGAAACGGAACAATTTTTTTTTTATATATTATTAAGCCAAGCTCAGGGGATACCCTATGATGCAAAGCACAGCATGGCAGGAAGGAGATAGGGAAAGGATTAGGGGATATGAGGAAAGTGGCGGAGGTGCCGATGTATGTCGCCCTTAAACTTCCGCAGATTGTATGCTGGAGGAAAAACAGAAGATGGTAAGCTGTTCCACATTCGCACTGTTCGGGATAAAAAAGCATCTCTGAATTTTACTGTACGGCCGAAAGTAATTTGAAGGGTTAAAGGATGTGCGCGCTTTGCAGCGCGAGTATTGCGTGCAGGAATCATTCTACAAGGGATTAGACTAGATATTTCATCAGAACATTGACCATGCATATAGCGATAAAGGAGCGAAAGGCATCCAAGATTGCAGCGGTGCTCGAGTGAGTCGATATGACAAGTTATTGCCAAATCGCCAATGAGCTTGAAGGCTCTCTTTTGGACAATATCCAATGAAGCTAAGGCTGTGCGACCAGCCCCGGCCCATATATGGGAGTTGTATTCCATTCTAGGTCTAATGTAGGACTTGTAGAGGAGCGCTAGATTTGACGGGCTGAAACTTACACCTTTTCAGAAATCCAAGACATTTCGATGCTTCTTTGGCAACAGAGAAGATGTGATCTGTCCAGTTTAACTTACTGGAAATATTAATGCCAAGAATGCTTAGTGACGGTGAATCAGAAATGAATGCTCCATCAAAAGAAACGGGTGTGGTTAAGTTATGATCTTGTTTTAATGAGATAAGACAGCTTTGAGTCTTAGATGCATTGAATTCGACGCGATTCGCTTTGCCCCAAGCGAGGATATTGGCAAGATCGTTATTCAATGATCTAGTCATGCAATCTCGGTTAACACATGCAGCATTCCCCCTGAATTCCGCAAGAGTGTCAAAGGAGTAAGCGAAATCAAGTGTACTTTCATCTGCGAAACTATGGATGGGATTGAAAGTAAGGGAAAGCAGATCATTAATGAAAATTAAAAAGAGAGTTGGAGAGATAACAGAGCCTTGAGGTACACCGACATTTATGGGATGCGGTTCAGACGTAACGCCATCTAATACAACACGTATTTGGCGACTAGATAGGAAACTTTCAATCCATAATACAAGAGGAGGGGACAGACCAAGTGCTTTGAGTTTGGCTAAAAAGGCTGGATGCCAGACTCTATCAAAGGCTTTTGAAATATCCAGGGCAACGATTTTAAACTCACCAAAATTGTGAAGACTACGGTTCCAACGTTCCGTAAGAAAGGTCAGCAAGTCTCCAGATGAGCGTCCAGCTCGGAAGCCATATTGGCGATCGTTGATGAGATGATTAGTTTCTAGATACTTCATTAATTTTGAGTTAATGATAGATTCAAAAACCTTTGAAAGAATCGAAGTGATGGCAATTGGTCGATAATTTGAGGGATCGCTACCCTCTCCTTTCTTAGGAATGGGCTGAACGTGAGCTAGCTTCCAAGCAGTTGGAAATTTTCCTGTCGAATAAGACAAGCAGAAGAGTTGCGCAGAGGTTTAGCCAAGGATGAGGCGCAGCTTTTAATTAACAGGGGCGAAAAACCATCAGGACCTGCGGCTTTGGAGACGTTGATCCCCTTAAGGACCCTAACCACATCCCTCGTACGAACGTGTATTGGCTCTTGTACACATTCACACGGGCGATGCAAAACAGGTGTTTGTGAAGTTGGTGGAAGACGAGAATTTGAAGCGAATCTAGCAGCTAAAATATTAGGTTTATCCAGGGAGTCAACAATCACTTCACCATTATTAAGTAGTGAAGGCTTAGAGGAACTGGTGAAATTGTTCCTGATGGTTTTGACCAGGGACCAGAAACCTTTGCTACCTTTGCGGCTTATCAAGATTCTTTGTCTAATATTCTGGTCAAAAAGAATTTTTTCTCTCTGGATAATGGACTTGCAGGTGTTCCGTGCAGTCTTGTAGACTGGTTTCATTTCCGGACATGGATGCAATTGATAGGCGCGAAAAGCAGACTCTTTCGCTTTGCCCAGCTTTGGTGACCTTTCCCCAGAAAATAATGGTATATATTTGGACACCATATCCATAACTTTCCCGTGTGCTTCCGCCATCCTGTTCTTGAGCAATCCGTATGATTTACTGCTTCCTGGTTCTTTTGTGTTTCCCTTCGATGAGCTACTCTTAGCTGATCTTATCTTGCCTCTCTTTCGTTTCTCGTGGGTTCTCCAAGAACACTAATTTCCTTGGTGTCCACTTCTTACTGACTTCTTGCCTGTATACTTTCTCTTGCGGCAGTGGACCCTCGGCTCTTAATTCTGTCTCCAGTTCCACCGCTTCTTCTCTAATTCTTCTCTCTTTTCCCTCCAAGCCAAGCCTAAATACATATATATATTATATATAACACCTAACCAAGAAAACAATCTCACCCAACAAAACAACTTGAACAGAACTTAATTAATTTTAAACTACACCTAGTAAAACTAATTCAAATTTTTCCCAAATTCCTCATTCAATCTCACTTTCTCCTGCCCTTTGTAACCTAAATGCTCCCTAGATTAACACCTTAATCCCAAACGTTACAGTCGACTTGACTTTTTGTTTGAATCACGAAGACATAATCCCAACACTCAGCAGATATCAATATCGAGACTTATAATCTCTGTTTAAAACGTGACGATTCAGACAAATATAGCATATACTCTATCAATGCTATAACAAACGCGAAGTAGCTTCGAACGAACAGGAGTGAAATCCAACTTTTAAGCGGAATTATAGAAAACAACGCTATACCTAATTACCAAAATTTCCACTCCTTAAATTTTACTCCATTTAACCTATAGAAAGGATTCACAGTTTTTCTTACAGGTACAAATTCATTCATCCGCACAAAAACTGAATAACTTACTACACTTCTTATTTATAATAAAAACATAAAGGCCAACGATAAAAACACAAAACATTTATTCCCCCATATTAAACAAAAAATATTGGAAATCGCCGCAAACAAAACAAAAACCAAACATCGATGAATTAACTAATTAACCTATATCTTAAATTTCAACCTAAAAACACGGAAATGCGACAAAAAACTTTCAAACGCCCATAATGCTTTAACCTCAAACTATCCAAAAGCGCACATCACAATCATGAAATCAATATTACTACACTGAAATGGCTTCCCAAAATCGCACTCAACACTTAATTTAAAATTTTTTAAATTTATCCTGAAAAGAAAATGGAGCACCTATAGAAGCAGAACTCCCACAATTAACCAAAATGGAGCAGCTAAAAAAGCATAACTACCAAAAAATAAAAAAATGGAGCAGCTAAAAAAGCATAGCTTCCAATATATATAAATTTTAAAAACACAATACCTTTTTAAACCGGTTGCCCCAAATAGTCGTGTCCCAATAATATAACTCACGAATCAATCAAACAATAAAAGAATAAATCTTTAAATCAAAGAAAACGCACGAATTGCATTTAAAACAATACTTTATTAATCCGAGAACTGACCTAACTTAATGACAATATAACTAAGCTACCTGGCGCTTAGGTAACCTGAACCAACTCTAATCACGATAAGACTGTACTGTGAGAGCCAGTCTCCGACGTGGGAGGGAGTGCCGGTTTGTAAAGTACAACTCAGTTCTACAAATTCAAATATAAAATTGTTATTCAAAACTAAATGCTTAAGATTATATCACAAACTCATTCAAAAAAGGAAATTCAGAACTACCTATAAACCTATAATCTACTGTAAAAATTCAATATAAAATTCAACAATAAATCCAAATAAAACAAAACAAATTAAAAATTCAATAAATAGTGACGATCGCGTAGTCCGCCTCCTTTAATTCGTCTTATTCTAGAAAAAGGAAGAAGAAGAATTAATCGTCTATGAGAAAAGTATTCTAGAACAAGGAAGAAGAAGAATTAATCGTCTATTAGAAAAGTATTCCTATATAAATTTAAGAGTGCTATTTTTAGGCACACGGGCAGCAAAATGCTACTATAACAAAGAAAAAGATTACAGATTATTCTCTGCAGCAAAATTATTCTTCTGCTTAGGTGTGGGCAGGAGATTGCAGATTATTTTCTGCGGCAGAATTATTCTTCTGCTTAGGTGTGGGCAGGAGATTGCAGATTATTCTCTGCGGCTAAATTATTCTTCTGCTTGGGTGTGGGCAGAAGATTGCAGATTATTCTCTGCGGCAGAATTATTATTCTGCTTAGGTGTGGGCAGGAGATTGCAGATTATTCTTCTGCTTAGGTATGGGCAGAAGATTGCAGATTATTCTCTGCGGCTGAATTATTCTTCTGCTTAGGTGTGGGCAGAAGATTGCAGATTATTCTCTGCGGCAGAATTATTTTTCTGCTGAGGTATGGGCAGGAGATTAGGCAATGGAGGGATTTTCACATTATTCTCTGAAATATAGAATTATTCTGCTATTTTGGAGGTTGGAAATTATATTCTTGTCGCTCGGATTATTCTCCGAATCGGATGAGATCTGAACCAAGAATGATTTTCTGCTGCGGCTCGTCGGCTTTATATAGCCGCCGCATCCAGTTATGTCTCTTTCGCCTCTTGGTGTTGCACTAGCGACAGCTTTTGCATTTGCTTAACTTTTGATTGCGTCGAAGACAGCTGACTGTTGTAATGTCACTAAATGACACTACGAATATGTAAACATGCAGAGGTACGTGTACTTTTAGGTAAGTTTTGCTTTCTTTTATTATTTTATTTATTTATTAAATATTTTTTATGTTGTTAGATGAAGTATAGATTCAAAGTATCTTTTATGCATGCTTTTGCACCATGAAGCCCTGTGTTCTGTGAGCGAATGATCCAGGATGCTAAACTTGATTGGTTTTTTTTTAGATAAGTATCAAGTTTTTATGATTTTACTTTAGACTTGATACTTTGTGCTTTCCTTATTTATTATTTCAGGAAATATCAGCAAGAGAGTGTATCTGGGGAACATAGATACATCGATGGACTGAACATCCTCCCGCCTACAAAAAATTGTAATATTGTGTGTAGATAAAAAATAAACTTACGTTTGGTTGATGATAGATGTGTAATTTGTCCTTTTTCTTCTTCATTTTCATCCCCACACCTCCAGGAAGACTGCATTTGATAAAATGAGTTGCCTTGCTAATTTTGTCCTAAGGTGAGTGGGTTGCTTTCGAGTAGCTTAATCATGAACGGCGTGGCAATAATCTTTTCAACTAAGTCGTGTGGAATTGCTGGTAGCGATACTTCATTGTTTGATGACAAATGCTGGAACTGTCTGGGAGGATTGATAGGAGGATCCAGAAGCTGTGCTGGTGGAGTAATTGAGCGATTAAAAAATTGATTTAGTGGGTCAATAATTATCGTCTGAGGTGATGACTTAGTGTCGGTTGTTGGCGGCACCTTTAATCCTTGAGTATTCTTTGGAAGTGGTGTGGTGCCCGTGTTGATAGGTTCCTCTTAATAGGCGAGGAATGTGCGGGTAGTGGTCGTACGATCACTGATCGGAGTTTGCGTGCCTTTGTTGGTGTTGGTGGCAGTGGGCTGAAAGGCCTGATTGGCTTAAAGGGGGCAAAAGTTCCGGAGACGTAGGAGATAAGCCAACGTCAATAGAGTCTAAAGACTCGGAATTGAAGATTTCTAATAATTCCTCCATAATAGAAATAAAAAATAATAAAAAAAAATAATAAAGAATAAAAACGCGCACTTTTCAATGTTCACAACTGAAGTGATTTTTGGTAGGTTTTGGAATCGTTTATATTCAAATGTAACGGTGATTTTTAAATTTTTGGGTATGCCAGAGAGTAGTAAATTTTGGTGGGTATTTTTTTGATATTTATTAGGATGATTTGGTGAAGGGGAGAGGACAAATTTTTGAGATTGGACGGGTGAGAATAGTTTTTGGGGTTTTAATTGTAACTGCTCTAACTGGATTATTATGACCAGTGTGAATATCAATGATTCTACCCAATGGCCATTTTCCGATGGGAGCCTGATCGTCTTTTATTAGAACGGGAGTTCCTATTTGTAAGTATTCCCTTTATGTCTGCCATTTATGTCGTTGGTGCAATGTGTGTAAGTAATCTCTTGACCATTGTTTTCAAAAATTGTGGGAGAGAGATTGGATGTGCTGCCATCTCTTGAGGGGATGTTGTTAAGAGGGGAGGTTCCAATACGCTGAGATTATGACGACCTGTCAGGAAGTGTCCAGGAGTGAGCATATTGTAATCTGTTGGATCATTGGACGGAGGAGAGAGAGGTCTGGCATTCAAACATGCCTCAATTTGAACCAACATTGTGTACAACTCTTCATAGGTGAGTTTTGCGTTTTTGATGGTTTTGTATAGATGGCGTTTGGTGGATTTTACACCTGATTCCCATAATCCACCAAAGTGTGGTGCTGCAGGAGGGTTGAAATGCCAAGTTATACCTTGATTAGCAAATTGGCTGGCCAATTCGACCTCAATTGTTCTGATGGACTTTTCTAAATTTGATTGTAAAACTCGATTAACTGCTACGAAATTTGTTCCTTGATCTGAGTAGATGTGTGAGCAAAGGCCTCTTCGTGCAAAAAATCTCATAAGAGCGGCTAGAAGGGCTGGTGTAGTCATATCAGAGACAAGTTCTATATGTATGGCCTTAGTGGCCAAGCAAACGAACAGACAGGCTTTCGTTAATTTCGCTCCTCTTAGTGTTGATGTTTTCATATCAAGCGAACCTGCGTAATCTACCCCATCATGTTGAAAGGGTAGAGATATATTGACCCTTGCTGCGGGCAGTGAACTCATTAACTGAGAGCTAGGTTTCGCATTGAATCGAAAACAGTCAACACATTTATGAATACGATGTCTAATTGTATTGCGGGCATTTATTAACAAATACCAATTTCTTATAGTACTCAATATGACTTGCGTGCCTCCATGTAATGTGTTATGGTGTATATGGTTTATAAGAAGTTGGTTATGTGATGGTTATTGGGGAGAATTATGGGATATTGTTGGTCGTAACTTAGCTGAGATTCTGTGAGACGACCGCCAACTCGTAGGATGATATCAGAGTCGAGTATAGGGTTGAGAGACAAAATTCGACTCTTTCTAGGAAGGGGTAAATTTTTGTGTAACTGGGAGATTTCAGTGGGAAAGGTGATCTTTTGGAGAAGTTTAGTTATGCAATGTTCTGCTCTTTTGAACTCAGAAGCTGAAAGATATTGAGTAGTGGACTGTATTTTGCGCATGCTGTTTATAAATCTGATACAATATGCAGGTTTTCTTATAGTTTTTGGGAGTGAAGAGTATTTGTGCAGTAAAGCCATTTGTTCATCGATAATAATGGTGAGAACCTTCGGTTTTTTATGCTCTAGTTGAGTATGTACATTTTGTAATTGTTGCGGCCAGAGATCTTCATCTTGGTGCATCCAGTCGGGGCCATTCCACCATATTGAAGTTGTGGCTAGGAAGTTTGGCAGAGTGCCTCTTGATGCTATGTCCGCTGTGTTGTCTTTGGATGACACCTGTTTCCAAACAGCTTGCGGAATGTTTTCGTGAATCTCGGAGATACGATTGGCCACGAACGTTTTCCATGTGGAGGGATGTTTCCGAAGCCAACCCAAAACTATATTGGAGTCTGTGCAAGCTATCAGTTTGACCTTTTCTAACTTCAAATCTGAAAAGGGCACTTCTTTCTACAGCCCTAATTAATATCATAGCTCCATCCCGAATTGCAATGACATTCCGAGCATTAATAGATTCTGGGTCACAAGTACCTATTATGACAGAAAGAAGCACCTTTTGGAGATAGAAAATTTTGAACTTGTTGTTCATTCTTTCTATCGGTAGGTGAGACTTGCTTTATTTCCATATTGGAACTATGAGAGTGCTGAATGGGTGATTTTGTACCCGGATGGTTTTGCTCGTAATGAAGCAATGTGTTGTGAATTTTCTTGCAATGATAACATCTTTTATTGCTTGTGCAATTTGAAGTCGTATGGTTAGGTGATAAACAATTTTTGCATAAATGCTTATGTTACACAACTTCATGTCGTTGTTGGATGGTCAAATTTCTGAAGGTTGGACAATGGAATATTATGTGATCACCTTTGCAATGGCTGCAAGAGGATTTTTTTTGTAGGATGGTGACTTGGTGTTGAACTTTTAGTTTTGTTCAAGAGTCCATACGTTGGTTTGGGCGAGAATGGTTTTCTCTGTGTCGCATTTGGCAATGTGATTTTATTTCCTATCATTTCCAAGGTTCTGAAGCGAGCCTCTAGGAATGTAGTTAATATTTTTAATTTAGGTAATTCTGCGCTGTTGTGGAGGCTCTGTTCCCATAACTGGTGAGTGTCTGAGTGTAACTTTTGTACAGTCAAATATATAATTATTGGATCCCAGTTGTTTGTTTCTATTCCTAAGTTTTGTAATGCTAATAGTGCCTCAGTTATATTGTCTAATAGCCTTTTGATACTTTCGGCAGTATCATGATTTGTGATTGGGAGAGACAGTAATTTTTTAGTTGTACGTTGACTAGGATTCGCTTATTTGAGTAGCGTTCCTTTAGGAGTTGCCAAGCTGGTTTATAATTTGCGTCGCATATTTCATACTGCCTGAGCAATTTTCAGCTTCTCCAATTAGATTAGTTTTAAAAAAATACAACTTGTCAACGTCTCTTAAATTATTGTTGTTATGTATAACCGAAGTAAATAAATCGTGGAATGAAATCCACGTAAATTATTCTCCATTGAAGGTGGGAAGTTTAATTCTGGGGAGTCTTTCATTATTACATGAATTTGTGCTAGCATGTGATATCTGAGTCTGAGGAGGATTGTTGACAGGCGTTGGTGTTAGTTTGTCTATATCTTCTTCCATGCTTCCTGTTTTTCAATATAATACTCCTGTACATCAGTAAATGTTTCTTTCGTGAAATATTCAAATTTGCGATCTTTCTTTGTCGCTCTTTTTGAATTACTCTATGCCGCGTTTGGAATTCTTTCCAATATTCGGTGAACGTTTGTAGGCGTTTTTCTGTCGATTTGACAGTTTCCTTTTTACCGTCTCTTTGATGCCTTTTAAAGAGGTCTTCCGTTAAACCTTTGACCTCTTTTTGAGACTCAACCCACTCTAATACTGAGATAATGGTTTCGTCCCCGGCGTCAGATATACTGCATTCGTCATCTGTAGGCATTTTGAATGGAGAGGCTTGAATCACGTGATAGTATTAAGCAATGTATTCAACTATATATTTGATTTGACTGAGTTATCCACTCGAAGGACCAATGTGAGAGCTAGTCTCGGACGCGGGAGGGAGTGCCGATTTGTAAATTACAACTCAGTTCTACAAATTCAAATATAAAATTTTTATTCAAAACTAAATGCTTAAGATTATATCACAAACTCATTCAAGAAAGGAAATTCAGAACTAAAAAACTAACCTATAAACTACTATAAAAATTCAATATAAAATTCAACAATAAATCCAAATAAAACAAAACAAATTAAAAATTCAGTATAAAATTCAATAAGTAGTGACGATCGCGTAGTCCGCCTCCTTTAATTCGTCTTATTCTAGAAAAAGGAAGAAGAAGAATTAATCGTCAATGAGAAAAGTATTCTAGAACAAGGAAGAAGAAGAATTAATCGTCTATGAGAAAAGTATTCCTATATAAATTTAAGAGTGTTATTTTTAGGCATACGGGCAGCAAAATGCTACTATAAAAAAGAAGAAGATTACAGATTCTTCTCTGCAACAGAATTATTCTTCTGCTTAGGTGTGGGCAGGAGATTGCAGATTATTCTCTGCGGCAGAATTATTCTTCTGCTTAGGTGTGGGCAGGAGATTGCAGATTATTCCCTGCGGCAGAATTATTCTTCTGCTTAGGTCTGGGCAGGAGATTGCAGATTATTCTCTGCGGCAGAATTATTCTTCTGCTTAGGTGTGGGCAGGAGATTAGGCAATGGAGGGATTTTCAGATTATTCTCTGAAATATAGAATTATTGTTCTATTTTGGAGGTTGGAATTTATATTCTTGTCGCTCGGATTATTCTCCGAATCAGATGAGCTCTGAACCAAGAATGATTTTCTGCTGCGGCTTGTCGGCTTTCTATAGGCGCCGCATCCAGTTATGTCTCTTTCGCCTATTGGTGTTGCCCTAGCGACAGCTTTTGCATTTGCTTAACTTTTGATTGCGGCGAAGACAGCTGACTGTGGTAATGTCTCTAAATGACACTACGAATATGTAAACATACAGAAGTACGTGTACTTTTAGGTAAGTTTTGCTTTCTTTTATTGTTTTGTTTATTTATTAGTTATTTTTTATGTTGTTAGATGAAGTGTGGCTTCAAAGTACCTTTGATGCATACTTTTGCAGCATGAAGTGCTGTGTTCTGTGAGCGAATGATCCAGGATGCTAAACTTGATTGGTTTTTTTTTAGATAAGTATCAAGTTTTTATGATTTTACTTTAGACTTGATACTTTGTGCTTTCTTTATTTATTATTTCAGGAAATATCAGCAAGAGAGTACATCTGGGGAACATAGATACATCGATGGACTGAACATCCACACTTTACGGCACTCGACAGTCCAGTCATTGGTCTTTTATGCACCAAAATTCGGAAGTAGACTTTACTTAAAAACGCGGATGTAAACAAACGACAATAACCTTGCTGTTTGTTCTAGCGGTTGCAGCCCCTAAGTTGCTCAGTAGTAAACAACCGCTTTACATAATAATTACCATGCTAGGTTAATTATTATTGTAATCGTCGATTGCTCCACTAAGCGCTCATCGCAGCCAGCTCTGGAGCTTATCAGCAAAATAACCGACGGTTGCAGAACAGTACCAACCGAGGAATTTTTTCAGTAAAATGCGCCCTTGGCTGCTGGAAGAATCTTCCGTATATTGGGCCATAACATCATCACACAACCAATTTTATCTTGGGTGACAAGCTGCAAGCCTTGGTTTCGACTCGTCAAGAGATCCCAAATAGCGAAATTGAGTGACTTGAAAAAAAATGAAAAAATAGAGCAAAGAAAAGAAAAGAAAAAATAAAAAAAATAAAAAAACAACAAAAAATTGAGAAAAATAGAAAAAAAATTTATTAAAAAAATTTAAAAAACCAGATTCATTCTAAACGAATCGAAAATGTGTACGCCCGCAATGGGCTGAAAAAGAAAAAAGAGAAAGGAAGAAGAAGAAGAAGCATTTCATGTTAGCAGAAAATCTTACACTCATCGGTGCAGCTTTGTTTTCTGCCTGCTGTAGACGCTTGAAACAGATTAAATTGAACTCATCTCATATAAACTCGGAATAAATTCTGGGTGTGTGTTATATGATAGAAAAACTCCTACATCCCACCAAGGAGGAAGCAACAAAAATAGAGATTATTCTGTAGAATTTTTTTGCCGGCGCAAACGTATATTTGTTCAATCAGGCATTTTTTTTTTATTCTCCGGTATATAGCAGAAGATAAAAATTTGTTTTTTGTGATTTCAACGCACAACCCATTTATTTTAGGTGACAACTTAAAAGTGTTGGTTTTGACTCATCAACAGATCCTGAATAGCGAAATTGAGTGACTTGAAAAACATGTGAAAAAATAGAGCAAAGAAAAGAAATAAAAAAAAAGAAATAAAAAAAACACAAAACCTTGAGAAAAAATAAAATAAAATATTTCAAAATAATATGACATACATTTCATGTTTTTTGAGTTCATGTCACCAAATCGTCAACCTGTTTTTAGCGGCACGAGCCCCTTGTTTATATACCGGCGATCTGATTCAGGTTTTCTTTTCGTTTTTATTGCAAATCATGCTTTTTTGTTTACGCTACTTTCCTACTTCGGAAATTGATGTCATTTCGTTAGGAAAATATGATAATGTTTTTTGGACAAGATCAATGGTATTATGCAAATATTCAGCATTTGATATAAAAATTATGCGAAGCAACAGTAGCAATTAAGTAACAGGAGCACATAATAGGTGAATGCGTAAAATCAGGTTTACGTTGTCAAAGAAGTCTGAAGAAGCGAGAGTGAATAACGTTTGTTTTCTTTTTAATGATAGCTTTTGCATATTGTCAGTGCTATCAACCTTTAATAACGAGTCATTAGCAAAGCTTAGGGGAAACGTCTGAGGAGGCCGGGGACACTAACCTATGCTTGTCCACGTTAACAAAGAACTTTTGAAACAATTTTGTCCATTCACAGGTCTCTCTTTGAAAATGAATAGGAAATTGCGCTCAAACTCTAAGCTTTTGAAACAATTTTGTCAATTCAGAGGCCCCTTAAAAATACACAGGAAATTGCGCACGGACAGCATAGCCTATCTACTTGAGTGACTTGAAAAACAAATGAAAAAATAGAGCAAAGAAAAGAAATGAAAAAATAAAAAAAATAAAAAAAAAACAAAAAATTGACAAAAATACAAAAAAAAATTTAAAAAACCAGATTCATTCTAAACGAATTGAAAATGTATACGCCCGCAGTGGGCTGATAAAGAAAAATTCAAAGGAGGAAGAAGAAGAAGCGTTTCATGTTAGCAGAAAATCTTACACTCATCGGTGCAGCTTTGTTTTCTGCCTGCTGTAGACGCTTGAAACAGATTAAATTGAACTCATCTCATATAAACTCGGAATAAATTCTGGGTGTGTGTTATATGATAGAAAAACTCCTACATCCCACCAAGGAGGAAGCAACAAAAATAGAGATTATTCTGTAGAATTTTTTTGCCGGCGCAAACGTATATTTGTTCAACCAGGCATTTTTTTTTTTATTCTCCGGTATATAGCAGAACCTAAAAATTTGTTTTTTGTGATTTCAACGCACAACCCATTTATTTTAGGTGACAACTTAAAAGTGTTGGTTTTGACTCATCAACAGATCCTAAATAGCGAAATTGAGTGACTTGAAAAACATGTGAAAAAATAGAGCAAAGAAAAGAAATAAAAAAAACACAAAACCTTGAGAAAGATAGAAAAAAAATTATAAAAAAAATTTGAAAAGCCAGATTCATTCGAAACGAATCGAACCTGTGTACGCCCGCAGTGGGCTGAAAAAAGGAAAAAGAGAAAGGACGAAGAGGAAGCATTTCCTGTTAGCAGAAAACCTTACATTCATCGGTACAACTTAGCTTTAATAATAATAATAATGACAATTTATTTTCAGTACCAAGATCATTAGAGTCTGAAGATGTACAGTAGTGTGCTGGATTAAATAGGAAAATGAGAGAAAAAAATAAAAAGACAAAATTACTACGAACTAATTAAACAAAATAACAATAAAACTAATATTAGAGTTGAGTGCACAAAGAAAAAAAAAAGAGAAAAACGAAGAAAAAATAATAAAATTAATGAGGAGAGAATATACTATACTTATGTAAAACTAAGCTATGGAATATCTGAGAGCAAGAAGAATACAGTGAAAGAGAAATTAAATAAGCTAGGATTTAGTTGAGCAACATTCGAAACAATGATAACCGCCGATTTAGTCAAGAGTCACTGATTTAATAAGTTTGCCAAAAGCTCTACCGCCTCTCGTGCGCTTAATATCATGCGCCAATAGATTCCACTGGCGAGCACATTGGAAAAGTAAGAATGCTGGCCAAATCGTGATCTACAACGAGGGATTAGAAGATTCCTGTGTATAGCCGATTGAAAGGAGGTAAGCTTTTCGAATAAGTACGTGGGCTGTTGGTTATATACATATTAGTCTGTGCAGAAATTTTAACCAGCATTGGATTAGGTATGCATCCAAATAACAACCAAACAAGCATGTTGAAGAAGATGATATATGACCGAAGCGAGGCAGTTTAAAGACAAAGCGGAGGACATCATTGTGTGCTACCAAGAGTCGCCTTCGGCAGACTGAGTCAAGGTCAGAGATAACCACACTACCATATGTGAAGTGAGGGACAACTAAAGCCCTGAAGTGAGAGAAAACAAGAGCTCAGCCATAACTGCCGCAGACACCCATATATTTTTCCTATCGTAACACCAATATGTTTACAGCAGGTGAACTTAGAGTTAAGCTCAAAGCCAAGAGCCCTAGCTGAATCAACATACGGTAGCACGGTGTTGTTAATGAGTATTGGTGGGACGGTATTAGGATCAATTCCATTCCTATAAATCGCTAAGCATTTTGACTTACTGGGATTCAACTCCAGGTTATTTTGTAGTGACCAATCATATACACGTTGCAGGTCATCATTGCACTCATCGCTGCAGCTTGGTTTTCTGCCTGCTGTAGACGCTTGAAACAGATTAAATTGAACTCATCTCCTATAAACTCGGAATAAATTCTGGGTGTGTGTTATATGATGGAAAAACTCCTATATCCCACCAAGGAGGAAGAAACAAAAATAGAGATTACTCTATAGAATTTTTTGCCGGCACAAACGTATATTTGTTCAAAAAGGCATTTTTTTTATTCTCCGGTATATAGCAGAAGTTAAAATTTGTTATTTGTGATTTCATCGCACAACCCATTTTATTTTGGGTGACAAGTTACAAGTGTTGGTTTTGACTCATCAACAGGTCCCAAATAACGAAATTGAGTGACTTGAAAAACAATTGAAAAAATAGAGGAAAGAAAAGAAATGATAATATAAAAAATAAAAATATGCAAGAAATTTGGAAAAATAGGAAAAAAATTTATTAAAAAAATTTGAAAAGCCAGATTCATTCGAAACCAATCGAACCTGTGTACGCCCGCAGTGGGCTGAAAAAAGAAAAAAGAGAGAGGACGAAGAGGAAGCGTTTTCTGTTAGCAGAAAACCTTACATTCATCGGTACAGCTTAGCTTTAATAATAATAATAATGACAATTTATTTTCAGTACCAAGATCATTAGAGTCTGAAGATGTACAGTAGTGTGCTGGATTAAATAGGAAAAAGAGAGAAAAAAATAAAAACAAAAAATTACTACGAACTAATTAAACAAAAGTAACAATAAAACTAATATTAGAGTTGAGTGCACAAAGAAAAAAAAAATAAAAAAACGAAGAAAAAAAAATAAAATTAATGAGGAGAGAATATACTATACGTATGTAAAACTAAGCTATGGAATATCTGAGAGCAAAAAGAATACAGTGAAAGAGATATTAAATAAGCTAGGATTTAATTGAGCAACATTCGAAACTATGATAACCGCCGATCTAGACAAGAGTCACTGATTTAATAAGTTTGCCAAAAGCTCTACCGCCTCTCGTTCACTGAATATCATGCGCCACTGGCGAGCACATTGGAAAAAGTAAGAATGCTGGCCCAATCGTGATCTACAACGAGGGATTAGAAGATTCCTGTGTATAGCCGATTGAAAGGAGGTAAGCTTTTCGAATAAGTACGTGGGCTGTTGGTTATATATTAGTCTGTGCAAAATTTTTAACCTGCATTGGGTTAGGTATGCATCCAAATAACAACCAAACAAGCATGTTGAATAAGATGATATATGACTGAAGCGAGGCAGTTTAAAGACAAAGCGGAGGACATCATTGTGTGCTACCAAGACTCGCCTTCGACAGACTGAGTCAAGGTCAGAGAAAACCACACTACCATATGTGAAGTGAGGGACAACTAAAGCCCTGACCAGCTTCATCCGCATATGAAGTGAGAGAAAACTAGAGCTCAGCCATAACTGCCGCAGACACCCACATATTTTTCCTATCGTAACACCAATATGTTTACAGCAGGTGAACTTAGAGTTAAGCTCAAAGCCAAGAGCCCTAGCTGAATCAACATATGGTTGCACGGTGTTGTTAATGAGTATTGGTGGGACGGTATTAGGATCAATTCCATTCCTATAAATCGCTAAGCATTTTGACTTACTGGGATTCAACTCCAGGTTATTTTGTAGTGACCAATCATATACACGTTGCAGGTCATCATTGAAGCGGCATACACAGCCCTCCGTCAAGACAACCAGCTTCCTCAGATACATTTACACATCGTCAGCATATAGATGGATGGAAGCATCTGATATTACGTCAGTAATGTCATTCACGTATAAGCTGAACAGCAAGGGGCCAAGTATGGATCCTTGAGGAACTCCAGATAAGAGAGACGCTTCACCCGAGCAGACCTCATTCACCCTAACCTGCTGTAGACGCTTGAAACATATCATATTGATCTCATCTCATAATATGAGGGAAAAACTCCTATATTCCACCAAGGAGGAAAGGAGGAAAAAAAAAGAGATTAAAAAAAAAATTGAGACAAATAGAAAAAAAAAAATTATAAAAAAAATTAAAAAAAACAGATTCATTCGAAACGAATCGAAAATGTATACGCCCGCAGTGGGCTGATAAAGAAAAATAGAAAGGAGGAAGAAGAAGAAGCTTTTCATGTTAGCAGAACACCTTACACTTATCGGTGCAGCTTGGTCTTCTGCCTGCAAAAACTCCTATGTTCCACCAAGGAGAAAGAAACACAAATAGAGACTACTTTTTAAGATTTGTTACCGGCGCAAAATTACATTTGTTCAAGAAGGCATTTCTTTAGATTCTCCGGTATATAGCAGAAGCTATAAATTCGTTATTTGTTATTTCATCACACAACCCAATTTATTTTGGGTGACAAGTTTCAAGTCTTGGTTTTGACTCATCAACAGGTCTCAAATAACAAAATTCAGTGATTTGAAAAACAAATGCAGCAAAGAAAAGAAATGAAAAAAATAAATATAAATAAAAAAAAACACAAAACGTTGAGAGAAATAGAAAAAAAATTATTAAAAAAATTAAAAAAAACAGATTCATTAGAAACGAATCAAAAATGTGTACGCCCGCAATGGGCTGAAAAAAGAAAAAAGAGAAAGGAGGAAGAGGAAGCGTTTCCTGTTAGCAGAAAACCTTACATTCATCGGTACAGCTTAGTTTTCTGCCAGCTGTAGACGCTTGAAACAGAGAAATTGATCTCATCTCATATAAACTCAGAATAAATTCTGGCTGTGAATTAAATGTGGCAAAAACTCCTATGTTCCACCAAGGAGGAAGAAACAAAAATAGAGACTACTTTTTAAGGTTTTTACCGGCGTAAGCTTATATTTGCTCAAGAAAGCATTTATTTGTATTCTCCGGTATATAACAGAAGCTAAAAGTTTGTTGTCTCATCACACAACCCATTTAATTTTGGGTTACAAGTTTAAAGTGTTGGTTTTGACTCATCAACAGGTCCCAAATAGCGAAATTGAGTGACTTGAAAAAAGAGAGCAAAGAAAAGAAATGAAAAAATCAAAATAAATAATAAAAAAAACAAAATATTTGAGAAAAATAGAAAAAAAAATTTAAAAAACCTCATTCATTCTAAACGAATCTAAACAGTGTACGCCCGCAGTGGGCTGAAAAAATTAAATTGAGGAAGAAAGAAGAGGAAGCGTTTCCTGTTAGCAGAAAACTTTACAACTTGGTTTTCTGCCTGCTGTAAACGCTTGAAACAGATCAAATTGATCTCATCTCATATAAACTGAGAATAAATTCTGGGTGTGAATTATATGAGGCAAAAACTCTTATATTCCACCAAGGAGGAGGAAACGAAAATAGAGATTACTCCTTAAAATATTTTACCGGCGCAAACTTATATTTGTACAAGAAGGCATTTTTTTGAATTCTGCGGTATATAACACAAAAGCCAAAAAATTTGTTATTTGTTATTTTATATTGGGTGACAAGTTTTAAGTCTTGGTTTTGACTAATCAAAAAGTTCCAAATATGCAAATTGAGGGGCTTGAAAAATAAATGAAACAATAGAATTAAGAAAAGAAATGAGAATTAAAAAATAAACAAAAACTTGGGAAAAATAGGAGGAAAATTTTATTAAAATAATTTAAAAGACCAGATTCATTCGAAACGAATCGAATCCGTGTGCGCCCCAGTGGGCTGAAAAAGTAAAAATAGAAAGGAAGAAACCTTACACTCATCGGTGCAGCTTGGTTTTCTGCCTGCTGTAGACGATTGAAACAGATCAAATTGATCTTATCTCATACAAACTCGGAATAAATTCTGGGTGTGTGTTATATGAGGGAAAAACTCATATATTCCACCAAGGAGGAAGAAACAAAAATAGAGATTAAAATAATAAAAAGACAAAAAGTTGAGATAAATAAAAAACAAACTTTATTAAAAAAATTTAAAACCAGATTCATTTGAAAAGAATCGAAACTATGTGGCGTGGGCTGAAAAAATAGAAAGGACGAAGAAGAAGCATTTCGTGTTAGCAGAAAACCGTACAATCATCGGTACAGCTTGAATTCCTGACTGATGTAGATGCTTGAAACAAATCAAATTGATCTCATCTCATATAAACTCGGAATAAATTCTGGGTGTGAGTTATATGAGGGAAAAACTTAAATATTCAACCAAGGAGGAAGAAACGTAATTAAGGATTACTCTTTCAGCTTTTTTAACGGCGCAAACTTACATTTGTTCAAGAAGGCATTTTTGTTGATTCTCGAGTATATAGCAAAACCTAATAACTTTGTTTTTTTGTTATTTCATCACACAACCTATTTTATTTTGGGTGACAAGTTTTAAGTCTTGGTTTCGACTCATCAACAGATCCCACATAGCGAAATTGAGTGACTTGAAAAAGATGTGAAAAAATAGAACAAAGAAAAGAAATGAATATTAAGAATTAATAAAAAAAACACAAAGCTTTGAGCAAAATTGAAAAAAAAATTATTAAAAAAATTTAAAAAACCAGATTAATTCGAAAAGAATCGAAACTGTGTACGCCCGCAGTGGGCAGAAAAAGAAAAAAGAGAGAGGAATAAGAAGAAGCGTTTCGTATTAGCAGAGAACCTTACACTCATCGGTACAGCTTGGCTTTCTGCCTGCTGTAGACGCTTGAAACAGATCAAATTGATCTCATCTTATATAAACTCAGAATAAATTCTGGGTGTGAATTATATGAGGCAAAACTCCTTTATTCCACAAAGTAAGAAGAAACAAAAATAGAGATTACTCTTCACGATTTTTTACCGGCACGAACTTATTCATTATTATTTGTTCAAGAAGGCATTTTTTTGGATTCTCCGGTATATAGCAGAAGCTAAAAAAATAGATTTTTGTTATTTCATTGTCGTGTCCCAATAATAAAACTCACGAATCAATCAAACAATAAAAGAATAAATCTTTAAACCAAAGAAAACACACGAATTGCATTTAAAACAATACTCTATTAATCCGAGAACTGACCTAACTTAATGACAATATAACTAAGCTACCTTGCGCTTAGGTAACCTGAACCGACTCTAATCACGATAAGACTGTATACTTTACGGCACTCGCCAGTCCTGTCATTGGTCTTTTATGCACCAATATTCGGAAGTAGACTTTACTTAACAACGCGGATGTAAACAAACGACAACAACCTTGCCGTTTGTTCTACCGGTTGCAGCACCTGAGTCGCTCAGTAGTAAGCAATCGCTTTACATAATAATTACCATGCTAGGTTAATTATTATTATAATCGTCGATTGCTCCACTAAGCGCTCATCGCAGCCATATGTTGAGCTAATCAGCAAAATAACCGACAGTTGCAGAACAGTATCATGCGAGGTTACTGTTTAGCAATTGCTAATTATTTCACAAAAATGCGCCCTTGGCTGCTGGAAGAATCTTCCGTATATTGGGCCATAACATCCCTCGCCCCTTGGAAAAACTAGTTTCCGCCGGGAACTAGATCTGGTGAGTGCAACAATTTTAATTAAAAACTGAAAATGTCTTTATCCTCGTTCGGTTCAGATTCTTTAAATTTTTCATTATATACCTACTATTTAATTCTTTTTTTTTTCTTTTTCAAACCGTACATTTTACATTTTTACATCTTTTTACATCATTTCTCTTTTTTATTTTCTTTTACATTTAATTTCTTTAAGTTCAACATTTCATTTTCACATTTAATTTCCTTCTTACTTTCATCTCATTTCTTTGTTATTCTGATTTTACAACATATCTATTTTTTTTTTTACTTTACATGTCCTTTCTTGGAAACTTCCTCCACTTCTTAAATACCTTATTATACTAATAATTTCCTACATTTGAATCTTATAATAATAACTCTATTCCTTTCCATTGAACATGATTGAATATTATATACCATATATACATATTTTTATTTCTATATAAATTTATAAGTTAATCTCTAACTATAGGTTGCCCTTAAGTTACTTCTTCGTTATACAAGTGCAAAAAATATATATATATACTTAACTAAACCTATGGCGGCTACTCTAGCTGCACAAGTTGTTTCCCCACAATAGTTGGCAGATTGGTGGTTGGCAAGTTCACTGTCGTCGGCAAGATTGTCTCAATGGTTATGTTTGCATTTTGGGCCTTGGTTTGCTGCTGTGACTTATGAACTATAGGTAGAAGCACTTTGTTAGTACTGGCTTGGGTATAGTTCCTCTTCCAGCGCTTCAAATGGCATAATACTCCTATCAGGATTACTAAGCTGATGACGGCTAAACATGCGGTAGTAGTTGTCGCTGCTAAATATACTGGATGTGGAGTGGCACGTCGACATGCCTCCTCCGTGCTGATTTTGTCTTCAACCCTCTTTATAGCGGCATCCTCTTTGACTGCTGCCTTACACCTTGCAACGCCTCCAGTATCGGTTACGTCTGCACATAATCCGCTTATCAAATCGCTGCAGTTGCTGACGAATTTTAAGTCTTCAGTGAGTTCTGGTATTTGGAACTTAGACAGAATAGTCCAATGTTTCGCTCGAACAACACAACCGACTGTGGTATCGGCTCGATGCTATAACCTGCCTGCTCTGCTTGTATCCCAGCTATCAAAGCGAAGATTAAAATTACTAAAGCCTTCATCGCGAAGCTAAACCTTATTTTATAACTATATAAATTTAGGGAAATCCTAGTATTCTTAGACTAAATGAAGTTTGTTTTTCTTTAATATAAACTCCTAATTTATTCTAATAATTTTTTTTTTACAATCTTTATTTCTCTTACACCTTCTTTCTTTAGCAATTCTCTCTTCTCTTTGCACAACTTGTATAAAAACTTCTCTTTCTTTTAAATTTCTAAGCCCTTTTTTTTTAATCCTTTTATTATTAACCTCTTATTTATGCTTTCTTTCCACAGCTCTTCTTATTTATTTTCCATTATTTCTTTCAAAATCTCTTATCTCTTTTTTTTCTTAAATCTTTATATCTTGTTTACTATTCCTCTTTTCTTTCTCTTTTTTTTTTAAATTATTATTTCCTTTAAATTCCCTATTTCTTCTTTTTCATTTAATTAATATTTGGATACTCTACTTTCTTCTCTTTTAAATCTCTATTTTTTCTTTTCTATTTCAATATTTCCTTTCTTTTTGTTTTTTTTTTAAAAAAAATCTTCAATCATTCTTCTCCGTTTTTTTTTTTTTTTCATACACCTACTTACTTCCCTCCATTGGAAATCTTTTCACATCTGCATAATCTTCTTTTTCCTTTCCTCTCAGCCTAAATGATTTAATGAACCTTGTTCTGCAAGAAAAACAAAGAAACTAAGAAAAAGACTAAATAAAATAAAATATTCAAATTGTATAACTATTCTCTCGTGCTTCATTCCACTTAGGTTATCGTCCATATATGACGCACAATCTCTAATCTTAAAATTAATCATGATACCTTCTCAAACGATTCGTATGAATCCGCTTGAGCTTTTTCCCTTGAAGAATAGTTACATTTTCGGACTGTGCACGTAAATTACTTCATATGGACTTTTAAAAATGGATGCTAATTTCCCTGCCCTAGCTAAGTCTTTAACTAGAACTTTATCACCAATATGTAAGACTTCCGGCCCGGCTGAATTGTCATGGAACTTCTTTGCCACAAGTTTGCTTTTAAGCAGGTTCTCCCTAGCTAGTTGAAACGCCCTCTGCAATTTGAACCGCAATACCGAATGGTACTTATCCATATTGTATACCGGTTCAGGCTGACGCTGTACGCTACTGGGGATTTCCGCTACAAATCCAAACAACGTTTCCACGGGTGTAACTTTTGTGCCTGCATGCACGGAGTTGTTGTACGCATGCGCTGCGGTTCTCAACAGCTCGTCCCAGTTTCGTGGCTCCCGATCAACGAAACTCCTCAGATAGTTGGCTAGCGTAGAATGCTGCCTCTCAATAGCGTTGGACTGGGGATGGTAGGCAGTTGTTTGCAGCTTCTTTATCTTCAACATTTTACAAAGAGCCTTTAAGACTTCTCCAGTGAAGTTTGCTCCCTGATCCGTTACTAGCTATTTCGGTAGCGAGTACCGGCTGACGATTTGCTCAAACAAGGCCTGGGCTACCGTGTTCGCTTCTTGGTCTGGTATCGCCACGAAATCTACAAATCTAGTCAGATCATCCATCATAGACAAGATGTACTTGTTACCCTTGTGGCTGACTGGCAAAGGTCCAGCTAAGTCAACATAGACTTTCTCAAAAGGTTTTTCCGCGATTTTCGTCACTACTAATGGCATCTTGATGGTTCTACCGTGCTTATTTTTTTGGAAAATCGTACAACGTTTAACATACCGAGCTATATCAGCCTTCATTCCCTTCCAACGGTAGAAGCGCTCCACTCTGTTGAACGTGTTGTTCCTTCCAAAGTGTCCTCCAAAGCTAGAGTCATGATAATCTCTTAGAATTAGCTCAATCTCTTCTGGATTGGTCCCAGTTTTGGTTATGGTTTCTTCAATTTTTCTTCGGTGATTATCTCAGTCACTTCAATACCCTTACCTTCGTTTTAAGAATCTCGCAACGGTATTTGTTTTGGTTGTTCCCTTTCTTTCTGTTCCCTAGCTTGAGCAGGAGTTATTGCAAGGCATGGGAACTCCTTGTTATGATATGACTCAGGTTCTTCAATGTGCCTTGGAATTCTGCTTGGGGCATCGGCATTACCATTTTCCTTTCCAGTTTTGTATATAATCTCAAATTCATACTCCGATAGTTTTTGGTAAAATCTGAGCATACGTGAAGTAGTGTCCTTCACCTTGAAAACACCTATAGTTCCGTACTGCCCATATAATGGCCAACATCTCACGCTCTGTAGTAGAGTAGTTTCTTTCTGCCATGTTCAAAGTACGACTAGCGTAACTAATTGGCTTGCCCTCTTGCTCCAGAACTGCCCCTAAAGATTCCCCACTTTCGGAACAAATTTCCGATAATAATTGGCTAGCCCTAAAATAGATTGAACCTGACGAACAGTTTTTAGTTTTGGTAAATTTTGCACTACTTCTACTAATCGTTTATCAGGCTTTACCCCTTGTTCTGAACAAATATGGCCCAGATACACTACCTCTTTCCTTAAAAACTGACATTTTGAAGGCTGCAACTGAAGGTTGTGTTCTCTGAAGCGCTGAAAAACTTGTCGTAGTTTGCTGTTATGTTCGTCCAAACTCTTAGCAAATATCACGACATCGTTAGGAATTAGAAGTACGGGGAAATTAAATGGACTGTCTCTATGTTCGATGATATCGTCTTCGAGTAATTTTTTGAGTTATTCCTGACAGTCTTCTCGATGGGCTTCTGGCATGCGATATTGCTTTTTGTGTATGGGGGCCATATTAGCCATTAACGGCAACATAAAGGTTTTCGTCGGTTTGTATGACACTTTATCACCTGGAAAATGAAAGATATCACTGTATTCGTAACAAATATGGGTTATTGCTTCCCTTTCCTCGAAGTTAAGGTCTTCTCCCAGCACCAGTCATTCCTTGATTAGCTTGAGCCGTTTTTGGCGATTGGGGGAAGGGGGGGGGGGGGCTGAGGTCGCTTTGTACTGAAAATTTGACATCATCTTGAAGTTTTCTTTTAGGAGGATACTACAACAACAAATGTAGGTAGGTATGTTGACTTGGATATGTCCGATAATCAAATTCTGAATAATGCAGACAAAATCGCAGCCGAGTAAAGTAAACAAATTGAGCGATATTTACACACACACACACACACACACACACACACACACACCAGGGGCCAGGTGGCTGGTAATTTAATATCGCCGCTTCGCACAGGTCTACACTACATCACAGGGCCTGCTTGGGGAATTCTTTTCCTACCGTCTGGCTGACCAGGGTATGACGTCATCTGGTTGGCTGATCCCCGTCAGCTGATTAAGCTCTGTCATAGCTGATTTTTTAAATAAAATAATGTTGGATTTTTTTTTTGCTGGAATCGAACCGAAAACGCTTGCTTTTGTAAAATCCGATGCGCTCTACCATGAGACCATGGAGGTGTTGTATGAATATTCTTTAAAGTTGCTATATATGGGTAGAGTTCTATACCAGAGTTTTTATCTAGAACTCTCGGCGCCACCATCGCTAGGTGGTTTGAGTACATACTAAATGTGGGCTTGTGCCTTGACTGTGCTGGTTTATGTCTTGGATGCACCATTGTGCTTTGGCTGTACTGGTTTATGTTTTGGATGAACCATTGAGCCCTGACTGCGCCCTAGTGGGATCAACCGGTACTACCAGCATGCTCCGGGATGTGTCATTTGGTCTTGACTGCACCCTAGTAGGTATAGGGTCAGTTTGGCCAGACAGACGTGAGGTCATTGACCTTTGACCCTTGACCTTTGACCCTTGACCTTTGACCCTTGACCCCTGACCCTGATGTCATTGATCTTCACACACACACACACACCCACACATGCACACGATACAATTTGAGGGATTACGTCACAACTCACAAGTCCTTGCGCATGACATTGGCGTCTCAAGTTCAATCTTAGCTGAAATAAAAAATTAGCTTTGCGTTGGAATCGAACCGAGAACGCCTGGTGTGAAAATCAACAAAAAAAAAGCCCCCAAGACTTATATCATTGAAAAATTGTGCCAACGGATTCTAGATGGTGGGTATGTGGAGGGGGATAATAAAGATAGGGAGGGGAGGTCACGAGATTGTCATCAGAAATCCTCTACGGGCTCTGGTTTTCGAGATATTAGCGTATTAATATTTCAAGTTATTTTTGCTCATGGAAATGGATTCTTGGCGGTGTGGGATGGGAGGGGGAATGAAATTTTCATCAGAAATCCTCTACGGGCTTTGGTTTTCGAGATATTAGCGACATTTGTTCGGGCGCAAACGCCATTTCTTGAGTAAGGTACCCTAGCGGCCTTAGCCGGAAAAACCAGCATGCCTTGGTTTTGCTGTTTTCTTTTCTTAGCGGGAGATCTAGATATTGGCATGACGTCATCATGGTTTTGCTCCACCTAAATAAGTTTTCTTAGCAGGGAAGTTGTAGATATCAGCATCATTTGAATTTCACAACATGATATCACCATAAACAGATTCTAGAAGATGTCAGTGAGGGTTCTGGGTGTCAAACATTAAATATTGCGCCTAGGCTTTTACAGAATTCGAGTGCAAACGCCATTTCTTGAGTAAGGTTATCTAGCGGCATTAGTGAGCACTACAGGCATTTAATGGTAGGTGATACGTTTCCCATCCAATGCCCTAATACAATTTAGCATATTCCATAATTTTGATTCGCGTGCAAACGCCATTTCTGGAGTAAAGTTCCCTAGTGGCATTAGTCGGTACTACCAGCATGCCTTGGTTTTGCTGTTTTCTTTTATTAGCGAGGAAGTTGTAGGTATCACGTATGACGACATCTTGGTTCTTGCTGTTTACAGGTGCTGCACCTAAATAAGTTTTATTAGCGCGGAAGTTGTAGATATCAGCATCATTCGAATTTCACAACATGACATCACCTTGGTTTGTGTTTTCTTAGAAAATTATTATTGTTATAATTGGGTTTAGGGGGTGCGTGTATTGATCTTTCGAGTGCAAACACCATTTCTTGAGTAAGGTTCCCTAGCGGCACTAACCGGTACTACATAATGCCATTTCTTGAGTAAGGTCCCCAGTGGCATTAGTGGGTACTACAGATATTTAATGGTCCAATGCTCGCTACCGTAAAGGATTTGATACCTTCATTCTACTATAAAAGGATGAAACATGCGAAATCTTCATAAGTCGAAGCTGTAACTCAGCCGAAAGCACACCGAATCCTGTGGACCTGCTGAGTAGATTAAAGCTGTTCACCCGTTATCAGACCTGTTTGAAAAGCTAGTCACCTGTTATCAGACTTGTTTGAAAAGCTGTTAAGCTGTCATCAGAGCTGTTTGGAAAGCTGTAAAGCTGTTATCAGAGCTGTTTAAAAGCTGTGAAGCTGTTATCAGAGTTGTTTGGAAAGCTGGTATCAGAGCTGTTTGGAAAGCTGTTTACCTGTTATCAGAGTAGTTTGAAAAGCCGTTATTCAGTTAATATCGAATATGAATGAAATGCTATTAAAACCAATCATCAAGACAAGGAATGCAGTGCGAAGGAAATTTAAAGCTCTAAGGATGGGAAGGATTGAAGCAGAAGCTCAACTTGAAGAAACCTTTAAGACAATCACTAAACCCTTAAAAGAGTTTGTGAGAAGAGTCAAATACCAGCCGCCATATATAGCCCAGTTTGAGACAAAAGATACAAAAGAAGGAGAAGAAGAAGAAGAAGAAGAAGAAGCCAATGAGATTGTGGAACCTTTTACTCCTCCAAAACGAAAATATGTGAAAATGGAGGCTAGTAGCACACATATAAATTATGGAGATTATTCCTTAACATCTGAAGAAGAATTCGCAACACCCAAACATTCAAGAACATTCACAGGAACGTCTCCTGTCACCTCCTCCGATACGTCTGGATACATAGTTTCAAACTATTTAAAGCTATTCACTGATAATAGCCCTAAAATTGATCCAACCTATGGAGTTTACTATGGTGACAACGCGTGGAGAATCGGTAATTCAACGTTTGATGTTGATGATGTAGGAAATTTTGTTATCAAGGGGAAGAGCTATAAAACAACTTTGGGGTTATGTGAGCTGCTATTTATGAAAGATCCTGTAAAAAGTCTATATACTAAAGAGGATTTAACTAATTATGGATCTAATTTGAGAGATACCAATGTATATAAACGTGACTATGCTAAAGATGGACAAATAAAAGTTACTAGAGCGGCTAAGTATAAAGCTATAATCAGTAAACTTATACAGCATAAAGGCATGTGACTTATGCGTCTGCCCAAAGAAGACATTGATCACATTTACTGGGATGATCCAAATGAGTGGATAGACTACGCCTTCTTATGGGATCAAAGCAGGCTGGAATCTCCAGTCAAAACAGTGAAATTGTATCTATCCTGGAGGAGTTTCGAGAAGCAGATATTATAGTTTAAATACTACTTCATTACCATACTTCATCATAATCTACAGATGAGCGTTGAGAAGTTTGCACGTTTCTCTAAGCGAGGATATCTTGGGAAAGCAGGTGAACGTGGGCCAACAGGAGCTCAGGGGCCAGCCGGTAAACAAGGAACTCAAGGACCACCTGGTAAACAAGGAGCTCAGGGTCCAGCTGGTGAACAAGGAGAGCGGGGTATTGGATTTAATTTAACGATAAACGGCGACTACGATCTAAACTCACTTGGTGAACCCCTTGAAAATGATGATGCTACTACCAAAGACTATGTTGACAAGAAAATTAAAATAAGTGTTGAAGAAATAAAAAAAACTATTAATATAGAGGTGACAAATTTAATGCTATATATCAATGACGAAATCGCGAAGATTGAAAACTATCTGTTTACTTCAGTAATAAATAAGAAAGACTTGACACCAAAAGATGGTGTATATGAGTAAAACTCTTGAGAAATCTGTTTCATTTATAATTACGATGAGTAAGAGACAAGTGGTAAATGAGCTGCATAAACCAGCGAGAAAAAATTTTAAACGACGTCGTGTGATTATCAAAGGACTAGATGACTTGTGGCAGGCAGACTTGGTTGAAATGGATCCCTACAAGTATGTGAACAAGGGTTACCGCTATCTGCTGACAGTAACTGATACCTTCTCAAAATATGCATGGGCAATTCCAATTAAAAGAAAAACTGGTGTAGAAGTAAAAGATGCCATGCAATCTATATTAAGCGAGGGACGAATACCTAAAAACCTGCAGACTGATGATGGAAAGGAATTCTACAACAACGTCTTTAAAAATCTAATGCTGAAGCATGCAATTAATCATTACTCTACGTATAGCTTCCTCAAAGCATCAATAGTGGAACGATTTAACCGAACTCTGAAGGATATGATGTGAAAGGAATTCAGCTTTAATGGAACTTATCAGTGGATTGGTATGGTGAAGAAACTGCTCACTGAATACAACTCAAGAATACATCCAACTACGAAAATGAGACCACGTGATATCAACACCTCCAATGAGAAACAACTGCTTTCAACTGTATACAATCACATAAAAATTGTTGTTCCTGCAAAGTATAAAGTTGGGGATCTTGTACGCATCAGCAAATACAAGCATATATTTGAGAAAGGCTATACACCAAACTGCACAGCTGAGATTTTTAAAATTATTAGAGTTCAAAACACAAACCCTATCACATATCAGCTGGAAGATTATCAAGGAAATCCAATCACAGGAGGCTTTTATGAATTGGAACACTGCTGAAAGTTAAACACCCAAGCCTTTATCTCGTAGCGAAAATCATAAAGAAGAGTGGAGATAAAGCTTACGTTAAATGGCTCGGATTTTCATCAAAACACAATTCTTGGATTAATAACAAAGATGTTTTATAATTTCATGAAAAAACATTTAACAATTTAAAATAATTATAATACTTTATACATGCAGCTATAATGCAAATTACTTTAATAAATAAAACTAAAACTATAATAGATTTTATTATTTACACTAGACTTACATTATTTCTGCGGTTGCCACTTGTTGATCTGATGAACTGGAGTAATGCCCCCATGGTAGAGTATCCGTCATTCCGCTCATAATATGTCGCTTATTATCATAAGGTCTCAATGCGATCTTCTTTTAACTGACAGTGTACACGCTATGGTTATGGGATCGTATGAAGCTCTGATTAGCAGTTAATATTCGCTTGTTATTTAAGCATTCGACATATTCTTCGAAATTGATATGCCTCTGTACTACATTAGCCTTTATTCCTTTTGCTTTCTTTACAGTTTTACCATCGTTTATACGTAGACTGTACATTTTCGAGCGCAAGCCTGCAAATTCGCTCATGATTTTCCCATTCAACTCATCCTTCATTAGACCACGAATCTTTTTATTCATGAGCGGTAAATCGAACTGGTTATCTTCTGGGTAATCACTTGTATCAAATTTGTTTATATTTTCAGCCATAAACTCATATGCATTTTGCTCTTCAAGTTCATATATTAGAGAATCTGTATCAGTATACATGACTTTACATTTATCTCCAAATTGACGCTGCATAAAATTGTAATGGAAATCGTAGAGGCATATCTTTGAAATTTCCATAACTGCCATTCCAATATAGAGAGGCTTATTGAATAAGATTTTGAGTCGCCTTAATTCCACAGCAACTAAATTCTAATCAAATATCGTTGCACTGTGGAAGTTGGGTGCCGCAATCCAAGCTTCTGCACCATAGCGACCTTCCCACTTGACGCAAAGCTTGATATCGCTATATTTGCGTACATTTTCCATGGTCTTACCAAAAGCTGCATTATTCATCTTTTTATAGCTGTCCTTCTCATGATCGCTTGTAGCCTGCATCCGTTTGGTAGTATTTAAGTCAATATATGGTTTAAGCCAAGCTGATTGGTCGAATTGAAGAACCCGGTGCACTTTTTTCAGGATGAGTCCATGTGATGAGCATTGCTTCAAGTTTCGATAGTGTATAACATATTTAATTTTTGGATGTAATGTTGTCAGAAGCTTTTCTAATTTCGCTCCAGGTGGTGCTGCATGCTCAGAGCAAAACGGTAAGTCCTTATGTTTATCATGTAGATGTTGAGGATAATCCAAGTCGACTTCGAATATGTATCCAGTTGGAGAATCATCAGGAATTTCGGAAACGTCAATATTGGGAACATCAACCCATTTGAATCCTCCGGTTGGTAAATGCTGTGACATGGCCCATCCATAAAGGTTATTCACATCATAATACATCAAGTATTTCTCTTTCTCCTCAGGCTTAAAATCATCGATATATTTATTATTTGCTTTACTCTATCTGTTCGAACATTGACTTATACCACCTGGAATGCCTCTCGCTATGAATAGCAGTATATCTACGTCGGCTAACAGCTCTAATTTCACATTAGTGTATTTTAGCATAGCATCCCATGTTAGGCCCGGCATGGTGTAATAATGTGCTGGATCTAAATTGTATGTCTTCAAGCACACTTCTCGAAAGTTCTTAACCACATCGGGCAATAGGGGAACATCAGTCTTAAGATATAGATCTGAATATTCACCAAGTGTTTGTATTTCAAATTTTTGCCAGACCTTTTCAGCATGATTGTACTCATCAGGGTATATAGCACTGTCAGTCAGTTTATTGTGGAACGCTTCCTGTGTTGGCAAGTTCCGAAAATCCAATTTATCCCAGTCATCAATAAAATCATATGGGAAGACACCTTTGCGCGTAAGAAGTTTGATAGTGTCATCATCCAATCCCTGCCATACTGATTTTGTAGTGTTTAATTTATCCATTGGTAGCAATGATGATAGCTTATCTAAAGATTCAGCCATAAAACGGAAGGAATCGATGAATCTGAATTTTATGTAGCTGCCGTCCATGTGCTTGGTGAACGAGATATATCTTTCCTTGTTTATTGGTAAGAGATCAACATTTCTTGGGAAAGATGTAGCTATATCCTTAATAATGAAGTGGGCATCATATCCAGATAAATTGTGAAAAATGACTGGAACTATGGAGCAATCTTGATACATCAGATTGCATGCATTGTGCGCTGGCCCTCGGTATTTTCCTGTTAAAAGAATTTATGAAAAAAATGAATCGAATTATGATTCTCAGTATTTACCTGTTAAGTGGCAATGGTCCCGGACTCGTTCCTCAACGGCTGCAAACGTTTTTTCACATATATGGCAGCAAGTATTTTCCATATGTGAACGCCGTTCCTCTTTAGTCAGGGGCTGCATTAGCCTGATGTTCGGCTTCTCCT
>OZ005743.1:55287132-55384632 GCA_963930735.1 Dioctria linearis | reverse complement strand
CCGAGGTTACTGTTTAGCAATTGCTAATTATTTCGCTAAAATGCGCCCTTGGCTGCTGGAAGAATCTTCCGTATATTGGGCCATAACATCATCACACAACCAATTTTATTTTGGGTGACAAGTTTCAAGTCTTGGTTTCGACTCGTCAACAGATCCCAAATAGCGAAATTGAGTGACTTGAAAAAAAAATGAAAAAATAGAGCAAAGAAAAGAAAAGAAAAAAAAAATAAAAAAACAACAAAATTTTGAGAAAAATAGAAAAAAAAATTATTAAAAAAATTCAAAAAACCAGATTCATTCGAAACGAATCGAAAATGTGTACGCTCGCAATGGGCTGAAAAAAGAAAAAAGGAAAAGGAAGAAGAAGAAGAAGAAGAAGCATTTCGTGTTAGCAGAAAACCTTACAATCATCGGAACAGCTTGGTTTCTGCCTGTTGTAGACGCTTGAAACAGATCAAATTGATCTCATCTCATATAAACTCGGAATAAATTCTGGGTGTGAGTTATATAAGGGGAAAAACTCCTGTAATCCACCAAGGAGGAAGAAACAAAAATAGAGAGTAAAATAAAAAAAAAAAATTTCATCACACAACCCTTTTATTTTGGGTGACAAGTTTTCATGTCTTGGTTTGACTCATCAACAAGTCCCGAATAGTGAGGTTGAGTGAGTATTTTTAAAGGGCCCTCTGAATTGACAAAATTGTTTGAAAAGCTTAGATTTAGAGCGCAATTTCCTATGTATTTTTAAATGGAGACCTGTGAATTGACAAAATTGTTTCAAAAGCTCTTTGTTAACGTAGACAAGCATAGGTTTGTGTTCCCGGCCTCCTCAGAAATTTTCCCTAAGCTTTGCTTATGACTCGTCTTTAAAGATTGATAACACTGTACAATATGCAAAAGCTATCATTAAAAACAAACGTTATTCACTCTCGCTGCTTCAGAATTCGTTGACAATGTAATCCTGATTAAGCGCAAAACAAGAATAAAAGAAAAGCACGTCACATCCTTCTGCGAATATGTGCGCAATTACGCATTCACCTATTATGTGCTCCTGTTACTTAATTGCTACTGTTGCTTCGCATAATTTTTATATGAAATGCTGAATACCATTGATCTTGTCCAAAAAACATTATCATATTTTCCTAACGAAATGACATCAATTTCCGAAGTAGGAAGGTAGCGTAAACAAAAAAGCATGAGTTGCAATAAAAACGAAAAGAAAAGCTGAATCAGATCGGCGGTATGTAAACAAGGGGCTCGTGCCGCTAAAAACAGGTTGACGATTTGGTGACATGAACTCAAAAAACATGAAATGTATGTCATATTAATTTGAAATATTTTATTTTTGGACAAGATCAATGGTATTATGCAAATATGCAGCCTTTCATATAAAAATTATGCGAAGCAACAGTAGCAATTAAGTAACAGGAGCACATAATAGGTGAATCTGTAATTGCGCTCATATTCGCAGAAAGATGTGACGTGCTGTTCTTTTATTCTTGTTTTGCGCTAAATCAGGTTTACGTTGTCAAAGAAGTCTGAAGAAGCGAGAGTGAATAACGTTTGTTTTCTTTTTAATGCTAGCTCTTTCATATTGTGAGTGTTATCAACCTTTAATAACGACTCATTAGCAAAGCTTAGCGGAAATGTCTGAGGAGGCCGGGGACAGTAACCTATGCCTGTCCACGTTAACGAAGAGCTTTTGAAACAATTTTTTCCATTCACAGGTCTCCCTTTGAAAATAAATAGGAAATTGCGCTCGAACTCTAAGCTTTTGAATCAATTTTGTCAATTCAGAGGCCCCTTAAAATACACAGGAAATTGCCCTCGGACAGCATAGCTTATCTACTTGAGTGACTTGAAAAACAAATGAAAAAATAGAGCAAAGAAAAGAAATGAAAAAATAAAAAAATAAAAAACAAAACAAAAAATTGACAAAAATAGAAAAAAAATTTATTAAAAAAATTTGAAAAACCAGATTCATTCTAAACGAATCGAAAATGAGGGCTGATAAAGAAAAATAGAATGGAGGAAGAAGAAGGAGCGTTTCTTGTTAGCAGAAAATCTTACACTTATCGGTGCAGCTTGGTTGTCTGCCTGCGGTAGACGCTTGAAACAGATTAAATTGAACTCATCTCATATGAACTCGGAATAAATTCTGGGTGTGTGTTATATGATGGAAAAACTCCTATATCCCACCAAGGAGGAAGCAACAAAAATAGAGATTACTCTTTAGAATTTTTTTGCCGGCGCAAACTTATATTTGTTCAAGAAGGCATTTTTTTTGATACTCCGGTATATAGCAGAAGCTAAAAATTTCTTATTGGTGATTTAATCGCACAACCCATTTTATTTTGGGTGACAAGTTACAAGTCTTGGTTTTGACTCATCAACAGATCGCAAATAGCGAAATTGAGTGACTTGAAAAAGATGTGAAAAAATAGAGCAAAGAAGAGAAATGAAAAAAAAACACAAAACGTTGAGAAAAATAGAAAAAAAAATTATTAAAAAAAATTAAAAAACCAGATTCATTAGAAACGAATCGAAAAAGTGTACGCCCGCAATGGGCTGAAAAAAGAAAAAAACAGGAAGGAAGAAGAGGAAGCATTTCCTGTTAACATAAAACCTTACACTCATGGGTACAGCTTAGCTTTCTGCCTGCTGTAGACGCTTGAAACAGATCAAATTGATCTCATCTCATATAAACTCAGAATAAATTCTGGCTGTGAATTATATGTGGCAAAAACTCCTATGTACCACCAAGGAGGAAGAAACAAAAATAGGGATTACTCTTTAGAATTTTTTTGCCGGCGCAAACTTATATTTGTTCAAAAAGGCATTTTTTTTTATTCTCCGGTATATAGCAGAAGTTAAAATTTGTTATTTGTGATTTCATCGCACAACCCATTTTATTTTGGGTGACAAGTTACAAGTGTTGGTTTTGACTCATCAACAGGTCCCAAATAACGAAATTGTGTGACTTGAAAAACAATTGAAAAAATAGAGCAAAGAAAAGAAATGAAAATATAAAAAATAAAAATATGCAAGAAATTGGGGAAAATAGGAAAAAAATTTATTAAAAAAATTTGAAAAGCCAGATTCATTCGAAACGAATCGAACCTGTGTACGCCCGTAGTGGGCTGAAAAAAGAAAAAAGAGAAAGGACGAAGAGGAAGCGTTTCCTGTTAGCAGAAAACCTTACATTCATCGGTACAGCTTAGCTTTAATAATAATAATAATGACAATTTATTTTCAGTACCAAGATCATTATAGTCTGAAGGTGTACAGTAGTGTGCTGGATTAAATCGGAAAAAGAGAGAAAAAAATAAAAAGAAAAAATTACTACGAACTAATTAAACAAAAGTAACAATAAAACTAATATTAGAGTTGAGTGCACAAAAAAAAAAAAAAGAAACGAAGAGAAAAAAAATGAGGATAGAATATACTATACTTATGTAAAACTAAGCTATGGAATATTTGAGAGCAAAAAGAATACAGTGAAAGAGAAATTAAATAAGCTAGGATTTAGATGAGCAACATTCGAAACTATGATAACCGCCTATTTAGACAAGAGTCACTGATTTAATAAGTTTGCCAAAAGCTCTACCGCCTGTCGTGCACTGAATATCATGCGCCAGTAGATTCCACTGACGAGCACATTGGAAAAAGTAAGAATGCTGGCCAAATCGTGATCTACAACGAGTGTATTGAGACTGTAATAAACTCAAACTTATTTGGGTCTAAGGAAAAAAACACTCAGCGTATGAAGGCTAAAAAACTGTAACTTTATTCGTGTACTCGTATGAGTTAAATACTAAATTATTGCTAACATAACATTTATTTACAATTATTGGATATTTATTCATGCTAGATACTAAATTAATGTTCACGCGGCAATTTTGTACATTATTATTGACCCGAGGTTAATAACTTATAAAAAATGCAAAGCTTGCATTTGCTGCCTGCTGGAAAATATGTGCCGAGGTGACTTGTATGCGTAGGTATTTTTTATCTGATGAAAACGTTGTCTGTCAAAACGTTGCTGAATTGAACTGTTTTGGGATGGTTTTTTCACATGGTCATGGGTGGTACTTCCTTGAGCTTTGAGGCAAGAACCGAGAACAGTTCTCTTGATACACGTTGAGTACTTATAACAGAGTATCGCCAGGATTATCAGAATCATCGTACATGTTGCGCGAGTTGAATGTAATATTATAGTCTTCTTGAAGATGTCTGATGATACCTCTGGGTTCACACTGTAGCTGAGTATCTGTTCGTAGGGTTGTATTAGAGTTCCGCTTTGAAGTATTGAAGGTGGTTTGTCAAACTCCAAGTTGATTGATTTGGGAAGAAATTCCTTCATGTGGCTGGTGCTGATGTTCCTGGTTTTATCCAGAGTTGGTTTGAGTGCGACTTCCTTGGTTTTTATGTAGCAGTCGTTGGATGGATGATGCCGGTCAGGTTTAACAATAACTCTCGCCTTGAGTCCTTACAGATTATTGCAGCAATCCTTGCCTTGTTGTTCATGTACAGCCAGGTGTTCTTCATGATTAGAGCCTTCCGTATAGTTCCGTTTAATGTTATAAGACGGAGGTCACACATTGCCTTTGGATGACGATCGTAAATTTCATCTAGCACACAGGTAGGACTTTCTTCAATGTTGTGCACTATTGTTGGAGTGCAAAGATAAACGTTGTCTTGTATGCTTGAACAAGCCTTTAGTTCTTGTTCCTCCAATGTGAAATATGTCTGTTGATCAAAGTTGACCGCGAATGTAGTTGTATCAATGTCAGCTAAGGCAAATGCATTGTTATATATGATGTGAGGAGTAGGTGTCACGTGTATTAAGTCGTATAAAGCCCTCTCGATAATGCTTAGGTAGCCGTACAATGTTGTGGTGTTGTTGGCAGTCTTTATGTCCAAGCGATCCTGGGGAGTGGCTAATATTATGAAGTTTGATCCAATATCTTGGGATATATTCCGTATTGCCGAATTTATGTCCTGAAGGGTAATAAAGTTCAGCAAATGCCCTTGATTATGTAAGGCATTGATCCAATGATCGTATTTCTCCTGGATCTCATCATAATAGTCTTCAGCACTTATGTAGGTGGTGATCACTTCTAGGCTGAGCCTGTTATGGTCTGCCTTTAAAATCCATGTGTTCATTTCATTGACTGAAGAGATTACTTCTGATAGCCTGGTGTCAAACCTCGTCAGTTTTTCAAGAACTACAATGTTTGATTGATTGATTCTTGCATTCAATAAGAGCATTTGTTGATTTGTAGAGTGCAGGAAGGTTTCCTGATTGCGCTGTAAGATTCCGATGTTATTATAGACTTGATCATTTACCCCAAAAATACTGTTTAGAAATTACCAAGAAGACCTCTTTTCCCTCTGTTTTTTGATTGTGCTCTTTGTAGGATTTCATTGGTTGTTTTCAAAAGAGTTTGCCTTCTAGTGGATAAATGTTGAAAAAGCTCCAGGCAGTGTGTAATAGGAGCTAGTTTTTTGGTTTGCTCGCACATACTCTTTATTTGGGCCCAGGTAGTGTCAATATGTTTTTGATCTCCTATTAATTCTTCTAGTGGTAGTGTTACTTGGAACCGGAGATTTCCTCGGTTAATTTAAACATTCCCTAAGTCTTCAATATATAGTCCTGTTTTCGGTTGAAGTATTTCGTAGTCTTGAGCGAAGACCAACGCTAACCAATAAAATAATAACAAGGCAGAATGTAGGAATTTTGTTGCCATGTGCACGGTGCTACTCTCCTCCTCCTTTTCGGTGGAGTTAAGGTTGGATTATGTTCCTTAGCTGGACCAATTTGGTGAAAATGATCAGGTCTAGACCATAGCTCTTGTTCTGACTGAACTACTGTAAGTCGCTTTCTTGAGGACCTTTTTTTCTTTGAATTCAGGGTCGTCATATTTGTTGCAACATGAGAGGAATCCTCATCCCTGAGTTCATTTATGGGTAATTGACAGATTTAGTTAACTGGGCGTTTTCTGATATCATTTCTGTATTTCACTGAAACTACTCGAACTGTTCCATCCTCTCCAGGGTGTAGTTCTAGAATTCGACCCAATGACCATTTTTGTGGTGGTAAATTGTCTTCCTTTCCTAGGACTAGTTCTCCTATGGATGGAAACTTGTGTTCTGTTTTCCATTTTGTCCGCTGTTGCAAGAGGGTCAAGTATTCTTGTGACCACCTTTTCCATATATCCCGACATAACCTTGTAACCAATTTCCATCTTTGGTGTAAGTGTTTACATTGAATATCCGGTTCAGGCGGTGCCATGAGAGGGCGTCCTATCAAGAAGTGGCCTGCGGTCAATGGCTCTAGGTCTCTGGGGTCGCTAGATTGTTGTCCTATTGGCCTTGAGTTCAAGCAAGCTTCGATCTGGTATAGGACTGTGGCGAACTCTTCATAAGTTATGAGCGTTTCTCCCAAAATACGCTTTAGGTGTCCTTTAACCGATTTTACACCAGCTTCCCAAAGACCTCCAAAATGTGGGCTGGCAGTAGGAATAAACTTCCATTCGGTTCCGTCATTGGCCAAAGTTTCTGCTACTTGTTTGGTGGAATTGCGTATGATAAGCTCCAAGTCCTTCTCCATTTTGTTCCGACCTCCGACAAAGTTGGTGCCGTTATCACTAAATATCTGTTTACACTTTCCCCGGCGGGCAACGAATCTCCTGTAAGCTGCCAGGAAGCCATCTGTGGTAAGGTCACTTACCAGTTCCAAGTGTACTGCCTTTGTTACCATACAAATGAAAAGAGCTCTGTAACCCTTTATGGTTTTGGTGCCTCTCCCTTTAGACATTTTAGTGATAAATGGGCCAGCATAATCAACCCCACTGTGTCAAAATGGTGGAGATGGGGTTATTCGCACTGCTGGTAGGTTACCCATTACAGGTTGTATGCTTTGTTGACGATGCCTTGTGGAATTACACACTTGTGAATTCTTCCTCGTACAACCCGTTTACCATCAATTATCCAAAATTCCATCCGTATGTAGTTCAGGGTAAGCTGCGCGCCTCCATATAAGGTTTGTTGGTGAGCATAATCAATGATAAGGTTAGTGACGTGGTGTTTTTGAGGTAGTAATATTTGATGCTTCGTATAAACTGAAAGATCAGAGTTTCCCAGTCTTCCTCCAACCCGCAAAATAGCTTCATTGTCCAGTACTGGGTGTAGCGAAAGCAGCTTGCTGGTTTTCTTCAGCTGTCGACGCTTTCTTAGGGTGGTTATTTCTTCATAAAATTGTTCGAGTTGTGTAATTTTTGTTATGCACTTCTTGGATTCTAGTCAAATTTCCGTTGTGTAGTTAATGATCTACAGTTGTTGATGAATCTCAGACAATAGGCTATTATTCTTACTTGTCGGGTGTATGTTGAGCAGGTGAGAACATCTTGGGAAGAAATCGTTGCTTGCAAAACCGTTACTTCCTTTTTTGCTTCTTCATATGTCAACGGTTTCAGTTTGTTTGAAGGCCATGCTTGAGGTTGTTGTCTTAGCGATAGTGGACCCTTCCACCAGAGGTTATGCGTAGCTAATTTGTTTGGGGTGGTGCCTCTTGATGCAACGTCCGCAGGATTTTCCTGGGAAGATATGTATCTCCATATACTTGTGTTAAACATGCTCTGTATTTGTCTTACTCTGTTTGCCACAAAGGTGTGCCAATTATTTGGATTTTTTGCTATCCATGCTAGAGCAATTTCAGAGTCGCACCAGGCGAATATCTGAGGTGTGCTTAGTTCCAAGTTGTCAACAGTTAACTTGAGTAATTCTGCCAACAACAAAGCACCACATAGTTCCAACCTTGGTAGCGTGATTTTTTGCTTCAGGGGTGCTACCTTAGTTTTAGCCACTAGAAGAGTTGTGTATATTTTAACAAATGCGTCTACTGTTCTTGTGTAAATGACGGCTGCGTATGCCTTTTCAGAGGCATCGCAAAAACCATGAAGCTACATTACGTGGTCTGTTGTGTGGTTAATCCAACGTGGAATTCTGATCGATTGCAGTTCCTGCACCTCCCCTTCTAGCCTTTTCCATGCCTTTGTTATTTCTGGCGGTGGGGCTTGATCCCAGTCTGTGCCTGTTTGGCATATAGCTTGAATGATGAGCTTGGCTGTTACTATTACTGGGGCTAGCCACCCTAATGGATCGTAGATTGTGGCAATTCTTGACAGTAATATTCGCTTGGTTAGTTTTGAATCTTCCTTATCGAATTTTATTTTGAACTGGAATTCGTCTTGATTCGGATTCCAGTGTATTCCAAGGGTTTTTACAATATCATCCTTTCCAATTTCTATGATTCTCCTTTCAACCATGTCTTCTTGGCATGTCTTGTAACAGTTCGTGATTATTTGAGGTCCATTTTCTTAGATTGAATCCACCTTTGCTTAAGAGGGAGATTATCTTTATTTGCCACATTCTTTGCTACCGGATAATCATCGCCTTCATCTTCTGCAAGCTGTTTCAAAGCTTTTACCGCTAGGTAAGCTGCAGGAGCTGTTCCATATATAACTGTGTTCAACACGAATTCTTGCACTTGTTCTGTCGCAAAATGTCTCCAGAGTATTCGCTGGAAGTTTCGATCTTCTTTAGCTATCCTGATTTGTCTAAACATCTTTTCTATATCTGCTGTAAAGACATAGCGATGCTTTCTCCATCTTATTAGTATTTGATGTAAATCGTTCAGACTTATTCCTGTGTTAGTCTTACAGGACCCGTCGAACACTACTCGTAATTTTGTCGTACTGCTGTCTTTTTTAAATTCTGCGTGATCAGGCAGGTAGAATACTCTGGATATATGTCCTGTGAAGGCATCAGCTGGGCTCATATGACCAAGTTTCAGGTATTGCATTAGAAAATTATTATATTCGTCGAAGTCAATCGGTGATTTCTTTAATTTCTTCTCTAGTTGTAATAAACGACCGAAAGCTTTGATTTTTGAATCGCCCAATTTGTTAACATTATCCGTAAATAATAAGCGGACAATGTATCTGCCATCTCTATTTATTTTTTCCGCGGACGGGAATCGTACCTACACTTGTTAGAATCGGTCAATGATGGAGAAATAAGAATTTTAAGATCGTTTTTTATTTTTAATGATTCTAAATCAAATTTATAAATACAAGAAGAAAATTTGATTTAGAATCATTAAAAATAAAAAAAGTTCTTAAAATTCTTATTTCTCCATCATTGACCGATTCTAACAAGTGTAGGTTCGATTCCCGTCCGCGGGAAAAATAAATAAAATTGAATTTACAATTTATTTGTGCGCTTTCATCGTTACTGGTTAATGCCAGCTGAAAGCAAAACGTGGCTTAGTAGGCTAGTTACAAATTTGATAAATGCAAGAAGGAAAATCATCTGTCTCGTTAGCTCAGTGGTAAGAGCAGTCGCCCGGCAAGCGGAAGGTCCCGGTTTCAAATCCCGGACGAGGCGGTTGTTTTTTCTTCTTGTATTTATAAATTTGATTTAGAATCATTAAAAATAAAAAAAGTTCTTAAAATTCTTATTTCTGCCATCTCTGTCTCTGCAATGTGTTTCTTGGAAATGTTGTGCGTATTGATCGGTCACCTGACTAGAGGAGATGTTTTCTTCTATTTCCCACAGTTTTTCGTGCTTTTCGTCTATTTCAGTTGTGGACAGAAAACTTGATGCCTTGTTGGTTTTGATGAAGGTATCTGGAGCACGACCAAAGAGAATCCAACCTAACTTTGTATTTTGTGCCGTAGGTTGCCCTGATAACAGTCCGTCCAGTATTACGTTTGCGTAAACGTCTGCGCCTAGCAGTAAATGTATTGGTCCAGGAATATGATAAGTCTCATCTGCCAGTGTAATATTTCCAAACTTAGTTGGATCAATTCGTGTTGCAATACAAGTGCTTCTGCAGTGAGGCTTGGGCGTTCTGCTTGTTTTAGCTCAATTTGGATAGTTACCTTGCTGGAGGATTTGGCGGACTTAGTATCGCCAACTCCCATTATGGTTGTTTTAATACGTTCCTTGGTTAGTTTTAAGATTTGCACCGATTCTTCAGTAATGAGTGTTGTGAGCCGGGGTCTATCAATGCTCTAAAGGGTATTGATTCATTGAAGATATTTTTTAAATACACCTTGGCAGTGGGTAGTAAAACCTTTGAAAATTTGGTTTTATTGTGTAGAATCGTTACATCTTCTTCAATTGGCTGGTATGAATTTGAGTTATTCTTCTTATTATATGTGGTTACAGGTCTACTCATACTTTTCTTGGATTGTTCATCACCTTCATGATCTCCATGAAGCAAGGTGTGGTGCTTTTTGTTGCAGTAATAACACGATTTGTTAGTTCTGCATTTTTAAATTGCCTCGTGGGCCATGCAATTGTTGCACAGATTTTCTTATTAATGAATGAGTTTCGTTCCCTTACGCTCATTGTCTTAAAATCCATACACTGATATATTGCATGTCCTTTGTTGCAGAAGATAGATGAACGCTTCAATGTTGTGTGAAATGTTCACTTCTTAAAGTTGCTTTGATTTCCATCAGGACTGGTCTGCCTTGAACTTTTTATGCAGTCTAAAATCTGGTAACGTTTTTCCAAGAAATTGAATAACTCCGTCGTAGATGGCATTTCTTTGGGGTTTGTTAGACTTTCTTCAAAAAATCTGAGACTTTCTGCGTCGAGCTTTCTTGTAGCAATACAAACAATCATAGCATCCCATTCATCTGTATTGCAGTTTAAATTTTTTAATGCAGCAAGGCATTCCCTTAATGTGTCATAAAGCATTATTATATCCTCTTGAGATCTGTGCTTGGCTTTCTTTGCGTCTATGATAGTATTGATGTACGTAGTAACTATCTTTCTATTATTGTTAAATCTAGCCTTTATCAGTTGAATGGCAATGTTGTAGTTCTCATTGCTCAGTTGGAGATGACTGATAACCTTACTTGCTTCACCTTCAAGATGGAAAAGAAGGTACTGCATATTTTCAACGTTGCTCAGATAGGGGTTGTGATCTATCACTTGGGTGAAGATGTCGCTGAACGTCTTCCATTCCTTATACTTTCTGCTAAACTTAGGTATTTTTATTGGCGGAAGTTTTGGAAAGTTATTTGTGTTGTCCTGAGCTAAGTAAGTCATTGGTGGAACTGGCTGCTGTATAGCGCCACTGGGATTGGCTGGACTGGCAGCGGAAATTGTTGTTTGTGTGTCCAACTCGGGAGTGGTGAAAGAAAGTGTTGGCACGTCTGTTATTGGGTTGATAGTCTGCTTTGTAGTGGATGATGCTGGAGTTTTTGGTTCTGTAGCTTTATTTATCGCTTCGTATTTTTCAATGAGCTTGATAGCATCAATGTATATCGCCTTTGTTTTATTAAAAACATCTTCCTTGAAATACGCGCGATCTTCACTAATGCAGGTCACTATATCTCTGTGCAGCTCATTAAAGCTTTCCCAGTATTCTTCAAGTTGGAGCCGTTTGTCTACCAACTTTTCTGTGATTCTCCGTTCCAGTGGGTCTTTGCGGAGGTTGGTCTTGAATCTTTCAAAATCTCCAGCTATTTGCTTCTGGGCCTTCAATAGATGCTTCTGAGCCTTTAATGAATCCTCATGCAATGGATCTGTTGGCATTTTGATTTTGATCTAAAAAGAATTCAAACTTAATTTGAATCTTTTTGCGGCTATCTGAATCTTTTAAGATGGGTTGATGATGCAAAGTGAGGAAATATTTGAAAGATTCTTGACTTATTATCACCAGCTGTTGCTAATTCGTAGCGACAATTCAATGGCTCTTGAATTGTTTCTTGCGAAGCTAGTACTGGTTTATTGCTTTTGTAATTATAATTCAAAGACTCTTCAATTAATCACGTAGTTATATCGCTGTTGCTTTCGTCCAAAAATAATTCAATGATTCTTGAATTAAACACGAAGTTTTATCGCTGTTGCTGGCTTCCAAAAATAATTCAATGATTCTTGAATTAAACACGAAGTTGTATCGCTGTTGCTTTCTTCCAAAAGTAATTCAAAGATTCTTGAATTAAACACGAAGTTGCTGGAAGAACTTTTTAGATTATAATTAAGAAAATAATTCAAGATTTCTTGAATTATTGTTGGTTTTTAAATTACCGCTCGAGGGACCTTATTTGAGTCTAAAGAAATAAAACACTCAGTGTATGAAGGCTAAAACAACTGTAACTTTATTCGTGTACTCGTATGACTTAAATACTACATTATTGCTAACATAACATTTATTTACAATTATTGGATATTTATTCATGCTAGATAATAAATTAATGTTCACGCGGCAATTTTGTACATTATTATTCACCCGAGGTTAATAACTTATAAAAAATGCAAAGCTTGCATTTGCTGCCTGCTGGAAAATATGTGCCAAGGTGACTTGTATGCGTAGGTATTTTTATCTGATGAAATTATTTTGTTATGAAAAATATATTTTTTTGTATAACGAAATGATCTTGCTATTAAATTAAAAAGATGTTCAGTTCTGAACAACGAGGGATTAGAAGATTCCTGTGTCTAGCCGATTGCAAGAATTTAAGCTTTTGGAATAAATATGTGGGCTGTTGGTTATATATTACTCTGTGCAGAAATTTAAACCATTGGATTAGGTATTCATCCAAAGAACAACCAAACAGGCATGTTGAATAAGATGATATATGACTGAAGCGAGGCAGTTTAAAGACAAAGCGGAGGACATTATTGTGTGCTACTAAGAGTCGCCTTCGACAGACTGAGTCAAGGTCAGAGAAAACCACACTACCATATGTGAAGTGAGGGACCACTAAAGCCCTGACCAGCTTCATCCGCATATGAAGTGAGAGAAAACTAGAGCTCAGCCATAACTGCCGCAGACACCCACATATTTTTCCTATCGTAACACCAATATGTTTACAGCAGGTGAACTTAGAGTTAAGCTCAAAGCCAAGAGCCCTAGCTGAATCAATATATGGTAGCACGGTGTTGTTAATGAGTATTGGTGGGACGGTATTACGATCAATTCCATTCCTATAAATCGCTAAGCATTTTGACTTACTGGGATTCAACTCTAGGTTATTTCGTTGTGACCAATCATATACACGTTGCAGGTCATCATTGAAGCGGCATACACAGTCCTCCGTCAAACCAATCGGCCTGCTCAGATACATTTGCACATCGTCAACATATAGATAGATGGAAGCATTTGATATTACGTCAGTAATGTCATTCACGTATAGGCTGAACAGCAAGGGGCTAAGTATGGATCCTTGAGGAACTCCAGATAAGAGAGACGTTTCACCCGAGCAGACCTCATTCACCATAACCTGCTGTAGACGCTTGAAACATATCATATTGATCTCATCTCATATAAACTCAGAATAACTTCTGGCTGTGAGTTATATGAGGGAAAAACTCCTATATTCCACCAAGGAGGAAAGGAGGAAAAAAAAAGAGATTAAAAAAAAAAATTGAGACAAATAGAAAAAAAAATTATAAAAAAAATTTTAAAAAACAGATTCATTCGAAACGAATCGAAAATGTATACGCCCGCAGTGGGCTGATAAAGAAAAATAGAAAGGAGGAAGAAGAAGAAGCTTTTCATGTTAACAGAAAACCTTACACTCATCGGTGCAGCTTGGTCTTCTGCCTGCAAAAACTCCTATGTTCCACCAAGGAGAAAGAAGCAAAAATAGAGACTACTTTTTACGATTTTTTACCGGCGCAAATTTATATTTGTTCAAGAAGGCATTTTTTGGATTCTCCGGTATATAGCAGAAGCTAAAAATTTTTTATTTATTATATCATCACACCACCCATTTTATTTTGGTGACAAGTTCCAAGTCTTGGTTTTGACTCATCAACAGGTTCCAAATACCGAAATTGTGTGAGTTGGAGAACAAATGAAAAAATACAACAAAGAAAAGAAATGAAAAAATAAAAAACAGAAAAAAAACAAAAAATTGAGAAAAATAGAAAAAAAATTTAAAAACCAGATTCATTCGAAACGAATCGAACCTGTGTACGCTCGCAGTGGCTGAAAAAAAAAGAGAAATGCAGAAGAACAATAGTTTGGTGTTAGCAGGTCTAATCCAGCTTATATTTGGTAAAGTTGATGACGCTCCTCCAGTTCCACGTAAACCGCTCGCATCGGATCTCGCCCCCGTATTAGGCCCACGGCCCAACCCACTCTGTGTATTTTCTACCGTATCCATTGGTGTATGTGCAGATGCTTCTGCAGAACCCCTACGAGCAGCTTCAGAAGTATGACCAGTATCAATATTACTAAACATGTCTTCAACAGCTCTAGCTGTACCAGGTGTAAGCGGAGGAGAGACTTCGCCTGTATCTGTACCTTCACCAAGGTCTTCAGGTCTGAGTTGTTTGGGGTTTGTTGCGTTGTCGTCGGCTGATCCGGTATCGGCCGGTGGCTTGCTTGGTCCAGGTTGAGGTTGATTAATATTATCGTCTGCAATTACTTTGTCACGATTTATTATATTGGTATTACTTGCTTGCCACTCTGCTAATAATTGTTTATAATATTGTCCGTCTTTTCTGTATGCTGCGTAAATATGCTTTCCAACGTCTGATTTTTTAAAATCGTTATAATTGATATATCTATATTCATTTTGTTGAAAAATTTGAGATAAATATTTTTCCCGTAATCCAAATAAATGCTGAGAAAAATTTAGTTTTTGTTTGCTCATATTAGGATATTGTACACCGAACACACTTTCAACACCATATTTAACACTAAGACCGAAGATTCCTGCTAAATCACTAACACGTCCGTTTTGTTTAAAGTCATCGACAAAACTACCAATTGCTTTTCTATCTGCCTCCTGTATATCAATATTCGAATTATCTAAGGTATATTCCAAATCATGTACATAGGGTATAAAATCTGTAGAATTTACGACTTCTTCTTCACTATATATATCATTGCCTGGACCCAGATAATTATATCCAGGATACGTATAACCTTTCTTAGCCATATTTTATAACTAAATAATATTTTGTTAATATGGTTTCTTATATTAAAAAAATCAAAAAAATAAAAAAAAACGACAACGACAACGACTTTGAAATTTGCATACGGTAAACACTATAACACATTGACGACGACGACGACGACAGCAGCTAAAAAGCAACCATGTATGCATGATCATGGGCTTCGCCCGATCGCTACGGTAAGCTTTTTTGCTGCTGTTGTCGTCGTCGTCGTCATCAATGTGTTATAATGTTTACCGTGTGCAAATTTCAAAGTCGTTGTCGTTGTCGTTTTTTTTGTTTTTTTTTTATAAAATCAGAAACTGGAATTCCTTACAGTTTAGATGGAATTAATTTTTAAAGATTTGTACCTCAGAAAATTTTTAGTATAAATTAGTTTTGAAAGATTTTTCCTGGGCGTGCGTTTTATAAAATTTAAGGATTTGTTAAAAAGGGAAGCAGGAATACAAGGACGAAAGAAAATAAGGACCGACATTTTTTTTTAATAACTTAATCCTTGAACTCCTCGAAATGTGGGTCTTGTTTTTTATTTTTGTATGTTTTGTATTTAAATTCCTAACTGAACATTTAGCTTATGTAAAAAATGGAAACTCATACTCATAGCTGCTGCTAATTTTACTCTTTGTTTAAAAGTTTGGCGGCCCTAAAAAGGACCATTTGTTCTTACATGCTCTTATATGCGGCATTTATATGTGATTACAAAGCACTGAAGAGTGTGGAATGATGTCGACGATCGGAGTATTAGGATAGGTAAATGCCGTGGTTGGTCCTGATGGATTAAGTCGTGTAACTTTTACTCCAATTACCTCTTTGCTGGAAATTACACAACCCAACCACCACGTGTTACTGTCTTGATAAGCAATAAATCCCGTGGTGTCCTCGATGAACTTTGACCTTCCAATTTTTAAAATATTATAATGTGTCCCTTCATCTGCAGATGAAAAACGTTTAAAATATGCCACCCCAGCCGCGACTGGTATTACCGAGTGCAGCTTTTGTGTCTTTGGAACTTTTTGAGCCATCGAAAATCTTTGCTCTAATACAGCTTCTTGTTGGGCATATTCTTGTATTGAGACAAAATCGAAATTCATGTTGCTCATATTTTGAATAGCCCATTCGTAAAGCTGGCGTGAAGGCATAATTTGATCATTGTAGGGATGCTTGCTTTTGCAGCCAAACGCTTAAGGGTTCCACCGGGCCCATCACATATATTTTTTCCATGCGAAGTGGCAAAGAAATGCCAGTTGGTATCACATCCAAAGTCTGATTGATGCATTGTAATATTCAGGAAGTTCTTTCTTTTTTATATTGCGCCGGCGCCGAGCCATCTGAGAAATAAATTATCTTTTTCACCTTACCATATTTGCTTTGAAGGAACCTTATCAAATAACGCTGGAAAGTATGTAATAAGATAGTATTATGTTTCAAACAATCGGAAATTATAATTAAATTTGTATGTTCTACTTGACCACTACTGTTTTTATAATATATTCCGAAAGGATGAATAGTAGCTCGGGAGTTGTTCCAATGAAAACTCTGCATGGCATCTTGAAGTACGAAAGAATAATTTTCCGAAAAATCGAGAATCATAAAAACTCGTCTGGTTTAAGCATACTTTTAGTCTCCTTAAGATACGTACTTTGACGTTCTGAAATGAAGGAGTGCGTCTTTAGTACGGAAAGTCTTCTCAAAAATGTCTCAATAAAATCTTCTGCGTTCTCGATCCTTGTTTCTAAAGTTGAACGATCCATTGCTGGTACGCTACTGTTTCGATAAAATTTTCATAAAAAATCTCTTGAAATATTATTTTTAGAGGAACATGTGCCGGACAATTCGTGCAAATGTCAAGGAAGCAATCGACAGATGGGGGATTACACATTATTTTTGATAAACAGCTTTTATAATCAAGGATGCTGCGTTCTTCTTCGACAAATAATAGGAATTTTTTCATTCCTTCTATCATCAATGTGACATTCTGGTGGATGGTGCAAACACATACAGAATGTGTACCAGAAGCTCCGGCTAGTACGCAGTTCTTAGGGCGAAGAGATGCGAATTTTGAAAACCCGATTTTTACATTCGGATGTGTTTCCTTGAAACTAGTAAATATTTCCTTAAGATTACCTACTATAAGTCTTTTTTGAACATGTTTATTTTGTCCGTCGACTTTTACTGCTAAGAAATCTTTTTCCAGGCATAATTCTGCAGATATCGTCGGAAGAATAAAAGCTATCAACATGTTTTATAAATTTCACGTCAAAATCTTTTCCCTTTCGGGGACTGGACGACAATGTTCCATGTTCTTTTACAAGGTGCTTGCTTTTTTTCGCCATATATCGGGAAGTAGCCGGAAATTCCTCTATTAAATTCTCGCTGCTCCATTCTTCTGGAAGCATAGTCAAAATCATAGATTTTGTATTTTTGTCCGTCGTTTCGGCAAATTTTTCTTTCAGCTTTTGCACTAGCATAGAGTCAATATCACTTCCTTCAGGCTCCTGTTGCCATAGCACACCAAAGATTTTTTGAGATATTTATCCCATGATCTTCTTTAATCTTTTTTGAATATAGGCTGTATCAGACATACGCTTTGAATCAATTTTTGGTTCCCCCAAGAAACTGATACATTCGTGTAAAGAGCTAGGTGCTGACTTGTTGTCGAAAAAGTCCTCGTCAACCTGCTCCATATTATATATTTCTTGTGTTTCCTCGAAATCGTCAGGAGTGGATGCACTAGCGAGTCCGTGTACGCGCACCCTACACTGAGCGCAAATTTTAGATCCCAATTGCAACGATGGAATACTTTTAATCATCCATGAAAAAACGTCCCTCAAATTTTTCCGGTAATTAGAATGACCAGGCTTTGAAAAGGGATTGCAACATATCAATCTTTTGAAACGACATTCCATTTTTAAAATATAACAGTTACTTCTGTTTCCACAATTCAAATATATATGAAAATAAAAAGAAACCACAGATAATTTTTTTCACACACCGTTATTTTTCACTTTTTTTTTAAATTAAATTTCGCCAAAACTATTTTAAAATCTGTTGCTATATTGCCTTCTCAAACAAAACTGCGTTTAACTTGATTGCATACGATGCACATAAAATAATAACGGGATTAGTCAATGGCGTAATTCTGTTAGCTTTGTCCCAATAGGGCTTAATAATAAAGAACATGGTGGCTTAAAAATGAGCAATGCGATTTTATCTATTTTCACTGTGAAGTGCGATGCACTTGCAGTAGTATTCAAAGGCTCCTGCTGTGCCCGATAAGGGATAGACAAATCCAAAATGGCGGCCTGTCAAAAGAGTTTAATCAATTTTTTCCTACGTCCAATTATTTCTTGGTGTTATGAACGTTAGAACAAATGCATAATACCGCAATGATCTTATCAAGGGTAAAACTAGTGATTTCATTCAGGGTATAACAAGACCCACATTTCGAGGAGTTCAAGGATTAAGGACATTGTCGTTATTCTGAAAAACAAAAAAAATTTCGGTCCGTATTTTCTTTCATCCTTGTATTCCTGCTTCCAACAAGGGCCCACAGAAAAGGCCGTCAAGGGCCCCATTGAAAAGGCCAATACAGTACAGCAAACTTCGTCCGAGAAGTCTGGAACTAAGACCGCGGCTGTTTTCCAAGTTACTCCTGAAACATCAGCTAATACAACAACAACCGGATCGGAAGCTATAGTAAAACTGTCGCAAGTAGTAGAACAACAACCAAAGTTTTCGGACGTTGCCAAGAAGGCTTCGGCTAAAGCGCCAAAGCCCAATGGTACTAAAATGAGGCCGCTGCTGTCTTCAGAGAAAGCGAGTGACTCGAAGAAAAAGGTAGCAGTACCAGCAGCAACAGAAATGATAACAAAAGAAGCTCTACGAACACCGACCCTAGCTGCAGGTTTATCTTATGCACAGGTAAGTGGCAGTTCCAGTAAGAAGGTGTCTACAATTGAAATTTTAGGTACAGACATCACTCCTCGTCCAGCCCCATTGAACGCAGGTAAGCTTCCGCCCAAAACCAGTGCGGGTTTCCAGGGCTTCTTCGATGGGAGATGGCGGGATGAGAGCTACAGTATGCAGCTCGAGGACATCAGAGGATGTCCTCAGAGCGCATACCTGAAGGCAATCTTCCGCAACGTCTCCTGTGAGAAGCTATTCTCCATGGGGATAATAGCTGGGGGAATGGTTGAGGTGTATACCACAAACCTCGAAAGTGCTACCAAGATAATGCTTGAGGGCATCGAGGTGGAGGGTAGACACCTCGTTCCGTTCCCGCTAAAAGAGAAGCCCACGAAGGTGGTGTTTTCACGGGTCCCTATGCGAGCCCAACATGAAGACCTCTCGAAATTCCCTGGGAGATTTGGGAAGGTTCGCGCCATTCCCATTAAAATTGGGACGAGGGTCTCGGGTGGGGTATCTTTGGTACTAGCCGAGAAGCATCCATAACTTTAAATAAGGGGTGTACGCTTCTGTTAGGCTTTTACCTGAGGATATCCGGCTCGAGATACTGGATAGACGTGGGCACCGAAACGAAATGCCATGCTTGCCATTTGGTAGGGTATTTTATTGCTGACTGCCCCAGGAGACCCGGGAAGAAGGCTGAACCGGGGGTTCCCTCGAAGGAAGCCACTACTACAGTAGTGGAACTGGAGAGGGAACCTTCGGCCGGCACTCGACCTGCTGTTTTGCAGCTGCCAGTGGTTAAGGTGCCTGAAGTTTTCCTAGAGGCAAAAATAATTATGGTTGTAAACGGCGCCACGTCGGCACGTGAAAACAAGGCTACTTCCGACGAGGAGTGGACCGGGCGATGCTGCCTGGAAAACCTTCCTAGGGAGAATATCTCTGAAATTCTTGGCCAGTTCCAGTACAAGAAGAGCTGAGATAAAATCTGGAGCATTCTTGTAAAGGAGCTGGAGAGGCCAGAGTTCCTTCCTCAGCTTCGAATCCTACAACAGCAGAAGAGGTGGAAGTGCAACTATGTAGCGCGCTTAGATAGTCTCCATAGGAAGGTGGAGGAGCTGATTCAGGAGCATGGCGTGGCCGATTCTCCTCGTCCGTAGACGTCGTACCATCATCGTTTGAGCTTCTAATCTCTTTGAATGTGTAAGATAGGCTCTCTGAACACCGGGGATTTAAGTGCTCATACAAGGCTACATAGTACTATCGAACATGTCAAAATGTTCGATATAGACATTACACTTCTGCAGGAGACGAATTTCACTCAAGACACGTATATACAACTTGAGCGCTATGCTTATTTACAAACTGGCTATGCGATGTTTGCCACACCTGCGCCTCGCCGAGGCTCAGGGCTCGCAATCATTGTATCCAACAAATTTACACTATCATCTCCTGTCTATACAAATATCGTCCCAGGCTTCGCTTCTTCTTTGGATTTTGTCGTTCAAGACAAACATATCAAGGTAGTAAACGTGTACCTGCCTCATGACCAGGACATTACGAGACAAGTTCTTGATAGTGTTCAGTCCTGTCTGGTGAATTTTAGTGGCGAAACTGTCCTCGGAGGTGATTTCAACTGCACCCTGAATCCCTCAATGAATCGGCACACTGGAGTTGAGTTCAACTCTGTCAATGCTACTCGGTTGAGGAATTTTGACGGTGTTTTCAGACTGGTGGATATCTATCGTTGGATGCACCCTACGAATAGACCATACACGAGGGTATCCCGAAATATCCATGGAAGTCTCGCAGGCTCCAGAATTGATAGACTTTACGTCTAAACTGGAATATTAGAACAATTCCTTGGTGTCACTCATGAAGTGTGTTCCGTTAGCGATCATCTTCTTGTAGTGGCGACCAGCACTCTAGTTGAAAGAAGAACTGCATACTGGATACTCAACAAATATTTGTTGAATTCCGAGCAATTCATCAATGAGTTCACTGAATTCTGGCACGATTGGCAAGAGAGGAAAGTTGACTTTCCTTTTCTTAGTCAATGGTGGGATATTGGAAAGTTCCAAATTCGATCTTTTATCGAGACGAGTTCCAATCGAAGTGGGTATCAAGCTTCTAGTTTGGCGGCCGAGGTCTCTCGGGTGGCAGCTGTTCTCCAACTCAGCCGGAGTTGATTCTTTATTTCAATAGAATAAAGGAACGCTTGGCGACACAGACTTTCAAGCACAGCTTGGAGTTTGTGCTGCGCGGCCAATCACGCTGGCTGAGAGAAGGCAATTCTCCAACCGAGTACTTCTTTCAGGCGACTAGACGTGGTACTGCTTCTTGTGAGGTCGAATCGATAATTGATGAATCTGAACAGGTCCTCAACGGACATCAACTATCAGAATTATTCGAGACTACTACAGTAGTCTCTACTCTGAACCAACGACGACAACATCCTCGGCCACTCATGAATTTCTTGAGAATATTCCCACTTTCTCTGAAGACAGTAAGGAGCTCCTGGATATAGTAATCACATTGGAGGATATGACTGCTGCGACAAAGGATCTAAGGCGACACACTTCAACTGGTTATGACGGCTTGACTCAGAATTCTTCATACGTTTCAGGGATTTTTTAAATCCTGACCTTTTGGAAGTTGACTGCTCTCGAGTCATTTGGGTTTCCACGCAGGTGGCTCGATATCGTCGGGAAAATGTATAGAGATTCAGAGATTTTGATTAAGCATCAAGGACAAGTTCTGGCTCCTATCTCGTTTCATCGAGGTATCAGACAGGGCTGCCCATTGTCAGGTATGCTTTATGACCTTTCGTCGGAGCCGTTACTGGTGAATCTTCGTCGAATGCTCGGACAGTATGCGATTCGTCTACAATATACCAATGTGAGGCCTCTAATGTTGGCGTATGTGGATGATCTCTCTATTTTCGTGACAGGAGATGAAGCTTTTCCGGTCGCTCGTGCTGTTTTCGAACAGTTCGAACGTATAGCGGGTGCTTAAATCAACCTTATTAAGAGTCAAGGTTTGTGGTGTGGAAGGTGGAGAGATCGTACAGATACTCCACTGAACATCGAATGGACTAATACTAGCCTGAAGTATTTAGGTAAGTATATCGGACGCGAGAGTAAATCAAATAATAGCCGCATCGCTCTTGAGAAACTCTCTAGAGCTGTAAACTCATGGCGTAGTCGACTGTTTCCATTATCCTTTATGGGTAGGTCAGTCGTGATAAACTATTTGATTACCTCGTCCATCGTTCATCTGCTAAAGTCTGAGACGTTTGATGAAGGCTTCGTAGGTCTTCTTCAAGCAAAAGCGATAGACGCCTTTTGGTGCGGAAGACGATGGGTTGCTGAAAGCACGCTCTGTCTGCCAGTCAAGATAGGTGGATTAGGTCTCACTAACTTGGTTGTGAAATCAAGGTGTCTCCAAGTGCGTGCATTCCAAAGAGTGTTTTGCCAGAGAGACAGCTTGATTTCTCAACTGTGGGTGAATCTACTGGGAGGGATCGGCATAGGGGAGTATTACTGCCTACTGTCTGTTCGACCATCCTATCCTCGTGACTGGCCACAGGATCTAAACTCAACGATTCAGATCTGGGGCAGAATCAGGCCAGGATTTCACCTTAAGTGGAATGCTCTACGGTACACGCAATTCGCGTCGATTCCAATCAGGTTTATTCCTGAATTAATAGATTCAGTACTCAGTAGTGCTCGGGGTTTTGAAGCTGACACGCATATACTGACGGTTCTCGGAGATATTATTGATATCTCTGGAAACTGTCGAATAAACACTAACACTTCACAACTACACGACCTGGCTGCTTCTGTGCGGGAGAGATTTCGCCAACTTGGGACCAGTGACCCTGCCACTAAGTTGGAAGATGCTTTCGTTCTGAACAGACCACTTCACACACCTTTCAGCACACTTACAACACGTGTGCTCCGTGACGTGCTTATGTCAATAAGACCTCCGGAGTATACAGGATACAACAGATGGCGAACACACCTCGGGGTGAATAGGTGCGTGATGGGAGGGATAACTTGCAGATTAGGCTGCAATTATCGTTCTAATTACAAAGATGCTGATGTAGCATTCAAATTGCTGCATCACAGTATTGTGCATCCTAATCAGTTGTCACATATTGACCGGCGGGTTCAGAGGATGTGCACAGTTTGTGCTGGTGGAGGCACCCTGATCACAGTTTCTTCACTTTCTCAGCTTTGCAGGGTCTAACCGAACTCATGCGCGGTATGTATTAGTTGATCCACCCGGATTTCGGCATTACTAGGACATCGTTTCTATGGGGACCAAAGGTCTATAATCGAGTGAACTGTTTGATTAGCTTAGTGTTGACACTGGCCAAATCTACAATTCACTTGTACTACATGAGAGTCGAAGATGGGAATCAGAACACTGACCCACAACACCACGCACAAGCACTTAAGCGCCACTTCGTTGACAGGTTGAAGAGACGTTTACGTCCTAAATATCTGGCAACGAACACAGACACATTCAACTGCACATGGCAACCACTATCGTCGGTGCAGCACGGAGCTCTTGTCTTTCACTGTTGACAGCAGGCCGCAGCATTAGCAACACTAGTCCACGGGGATTCTCCCCGCTTAGGAATCGTTGCACGTGCTGTGGGAAAGACAAGCACTCTGTTAGAGATGCTAAGCTGGAGGGATGATGAGGCCAGTTTGTAGAGGGCTATGATACTACAGGCTGCTCTCGCGGGACTCTATAATGGTATCGCGTAAATTTTTTGTTCGTGCTATTTTTCTTTTTTCTAATTCGGTTTCGGTCTCGGTTCTAAATTACAAAATTTTATGTTAAAATTCGCTCGTTTAGGGAAATTTGTATTAGTTTGTTTTGAAAATTTGCAACTACTTGGAACTGCCACTTACCACCTAATTGCCAATATTGGGACTGGTTATAAATTGTTGGTTAAACTTTAGATCTTTTTCAAAATGCTTGTGTCCGTTTCTAGTCTTTTTTGAGAATTTTGTCTTGTTTGTTTTCCTTTTTGTGTGTCATTTTTATTGTATTAATTGTTTTAATTGTTTTTAATTGTCCCTTTTGACCGTTTATAAGTTAGTTTAGCTAGTGTCTCTTTTACAATTTTGACCATTTTGCCAATTAGTTTAAAGGAATATTTAAAAGAGCCACAAAAAAGAGCCAAAAATATAGAGCAAATATAAATTAAAAAAAAAAATATTGTTATTGTATATTTATAAATTTTTTCTGGGCAATTTTGGTTTTAAGACACTTGATTTGGTTAAGTTCCGCTACCACCAGTTTGTTGTGTGCGGCGGATTTTATTATATACTTTTGTTTTTTTTTAAATTGGTGACTAATTTAGTTCAAAAATTCAAAATTAGTTTATTGTTGCTGTTTTTTAGGCACTGATTGGGGTACTGCTGCTATCAGATATATTGTAGGCCTGCTCCATGCTTCTACGAAGAGATCAGCCTGGTTTAGTATTTAGGTATTGGGCTTGCTACCCCCACCGCGCAAATGAACGCTTTTTTTTTGTTCTTTCTATTACCTTCCCACGACGTGAAAAATCGTACCTGAGAAAGTACAAAAGGTTTAGACACAGTGCATATGCATTACTGCAAAAACGTAATCCGATATGCACTTGTGTATGGTTGAAGTAATTAGTTCAAGTCGACCGATAGAATATTTGTATCTATGTTTGTACATACGTTTAGGTTCTTGAACCTAAGAGTCTGTATGTACGTATGTACATACGATTAAATTTGATAAAAATTTATTAGTAGGTGTCGTGCCAAGTCCAATTAATTCGTGGGTGGTAGGAGATCCTTTAAGTTGTAGTCGTATAAAGGTTTTCTCGTTCATGATGGATACTTGAGACTCAGAGTATATTAGTGCTCGGAATACCATTGTGATTCCGGATGGTGCAGTGATGTTTATTAGAGCCGTAGAGAGAAGAGCTCTTTTCATGTTTGAAATTAGGAAATTTTGAATTTCCACAGGCGGGTGTAATTTGGTTGGCTTCCATGTTGGAATTTTGGGCGGACTGATTTGGCGTTTTCGTCGCGGAATAATTTTGCTCGTAGTGGAGCAGAGTGTTATGATTTTTGTTATAATGATAACACGTTTTGTTGCTTGTGCAATTTGTTGTTATATGGTTGAGTGATAAGCAATTTCTGCATAAGTGCTTATTTGTGACAACTTCGTGTCTTTGTCGGGTGTTCAAATTTCGAAATGTTGGGCAATGAAATATAATATGACTAACTTTGCAATGGCTGCAAGAGGTCTTTTTTGTAGGTGGGTGTATTGGCGCTGCATTTGTAGTTTTGTTCAAGAGTCCATATGTGAGTTTGGGTGACAAAGGTTTTCTCTGTGTCATATTTGATGACGTATTTTTGTTTCCTATCATTTCTAGAGATCGGAAGCGAGAATTTTGTTAATGTTTTTAATTCGGGCAATTCTGTGTTACTGTGGAGGCTCTGCTCCCATAACTGGTGCGTGTCTGGGTGCAATTTTTGTATAGTCAAGTATATAATTATTGGATCCTAATTCACAGCGTCTATTTCTAAGTTTTGAAGTGCCAGTAATGCTTCGGTTGAGTTGTCTAATAGCCTTTTAATATTGTCGGCAGTATCATGCTTTATGGTTGGGAGCGACAATAATATTTTTAATTGAACATTGACTATGATTCGCTTGTTTGAGTAGAGTTCCTTTAAGAGCTGCTAGGCTGGTTGATAGTTTGCGTCGCATACTTCATACTGCCTGAGCAGCTTTTCAGCTTCTCCAATTAGATTTGTCTTCAAAAAGTACAATTTGTCGACGTCTCTTAAATTATTGTTATTGTGAATTACTGAATTAAACAAATCATGAAATGAGATCCATGTAGAATATTCCCCATTGAAGGTCGGCAGCTTGTTTCTAGGGAATCTTTAGTTACATGATCTTGTGCTGACATGTGTTGTCTGTGGAGGATTGCTGGCAGACGGCGTTGGTGTTAGTCTGTCCATGTCCTTTTCCATGCCAGCTGACCTTTCAATGTAGTACTCCTGAATCTCGCTAAATATTTCCTTCGTGAAATAACCTAGATGGAGACCTTCTTATTACTTTGCACTATTAGAAGAAAAGGAAGAGGTGATCGACTGTCAAAACATTATTTCCCACTCTTTTATAGAGAAGTGTCGTTTGTGACATTTCATCAAATTGTCAATTGCAAAAAATAGTCAGACGTCAAAAATAGTTCACTATTTATGGTGAAGTTCCTCTTAAAAATATGTTTGGATATGCAGGAGAATTAAGGTAATTACTGCTGGCACAGTACATAGCCATACACAGTATTTCAGATTTTATTGTTATTATATATGTTTTTATTTTGCAATTAGGTCTAGTACACAAGGTACAGGTGAATTTACCATGGAATACAGTCGTTACTCACCGTGTCTTCCTGATGTTCAAAATCAAGTTATTAGAGAATACCAACAATCATAAAGAATAACCTAGGTCAACTGCCAGTAAGGTTAACCTTGGCTCCATGATATAACGGGCAGATAAACAAAAATAAAACTGTGAGAGAAACCGAAACTAAACTCATTGAGGAAAGTCTTGAAATCTGGACTGACTGAGATTTACGAGCAATTTCTTAAATCATGTGGGTAAACAATGGGTCTAGATGTGGGCTAAGTTTGGAGCCTCCTGGGACTTAACCTCCGAAATCGTCGCTTCTGCTTGTTTCAGCTTCTAATAAAACTTTAAAAACTATTCTTTCCACATTACACAACTTTAGTATGTAGAGAAAGGATTTCATGTCAAGAATAAATGCACCTTATATTTTAGATAAGCGGTTTACTTAGAATGTAAGCTATTTTACAACGTTATTTGATTTGAAATTATTCGATTGTTAGATTATGAGTAGAATGAACATTCATTAGTTTCAGAACCTTGGTTTGGTTGAATATTTTTTGGTCCCCAGATTCTAACCGTGCCGTCACAGACGGGGATTCTAGCAAGGAAATATAGACCAGCTTCCATGACACACAATTTACAAGCTTTGTATGGCCCGATGATTTCGCAAGTGGATCTTCCTTTTTAATTAGCCTTTGTTATCCTCTCTTCTACTGGCAACGTAACTTTCATGCACACCACCAAAACAAGAATAAATGGAAAAAGTTTCCTTGGCATACTCCCTGCAAACGTCAAACCAAAAATTTGTCTTCGATGCCCCACAAATGCAATCCTTCAGCGACAATATTTAGATGTTCCAAACCATCTGCTGAATTTATGCTGAACGTCATAATTGATGTTGTTCGTGAGATAATTTAAAATCAGATCTAAGATTTTCGAAAGCATACTTAGAAAATAAAACTTAGAGTGGAAGATATATAAATTTAGCAATTTATACCCTCGTTATTGATGAGTATCTGCGGCTAGCACAGTTTTATTGTCGGATCTTAACGCTAATCCATTAACACGGAAACCTTCGCAATAACTTTCCAATATCGTTCCTTTAAGATCGCATAAAAAAAATTGGCCCCGTGTGTCATCAGTAACAAAACGAGTCCCGTCCTTTATTAATACTCAACATGCTAAATTATCATCCATTGAATGGGAAATTTAAAAAAACTTATCTTCTGCAATACTCCGTACACATAATTTTCTAGGAGCTCATCGGGACCTTCAAATAAGCAAGTGCTTGAAATCTTGGATCCAGTTCACAAATGAAATATGATTATGAATGTCCATCAATTATTCTATTGTGAGTCACTTAAAGTTTGGGTAAACATTCGACACAACTACTGAAGAATCTTTTGACCAAGTTGCTAATTTTAACACATCTGGAGAAAATTTTGCAGTACCACAACCCATAACAGGGATCATTTAGTACTTGCTTGAGAAGTCTTTCCATTACTTGAGACCTTGATATAATCCCTTTCTCCTTCCAATTAGCTCCTTGATAGATCTTAATTATTAGAAGTCATCATGTAGGACGAGTTTTTGCCATCGAATTAAAGGCTGCAGTTCCTACAAATATTTAATAAAAGATGTCGAAATTTTGTGCATAGAAGTATATATATATTTACCTTTAAGTCATGATCCGCTTTAGCAGCGCCCGTGCTGTAACTTTTGGGGGGCCCTGTGCAGACACTAAAAAAATTTTTTTTAAAATCATTGAATTCATTTTTATTGATCTTAATAATACAAAAAAATTATAAAGTAATTTTTCTAGCTCTTTTACTGGCAAATTCATCAATTATATCATTGAAATCAATTGTTCTGGCTGTTGCATTTTCTATCGACAGTATTGCTAAACAGAAAGTCTTTCCTGTGACATTGTAGACCGTAGATAATTTTCAATTAATTTTAGTTTTGAAAACGATCGTTCACAATGAGCAACGGTGATAGGTATTGTTAATATTATTCGAAATACGATACATACATTTGGATATAATTCTTCCAAATTCCTTTCTAAAATGAATTCCAAATTTTCCATAATAGTAAAATTATCTTCTAAAATATATTTTAAAATTGAAAGTTCATTTTTAAATTCCACCCTCTTCAATATCGCCTTCCAAGTGTTTGACCAGCTTTGTACAATTAGTATTGAATTCATTTGTATTCATAGTTTTTAGCTTCTTATTATCGAAAAGAAAACCAAAAATTTCATCTAAAGAATTATACGATTCAAATCGTTCTTGCAATGAATCCTTCACAACATCGATTAATTTATTAAAATAAGATTGTTTAAATTTATCTTCAGCAGTTAGATGGTTACACTCATCATCAATTTCAGGAATGATCTCACATATATCAATATCATCACAGCATTCAATTGGTTCAATTTCTTCTTCTGGTGGTTCAATTTCTTCATTTCGTATATCATCTGTACTAATAACATCTACATCGTCATATTTATCATTTGCTATATTTTTATGGTCTGTATAATAACAATAGTCAGCCAATCTTTTGAGTTTATGTACTCTCCGTTTTGGTAATGGTAAACTAGGTTCTGCTGAGTTATCAAGACAGTCGTTGTTTCTACTTGTTAATATTTGAGTATCATGAAAAGGCCGTTCAGTGAACTTTGCTATTACATTTATTTTTACCGATGATTCTCCTGCTTCTTTTATAATCTCTTCGAAATTGTTTTTGAAATCATCAAGCGATAATAGCATAGCCCTTGTATGTTGTAATGCAATATTAATTGCCATATCTTTTCGTTGAAGCAGTTGGCTGAAAATGTGAAGCCTTTGATAACAAGTGATACCAAATTGTTGTCAATACAATAAATTCATAAGAATTTATTTGTTTTATTAAAGATACAGCTAGAGTTTTACAATCTGGGTAGCTATTTTTAAGTTCATCTAGCGCAAGACTAATTTCTTTAATCTGGTATTTCACAGCTTTTATACTTTTAAAGCGATATTCCCATCGAGTATCGCTGGGCGCCTTCAGATTAATTTTTAAATATTTTACTTGAATAGCCCATCGCTTTGTTGATGCAGCAAAAATCTTATATAAATTATTTAATGTAGTGAAATAATTCTGACTTTTAATAGTGTTTTTAACACTATCTCCTATCACTAAATTGATATTGTGTCCACCACACGGCGTATACCATGCTTTGTTGTTGATTTCTAAAATTCGACTTTTCACTCCCTTATATTCGCCTTTCATATTGCTTGCGTTATCATACGACTGACCACGGCAATCAGCAATTTTAATTCCTAATCCATTTAATTCCTCAATAAGGACGTTTGCTAAATTTTCTCCAGTCGATGACATTATATTTACAAAGCTTAAGAAACTTTCTTGAACACTTGGCTTTTGGTGCGCTATTTTAACATACCGAATAATTATGGACAACTGGTCTTTTTTGCGAAAATCCGGTGTAGAATTCTATCATTACGGAAAAGTACTTTGATGATTTAATATTACTTACTATTATATGTAAAACTCTAGAAGCTAGTTGTAAAATAATTTCGTTTTGAATTTTCGGGGAAAAATATGATGTAACTCTTTTTTCCGTTTCAGTTATTGATTTTAAATGCACTTTTAGTTCTGGAACAAAATCAGAAAGCAATTCAATTACTCCCAAAAAATTACCATTATTTGGTTCAAAAAGTTTTTCGTTGCTGCCCCTAAAAGCTAAATTTCGTTCACTTAAAAACAATACCGCTTTTACGATACATTTCAAAATTATTCGCCATCTTCGTTTTTCTTTATTGAACACATCTTCATTGAGATGGTCTATTCCTGTTCTACGTTTAATATTAAATTCTAGAATTCGCCATTTATACGCTGATTCAAGATGTTCCTTTGATGATTCATGTTCAGATAACCGTATTCCTGTATGTGCATAGTCAGAAAATCCACTCGAAGTTAAGCTTATTTTTATCGATGAAAACAAACGACAACAAAAGCAGAAAATGTTTCCTGTTGAGTTAGAATATAAAAGCCATTTTCTTAATTCTTTTTCACCATTTTTCATTTGTCGATAAAAAAAAGTGTCACTGAAACATCTTCCTTGAGGATTTCTTTTATAATGGATACCTGTTAATGCTTTTTGGTGACTGCTCGACCAAAAACATCCGTTGTTTGTTGTCGATTTCAACAGGCCAAGTTGCAGGGTCTAATATATCATATTTGAATTTGGCAGATAAACTACTGCTCTCTATTTGTGGATTATTACTAATTTCTGTAATATTATCAGATAAAATATCGTCAATATTTACGCTATTAGCTCCTGATTCATCATCTACATTCTCGTTATGGTTATCAATATTTTGAAGTTGTGGCTCATTGACATTTTCTTCCACTTCCACATTATTGTTTTCAAGTTGAGTTATACTATTTGAATTACATATTTCAATTAAATTACTGTTCGAAATGAATGAACTTTCGCCACGTTTAAAAAATTTATCCAATGATCCAGCAATGCTACTTAATTCTGCTGCTTTTCGGATCTGTTTTGCTCTTTTTTGTGCACCGCTTTCATAAGATCTTTTCGACATTTCTTATTGGAGTAAAAAATGTTACAAGAAACAGTTTAAAAAATAAATATATTGAAAAAACAACTGAGACTATATTACCTGACACCTGATGTTTTAATATTAATGGTAGACACAAAATTCTGTTGATATTTCTGTTAATAACTTTGAAATTATAGTACTTTTCACTAATAGGACAATATAAAAACACAGAAGAAAACAATTTGAAGCAAAAAAAAATAACTGAATTGTTAGATATATTTGTTTCAAATTAAATCGTAGCCAACTAGATCTGTTTGAAAGTTAAACGAATTTTGAATTTTCAGCATTTTCTTTTCTTTCAATTCGTGATATTTTTTTGCTATTAGAGAAGTTTTTTCTAATGTACTTAATATTTGGGGGCCCCTCAAACATAGGGGGCCCAGTGCGGTTGCACTTGTTGCACTGGCTATAGTACGGCGCTGCGCTTTAGTCCAATCACCTGAAAGCACATGCATAAATTTCATAGCAGCAGGATGCTGCAGATAGCATCCAGATTATTGAATTCAGTTGTATAATATCTTGGTTAGTTTTACTTATTTGTATTTCCACTTTTGATTGCGTTCTTGGAGTATGAGATCGCTTCCGTTGCCAACTGATCCAACTAAAAATTGCTGTCCAAGTACTATTTAAGACTATTACACCAGACAGTAGGTTATACAAGAAGTACGTTTCTCAAAATAAGGCCATCATCTTTTGTCACTGTCTGCACTGTCTTACTGAAAATATATTTGGAAAATTGAACATTTTATTGGATGTCTATAGTTTAATGCAATATTTATTTGAATGAAGTACTTACATCAGTTAGGATAACTTTGACACATTCCAGCTGATGTGCTGTGACTTTCTACAAATATTTTTAATTTGCGTGCGTGTAATCAATTAAATTCGTACACTCTTGTAGTTATATTTATGCGTTTGCTGCCATAAAAGCAAAATTTACTGCCATAAAATATACTTCTCGCTAGAACTTTTTATGGCTAATTATCGGAGTAAAAATTTCCCCTTCGTCGGGGAATTTGACATTTAATTCAGTAAAATTTTGCTGGATTATCTTTTGTGTTTATCGTTCTAAAGTATTTTCGGATAAGGGGAAACTACTTACTCTGTTTTCTAGCAATGTTCGAGTAATGTAAATGAGCCATAAATAGCACAATTCAATTATAACACTTAAAATATACTAAAACTTCTATTAATATAAAAATTCAATAAAATCCACAAAATTCAACAAGTTAAAAGTTGAAATAAAAAAAAATTATTAATAAAATCCAATGAAAAAATCCAGAGGGAGAGTTGTTGATTATTTCCTTTTTCTGTAATAAAGGAAATGAGAATAATTTTGGTTCACTGGACTTAAACTTCTACTAACTAATATTTAATAAAACAGAATTACATCGCTGCTATAGTGTGAGAGCGACGATGTAGCAGAATTATACTTCGGCTGCAACGTTCTGAAGCGTGTGAAGAGAATTATACTTCTGTTACAGTGAATGTGAGAACGTTTACGCAGAATTATACTTCTGTCGCAACGTGCTGGAGCGTATAAGCAGAATTATACTTCTGTCACACAATTGGGGAGCAAATATTAGATTTTCCGAGTTCGGACTTTAATAGAATTAAACTTCTATATGGTGGACAGAACAAAATTATACCTTTGTTCAGAGGATAGGTATTCAGATTAGACTCTGACGGAGGATATTGTCAGATTAATCTCTGAAATCAGAATAGGCGGCAAAATTGGATGTTTTTGGATATTAGTAGAATTATACTTCTACAACAATAGAATCAAACTTTTATGAAGGAATAAAAAAATTATACTTTTGTTCAAAGGATAGGAAACAGATTAGACTCTGGTATGGTGGATGCTTTCAGATTAAACTCTGAAAACCGAATGGGTAATTTTGCTGCGGCTCGCCGCCTTTTTATAGCCGCCGTGAACAGCTATATCCCAGCTACATAATGTGTTGCCCTGGTAACGCTTGGTTCATTTTGGACCACTTTTGATTATGGCGATATCAGCTATCTAACGTAATGTCACTAGATGATATTACAGAATTGTAAATATACTGGAGATGTAATGATTTGCTAAGTTTAGGATATTTTTGGTTAATTTATACGTAATTAATTTATTTTCTTTATTTTTTTTCTAAATAGAATATTGCATAGGATGGCTATGGAAACGGACTTGCGGTGGAGTATTAAACATGATTAGATAAGTATCTTGTATTAGGAGCATGAAACTTTGTGTTTCCCTTTTTATATTTCTTTATGAAAAATGTTCTCATCGTGAGATATGATCCAAGAATTTAACTTGTATGTGGAATTCAACGGGGGATCGATTACGAAGAGTCAAAAGGATGTCAGTTTTATTTAAGAAATTCATCCAGCCATCCATAAATATGTTGGTGGACTGAACAATATTAAAAAGACGAGAAGGTACTGTATCGCTTTCTAAGCTTTTCCTTCTCCCGAGTCGTTGAATATTCGCCTCTACAAAGTGGTTCTCACAAATAAAATTTCTGCTGTTTGGGATGAATTCTGGTTTCCTTATTGCTTCCAGCCACTTCTTTAGCAATATCGCATCGTTACGAAATCTGAAACAGGTAAAATATTGGCTAATGCTTATATTCTGTTAGTTTTATGATGTTTGAAGTCACAATACGATTTAAACTATTTTTAATAAAATGTTAACGCCCAAGCTTATAACAAATTGAAAGTTTTCTCCCACAGAAAAGATATTTACACGCCGTCGCTATTCTCGGATAACTTGTCAATTTGCAAAAAGTAAACAAAATTTTTGTTCGGGGCATCTGCGGTAAAAATGTTCTTTTTTGGCTTTATTTTGAAATAATTCACATGTTTAATTTATGTAAATATTTGCTTTTAATTTAACAGTGCACTTACCTTAAACACGATTTTGATTGATTTTTGCAAGCACTGACCGAGCACTTCATTTCTATTTTTTTAATTATTATGAAGGTTTTAACAGGCACTAGTGGAACTATAGAAACTCTGCGCAAAATAAATTTCAAAGATAAATGGTTTCGAAAAGAATTGATTCCGTACTTTTATTAAATTTCAGAAAGGAGTTTTAAATTGACTAAATCTGTTCACAAATCAAAAACATTTGACAATTATGCACTCAGCTTTGACAAATGTTCCTTCCGATATCTCACTTACTCCCGTGAATAATGTCCTGCTCTTGACAACTTATGTTCATGTACACCAATTATACATGATTCACCCATTGCTGTTTGCTATATATTCTAAGCTGTAATCTCAGTTTAGCTTTATTAGTTATTCAATTGTGATTGAGGAGTTTTTGTGTTTAAATCTACTTTTATCTTCCAACTAATATTCACTCCTCCAAGATTCCGTGTAACTTTTGCACAACTACTCAAAGTCAACTTATACAGATCCTTGAGATCTTAGTATAGGAAATTGCACTCATTTTCGACGTAGACTTATGTGAAATTGCCACGAAGATTCCATCTAAATTCCACGTGATATTCTTTGTTACTGGGGAAAGGTAACATAATTATGATTTCTAATTAATTTGTCAATACATCAAGAAGGACGTATATTTGTATAATACAATCACAATTAACGGATGGAAGTGAAATCCTTGTTAAGATTGCATCAATTTACTCGCATTACATAATTTACTCATTCTCTTTGTACATACACTCAATGTAAAATTCTAAACCCAAGGGTGAAACGAGTTCCTTTCTTTTATGGATATTTAATGTGTGTATTGTCTTCAATAATTCGGCTGGGAAAACAATGATTTCTGTTTTCAGAGATTTACATCCCGGCATTTGTTATCCATAAACAGCTTAAGTTAAGCTCTACACAGTAGGGATGAAATATTCATGCCACCATAGGTCTTGCTACAATCATTTGAACATGTTTACAAAAATGTACGGGTTACATACCTATACACATCCAGAAGAACTTTAACGTGAAAAATTTATATTGTCTTTTCATGTTGGTATAAGGAGTCGAAAAGGCTTTAAAATTATCGTGAATAATTTATGGCTGTGGTTCAGTGGCGGATTCAGCTAGGGGGCGCGGGGGCCCACGAGTTAAGTTATATTAGAACTTAACAACAACAAAAAATAAGTAAAACACAATTAATTGAAAATAAAAGAAATTATACTTTATTTTATTTATTACGTCCGAACACTAATATATAATTTTTACATATTACTTGCCACTGATCACGAAACATTCAGTGAGCGAAGGTGATTATGCTGACAAAAATAAAATGAATTGGAAGCTTTTATGTGAATATGCGAAAAGATATATTAAGTTTTAAGGGAAAGCATTTTCATGTGAAAAAGATGTCGATGCTACCGGATGTGGCGGGTCTTGTCCATAACTCTTCCCCCTTTGGATGAAGCGATGGCCAGAGGTGCTGGGCTCGGTGAGTTTCCTGAATTGTTGGAGGTATTGTTATCCTAGGTCTGGATTCTTCTAATATGATGGTTTGTTGATTTTCCAAGTTTTTAGATAGATGCTGATAAATATTGCTGCTGCGATACAGACTATGGTCGTGATTTCAAAGGTATAGTAATGTCGTTGTGTTGCTTTGACTTCCAGGAGTGTGATTGCTTCTAGGTTTCTGAAGTGGTAGAGTTTCAGTTGTTCCAGGTTTAGGTCACCTGTCGTTTGCGAAGAATTTATCTTGCTAAATAATGTTGGATGTATGATTACTGCTTCCCAATAAAAGTTTGTTTTGCTGTCATATGTTATTCCATTCATTTCGATGCTACAGTTCTCAAAAGGGATTAGTGCTGTTCCGTTTACTTCCTTCAGAGGGGTGTTGCATATTGATTGTAGATTTGTTGCTGGAATGTTGATACATAGAACGTAATTTGGTTCGGGTTGAAAAACCGTGCTGATCTCAATCCCGTTCAAAAATGTGCAGTTGGCTGGGGTGTGCCTGATTATGTTGGGGATACATTCTTGTTCTCTAGCCTCTGGGGTAATTGATGATCTCTTGCAATAGTAAAATCCTTCAATCTTCAATCAGTGGGCAGCTGTAATCGAAGTAATTTGTGTCGGCCTCATTATAGGTTACGTAGGGTTTGGTAGTTATGGATAGGGTTTTTTTTATAGGTAAGGGTATCAGGTGGAAAAGGGAGTAGGTTTTTGGTATTTGGATGTTAAATATAATATATGTGTCGTTATAGTAAGCTTGTAAACCAAGAAATTCGTAAATTTGCTCATCTGAGTGTATCTTTACATTTTGCTTTGGGAAAATTTCATAGATTTCATCTAATTCGTTTGGATTGAGAATTTGTTTCGAAACTATATTCAATCTAGCTAATACTATTGATTCTGCTATATTTGTTGGATGAGTATTGAGTAAGTCGATATTGGAGTTGATCTTGTTTATGTACTGTGAATACTTAAAACTTTGGTTTTCCATTTTATTTGATTATTTATCGCGTTATCGTATTTGTTTAAAAATGTCTCTATGGATTCTTGTTGTTTATTGTTGTGATCAGTAACATTTCGGAATATTTCAATCATTTGGTCATTAATTCGAATTTGATTGTTTAATCCGATTTCAAGATCATGTTGGTTTATAGAAAGTTATTGGATTTCTTCGTTTATGTTTACGGCGCCTTCATGGTCCATATTTCCGGAAATGGCTTTTATTACTGAACCTAAGATATTAATGGCGCCCCTTTTGTTTCTCTTTGTTGGTAATAGAGTCTGCAACTTTCTTTTACAGTTAAATCCATAGAGTCTTGGATTTTGTCAATTTTGGTTTTGTAGTCCGTCAGTTGGATTATGTGAATGAGGTTTTTTGAGTTTGTATTACCCTAGCTGGTCCTAGTTCCATTGGGAGTACCCCGCGGCGGTTCGTCAGGTCCTGTATTTCCATCTTCTGGCTTAAGGCCACTATTAATATTCACAATAAAACCAGTTTGTCCATTATCTTAGATGTTGTCGTAGTTTCACTGTGGGAGGTTAAAACTTTCCTCTTGTTTCAAGATATAAGGAGTTAAAACTCACTGATCCACAGGTTTATTTTGTTTTAGAGTAATTTGGTTTTCACTATTTTACACGATTCGTTTTTGGCTTAGAGGACTAGTTTTTTCGATAAACCGTCGAAATAATTTGTTTTTTCACTATTTGCGCAATTTTCCGATACTCCGTCGAAATTCTCACTAAAGCGAATTTTTCCTTTTTAAACCGATAACTAATCTATATCAATACATAATCCTTTGATATTTGCACGGGATTTGTTACGATGAACCTTCGTTTTATTTATCTCGCGAAACTTTTTTTTTTAATCGTGAAATACTAAAACACTTGGATCGTTATCTGGATCCCACCGACTGCGCTATTTAAGTTTAATTAGAACTTAACAACAACAAAAAATAAGTAAAACACAATTAATTGAGAGAAGAAATTATACCTTATTATATTTATTATGTCCGAACACGAATAGAATTAAACTTAGAGTGTCTCTTCTATATAATTTTTACATATTACTTGCCGCTTATCACGAAACATTCAACGTGACCTAGTACTCATGTTACCAGTGAGCGAAGGTAATTATGCTGACAAAATAAAATGAATTCGAAGCTTTTATGTGAATATGCGAAAAGATATATTAAGTTTTATGGGAAAGCATTTTCATGTAAAAATGCTGTCGATGCTACCGGATGTGGCGGGTCTTGTGCATAACTCGCGCCCCTCCCTAAAGACCACAAAAAAATTTTAGTAGATCTTCTGAATTCTTCTACTACACTTTTTGCAAAAGCCATAAAGATTTCTGGAAACTGTTGTATACCTAAAAAGGGCTAAAAACGATACTTATAATTAATAATTATCATTTTTAAAAAATTAATATTTAATTTTCATAAATAGAAATAAGCTAATCATGCTCAAAACATGGTTAGCTTATCTCTCTACAAGGCGAAGAAATTGCCATCAAAAATTTCTTCAAATTCCTTTGCAACAAAAATATTTTCCCACAAAACGACTTGGGAAAAATAAAAGTTTTAATTTCAACCCAAGTCGTTTCGATAGAAAAATAGCCCCACGATAAATCTTACCTTCAGTAAGATTTGTCGTATATTGTAGCGTATACCCCCTTACGCTACTTTTGTTTGGCATCTCTACGTCTGTAGAGAAAACCCCATGATTTCCTAGAGTATACAATTTAATAAAATTTAGCTATTTCCGAGAAGTAGCCCTATGCTACGTCTTCATATTAAAAAAATTCCTGGAAAGCTAAAGACATATTTATACATACCCGCATACAAGTCCAGATCTAAAAGAAGCAACAACAACAGCAGAATATTTTCCAGTCGAAAAATTATAAAATGTGCAAAATTAGCACAAAATACAATTTTTCGTTTTAAACCTACCGCTAGTCACCAGCATCCAGGAGACGAAAACGACAATTCGCCTAGCTGTAACAGATCGCGTGATGCCATGATGCAATGTGTTGCAGCAGGCTTGAAGGAAGAACAAATAAATTCTGAGAAGAAAAAGGCGCTCGCTTGCCGGTGGCTGAGTGAAGAACGATGAAATGTAGGGAGACTGCTGGTAGTCGGGAAGTTGCTTTTTGCTTTTGAACGAGAACGATCGCAGAAAAATTGAGTCGCGATTCCTCTTTATTTAAAATCAGTCTTTAGAGTTTTTTTTGCTTTTGTGAACTGAAAGGAAAAATTTTAGTTTATTCATTCTGGTCGTGAATTTCGTTAATTAGAATATTTACCTGTGCAACAGTGATTTTTTCTAAAGATCTTTCTAATAGCGAACTGAAAGAAAATTTTGGTGTTAATGCTGCACATTCCTAAGTTGTATTAATTGGATTACTTACCTGTGCGACAGTGATTTTTTTTTATTCATGAATGTTATTGTCTGGATTACCTACCTGTGCGACCGTGATTTTCCTAAAGATCTTTCTAATAGTGAACTGAAAGAAAATTTTAATATTAATGTTGCACATTCATAAATGATATTAATTAGCTTATTTACCTCTGTGCCAGTGATTTCTCATATAGATCTTTCTAGTAGTGATTTTCCTAAACTGAACTGAAAGTTTTAGTACTTGACCTGTGTGCCAGCGATTTTTTTACATGGATCTTTCTAATAGCGAACTGAAAGAAAATTTTGGTATTAATGCTGCACATTCTTAAGATTTATTAATTGGATTATTTACCTTTGCGACAGTGATTTTTCACATAGATTTTTCTAATAGCGAACTGAAAGAAAATGTTGGTATTAATGTTGTGCATTCATAAGTTTTAATATTTGAAATATTTACTTGTGCGCCAGTGATTTTTCATATAGATCTTTCTAATAATGAACTGAACGAAAATTTTAGTATTAATGCTGCGCATTTATAAGTTTTAGTATTTGAATTATTTACCTGTGCGCCAGTGATTTTTTCATATAGATCTTTCTAATAGTGAACTGAAAGAAAATTTTAGAATTAATGTTGCGCATTCGTAAATTGTATTAATTAGAATATTTACCTGTGACAGTGATTTTTTTTGTAGATCTTCCTATTAGTGAACTGAAAAGAAAATGTTGATTGATTCATTCTGTGCAGTCGTAATTTGTATTAATTAGAATATTTACCTGCGACAGTGATTTTCATGTAGATCTTTCGATTGGTGAATCGAAAAGAAAATTTTGGTTTGTTAATGCTGTGCACTCATAATTTGTATTAAATAGAATATTTACCTGGGCAACAGTGATTTTCCTAAAGATCCTTCTACTGGTGAACTGAAAGAAAATGCTAGTATTAATCCTGTGCACATATAATTTGCCTTATTTGAAATATTTACCTGTGCGATGGTGAGTCTTATACACCATAGTAGTGGCGAACCTGAGAGAAAATTTGGGGAAAAGTTTCCTTGCACGTAACAAAGATCATTTTGAAAATTTTTTCTGCGTGACGGCAAGTTGGATTTATACCGGCGAGGAAGTATCCCTCTGGCAGAAGTTACGGCAAAACATTTCGCTCTTACATATCCGAAGGAGCAGGAAAGCGAGGAGGTGAACTCAGACTTCAACATGGTCCTGAAGCAGCTAGCAGATAGCTGGAAAACCAGTGTCCAACCCTTTTGGTAAAGGAGGAAACCCCGAATATGAGTAAATCAGGTGTTATGTAAGTCCATAGCGGACCACAAGGTTAGTTCAAATTTTCTCTAAGTATTATTATTTGCTTTGTGTTCCTTTGTTCTTAATTTTACAGTGTTAAAGTCATTTAGTGTACAACTAAGGTTAGGCGTCGATCACAGGGTTCGATAAGTCACATAATAGGAAAGCGCTTATTAGGGCTAGTTGTAAGGATTTTAATCTAGATTGAGATTAACCGGAGACCTTGTTTCCTTTAGTTTTTATATATATACCGTGTGAATCTTTGTGTGATCGGGTTTCCTCCCTCATAAGCGATAAATATGCATAGACAACCGCAATAAATAAATTAATTTGATTTGGACTTGATGAAATTTTGAGTTGCTTGATATGCCTTCCTTCTTCTTTTGGGTGATTTAGTTTGGTCACCTTTGGCCGCCCTTCTCCAAGTTGCTTTCTTCTTTTGTTTACAGGTTGGTAACGGATTCAGCGCGAGGGAGTGAGTAGTCCCATAAAGGGGATGGTCGCGGACAGGAGGGAGGTCGTTTACACACACACACGGCAATAGATGTAAAACACGTACAGATGGGGCTGAGCATTTCGATACGGCTTTGGAGGCTTAGCTAGGGTGGATGGGGGCGATTGGGCCCAACATTACCCAAAGCCGGGGTCTCAACAACAGCAGAGACCCCTCTCAGCTCTCTCACTCCCTCTCAATCGCTCATTTGCCAGCGTTGTAAACTCTCCGGGTGAATTAGCACTTGTTCGGCGTTGCTGAGGTCTTCTATTCTCCTTCTTTTTGCAGCATGTAAATAAAATCAATTTTCTTCTTTTTAGGCTTTCAGGTTCCACCATGAGAAGGAAGCCTGCATTAGATTTTTTTTGTCTGTCAGTCCGTCTGCAGTCTCGACTACAATTTCATTCTTTTTTCTGTCCGTCCGCCTGTCTGATCGGTTATGTTGACGATTTTGCACAGCTTAACAAGCATTGAAGGGATGTGGGTGGCACGAACCACCCCAAGCCGGCTGATCGCTAGCGGCATACTCGCTGTGCAGCCACCCACACATATCCTGGATATGATTATGTAGCAAAGAGGTGTCGGATGCAGTATGTATCTACATTCAGGTACAAATGAATGTAGGTAGGTCTGTCGGCTGATAAGCTCTCAGCGTGCGTGTGAGCTCAGTAAGACATATTCTCAGGCAAAGACGACTCCACCACCCAACAAGGTTAGGTTTAAGAAACAACAGTGGCCCAAGAGCCCCATCACCAGTGCGTGCGAGCTCAGTAAGACCTATTTAAAGGCAAAGTTGACTCCACCACTTAGTAACATTAGCGTTAATAAACCACCTTGGCCCAAGAGCCTAATTAATAGTGCCTGCGAGCTCAGTAAGGCCTATTTAAAGGCAAGCTCGTCTCCACCACTCAATAAAATTAGTATTAAGAATAAAAAGTGGCCCATGAGCCCTGTAAAAGACGCATGCGAGATCCGTAAGACATAATTGAAAGCGAGGTTGGCTCCACTGTCAAATAGTGTTAAGAAAACCAATTTTTTAAGGCCCATAAGCCAAAATACGAATGCGTGCGTGTACTCGGACAAGTCAAAAGTACCCATAAAACATGGTACTCTACCAGAGCAGGAAGCACATACCCTGCCAATTAGTAACGTAAGTAATACTACCCGCAAAAAAAGGTTACAACAGCCTAAAACAAACGCAAGCCTTTCGGAAAATACAGCTATCTTACAGCACGTAAGATACTTATTTCCGAATCATGAAGATCCCACACACACTCCGCGAGTCAACAGGCTAGACCAAGAGCTCAGCCTAGAGCCAAATCTAAATGCGGAAGAAAAAGCTTCGATATCCGAACTCTGTTATGAGTACAATGATATCTTTTACCTTAAAGGTGACAAGCTGACATATACAAATGCTATCACCCACAATATCCCTTTAACACAAGATCAAGCGCCCATAAACCAAAAGGCCTACAGATTACCAGAGACCCAGAGACAAGTAATCAACGAACAATTAAGAGAAATGCTAGACAACGGGATAGTCCAAACTAGCAAAAGCCCATGGAATTCACCCTTATTAGTTGTCACCAATAAGGCGGGACCCGATGGTGAAAAAAGGTGGCGCGTCGTTGTCGACTTTCGAAAATTGAACGAAAAGACAATTGGCGACGCATTTCCGCTACCCCGAATCGAGGATATCCTTGACCAACTTAGTCATGCCAGGTACTTTACCACTCTCGATTTGGCCAACGGCTATCACCAAGTCTTAGTCGACAAAAATATCGACATAAGACCGCTTTTAGCACTAACTACGGGCACTACGAATTCAAGCGTATGCCATTCGGACTCAAAGGAGCTCCCGCTTTATTCCAACGCCTCATGAACTTCGTTCTGACAGGCCTACAAGGCCTCGAGTGTTTCGTTTATCTTGACGACATCGTCATTTATGGTAAAACCCTAAATGACCACAATGATAAACTTCGCAAAGTCTTCGACAAATTGAGCGAAAACAACCTCAAACTGCAGCCAGAGAAGTGCTAGTTCTTGAGACGAGAAATTTTTTACCTAGGGCACAAATGCTCTAGCGAAGGTGCATTACCAGACCCCAGCAAAACGGCCTGCGTACAAACACTCCCTGTTACTAGAACAGTTAGGCAAGTTCAGTCCTTTTTAGGACTTGCCAATTACTACAGAAAGTTCATTCCGGACTTCTCTAAAATAGTTCGTCCAATTACGAATTTACTCCGAAAGGATGTAAAATTCACTTGGACCGAAAAATGCCAAGAAGCATTTCAAAGCATTAAACATGCTCTAATTTCCCCACCACTTTTAATCTATTCAGATTTTTCAAAACCTTTCAACCTCACAACGGACGCCAGTAACGAAGCTTTAGGAGCTGTACTTTCCCAAGGAGAAGTGGGAAAAGACCAGCCTATCGCCTATGCAAGCCGAACGCTAAACAAAGCCGAGAAAAACTACTCCACTATTGAAAAGGAATTATTGGCTATAGTCAACTAGAAATTTCCGATGCTAACTTCAAGGCAGAAAATTCACGGACTACACCGAACACAAGCCTCTTAAAGGGGTCTTTAATGTTAAAGACCCGACTTCCCGTTTGGTGAGATTTCACCACAAATTATCAGAATTCGATTATACCTGCGAATACAAACCAGGGAAGAATAATACCAATACGGATGCACTAAGCCACATTCCACAAGTATTAAACGAAGACTGTACAGGCAACACTTTAACGGTACAAGCCCAAGTCCACCACACTATGGAGTCTGATGTGGAGGAAAATAATCCCCAAATAAAAAGAAAACCAAGAAACCCGCTCGTTGCTTCGCCGTGACCAGAGCTCAAAAACAGAGAGCCCAAGAGGCCAATACGAGCCCCAGCGTTGCAACACAGCCCACGGCAGCGGAAAATAAAGAAAATGAACCCCCAGAGGCAGACATACAACCCCCGGCTACGCTTGAAAAAGAAATAAGTCCAGTCAAGGCACCTGAGATAATCACGAGCCCCAAACAATCCTAAAGGATTATCACGACTCTCCTTTCGGCGGCCATCAGGGTGTAATTAAGACTTATAAAAAAATCAGACGCAAGTACTGGTGGAGACACATGCTTAGCGATATAAAAAAGTACATAAAAAAATGCCCTAAGTGCCAAACAATGAAAGCATCTCCACAATTCAAGATGCCAATGGTAATAACAGACATCGCAGAACAACCTTTCGACAAGGTTTACCTTGATATAGTAGGTCCACTAGAAGAGACCATATCAGGTAATACATATGTCTTAACTTTTCAAGATAACCTTACCAAATTTGTCGATTGGTATGCCATACCTAACTGAGAAGCAGTAGCGATGGCGCAAATCTTTTTCAACGAGATTGTCACGCGTTATCGCATTCCAAAGAGAATAGTCACCAATCAAGGAACTAATTTCCTGAGTGAGCTATTCAAGAAGGTCTGCAAACTGCTAAAGGTAAAGAAGTTACAGACTTCCGCATACCATCCACAGTCTAATGGAGCACTAGAGCGTGCCCATAGGCCATTAATCGAATATCTGCGTACAATCGTAGACAAAAATCCCAAAACATGTGATCAATTCCTACGAACCGCTACATTCGTGTACAATAACAGTGTACACGAGGGTACTAAATTAACCCCGATGGATTGCCTTTACGGCTTCACAGCGGATGTCCCAACTATTTTAAAACGGGATCCTGAACCCGTTTACAACCACGAAAGTTATTACCATATGCTCAAATACAGACTGAAAAAATGATATGCCACAACTCGTAAAAATCTCTTAGCCAGCAAACAACGCTCAAAGGCATATTACGACAAAACAATCAGGCCTCTAACTTTCCACCCAGGAGACAAATTCCTCCTCAAAAGTGAAAGCCGCAAAAACAAGCTGTCTCAAATCTGGGTTGGCCCATATCTGGTAATCAATGTACCCAGTCCAACAAACACTACCATAAAAATAGGCAAGCGGCAGGTTGTCGTTGTCCGTTTGGAGCCCTATTATGAATAGTACACTGGTACATATATCTTAAGAAAATAAGTTTCCATCATACAAAATTCTACAATTAAATTAAGTGCTATTAGAATTACCACAAAATCTTCCAGTATGACTAATTGACTAACGAAGCCTATCCTTCGTTTTCTACAGAACATGAAGCACATATTGGTGTTAATATGCTGTTTCCATCTGACAATGGGACAAATACAAACGGAACCCTACGCAATAAGTCCACTGAATAACACAGGAATACTGTATGAGGACTTAGGAATATTGCAAGTATACCACAGTACATGGAATATACTAACGGAGATCAATCTAATGGAACTGGACAACCAGACGCTTATGGCAGAACAGGCGGAACACTTAGTTCACCGACTATGTTCAAATCGCTCTCAAACGGATGAGCTATGCCTGGTTCAACAAAAACACGTTCATTCTCTCTTGGAAAATATCAAGAGAAGAACAAGTGTCATTCGAGAACTGGTCCCAAAATCAAGATCCACAAGATCTATCTTCGATGGAATAGGGAATGCAATGCACTACCTATTCGGGACCATGGACAGCACTTACGAACAAGAGCTATACCGTCGACTCGAGGAGCTCGAAACAAATACAAAAGCACTAGCTGACCTGGAAAGACAGCAGATCAGTGTAGTCAAAACTACACTACAGCAAATCCAAAAGCTATTGACATCTCTGCAGGAAAGACAACGTCAAATAAATCTCCAGGTAAATAGACTGCAAAACATCAGTGATGATTTACTTATGAGACAACTAAGGCAGGAAATAATTTCAAGCCTGACCTTACAAATTGTCGAGATTGAGTACAGGCAACAAGCCTTACTCGACATAATAATCTCCAGTAAAAATCACCAGTTGCATCCGCTAGTGTGTCTCCCAAAAGTCTATTAGAGATATACCACAAGTCCCACGGTACTTGCCCAGATGCACAAAATTGTCTCTCCCTGTTATATCAGACAGCGGAAACAAAGGCTCGTCTAGTCCAAGACAAATTAGTCATTCGAATACAACTTCCGATTTTCAGTCTACCACAAATGAAGTTGTATCGAATACACGTTAATAAAAAACAATCATTGGTACCCGATATACAGTACTCGCACGTAGCGCACCAGGTACAGACACAGGACATATTGTTATTAAAAACAGAAGATCTTAAGGTGACTTCAAAAAAATCACGCAATATGCCAAAGAAGACAGTTACGTCACCAAGCTAAGCATTCCTGTAACAAAGGCAACAATCTCTAAAGAATGCATAGTGAAGCTGCGCTTTAACCCCTTAAAGGAAGACCCACAGTGCCATTTCAGAGCACAAATACCACCCAGAGACCTACTTATTAAACTAAGTAAACCAAATTCTTGGATATTCTCGTTGATAGAACCAACAATTGTACACCTTCAGTGTACCCAACAATTCCTAACTTCAAAAATAGAGGGCCAAGGAATAATTACTATCAACCATCCGTGTCAATTACAAGTAGGATCACAAATCCTACACTATGAGGCAGAGAATATCCAGTCATTGAGTCTCAAACAACCCAATTACTTCACAAATATAGCTCCATTAGAGCAAGTGGTAGAAAAATATCTCATAGAAACCAAAGAAAAGGTACAGTCTGACAAAATACAGACAGAACTATACTCAGGAGATGACACTAATAGCATCATCCTAGAAGGTACCCAGTCATTAAAAGAACTGGACGAAAAATTAGAAAAAAATAGTTCCTCATATCAGTCACCACCCTACACATGTCCTAGCTGCAACATCAGTATCCTTAACTGGTGTTGTCATCACATGTATGGTACTGTACCTGGTCGCCAAATGGCTAGTCTCATCTATTACAAATTACCGCTTCCGCAAATCTAAAAAAAACCCTGAGGCGGACGAACAAATCGAACAAATCGAACAAATCGAAATAATCGAACCTACCCCTCTTAAATGGACCCGCACCCTACCACCTACTAGGTCAGTGCAAGTGGTATAATGCCACCACTTCAAATGGCCGCAATAAAGAAGCACTATCACTAGCACTAGAAGACATAAAAACTAAATCTAACTGGTTTCAACAAACCCCAAAAAATCAGTTAATAGGTACCAATAGATAATAATTAAAACAAAAGAGGAGAGGACATACATAAATAATTACTAAAGCCTAGATTAAGAGCAAACAGTGTTTTAAATACATATATACATATATATGTATACATACAAAGCAAAAACAAAGAAAAATGAAATCCTCCCCCGCTAGTGTTAAATAATAATTCGAAAGTATAAAAATAAATAAGAATAACACATGGAATTAAAAAACAAAAAAAAAATAATAATAAATATTATAACAAAACTAACCTAGTATAAAAATTAAATAACCACTAACATTAGAAGTAGAAACAAATAAATAAATAGTTACTGAAGTAAGATAAAATATCGAAATACATGTATACATATAAATATAAAAAGAAAAGAGAAGGTAAAGGAAAGAACCTTGTACAGGAAAACAATAATAATTGACAAAACACAAAAAAAAACAGTAGAAATTAGCAACATAGGAAAAATCAAATAGAGATAAGAATAGGAATAGATAGTTAGAAGCAATTCTAGGAAATAAAAAAATGAAATTTTAAATAGAAACTCAGACAATATGTAAACCCGAAAACCTGTGCCAAACCAACCAATAGCCGAACCACCGATATAGCCACAACAACAACTTCCCCTGAGAATTATTCCTCTTCAAAGAATAATCCTCTTTTTCGCAAGGGGAAGGATTGTTGTATACCTAAAAAGGGTTAAAAACGACATTTATAATTAATAATTATCATTTTTAAAAAATTAATTTTTAATTTTCATTAATAGAAATAAGCTAATCATGCTCAAAAACCGGTTAGCTTATCGCTCTACAAGTAGAAGAAATTGCCATCAGCAATTTCATCAAATTCATTTGCAACAAATAAAAATATTTTCCCACAAAACGACTTGGGAAAAATAAAAGTTTTAAATTTCAACCCAAGTCGTTTCGATAGAAAAATAGCCCCACGAGAAATCTTACCTTCAGTAAGATTTGTCGTATATATGATATATATGTACATACATACATATCGGGCGCATGAAAATTTTACGTCGGTGAAGACTGAAACGATCAAGTCTTCACCGAAAAAGGCTCTTATCAGCAAATTGTCGCGAGCTGCATACATTGTGATCGCAACAATGTATGGACGATGGTTTGATATTTATGAAAAAATCAAATTTCAATTTCAACTAGGTATCGTCCGTCGCGATAATTCTGGGCATGTTTAAACATGCCCAGCGGTAAATAATTTTCTCAGGATAGGAATGCTAATTAAGCACTTTCCTATCCTAAACACTAGACTTACGATTACAAAAATCGAAGTCAAGTTCGGCGCGAAAAAGTCGTTGGGATTGGCATTGGTCGAGAAAGTGAAGAACAAAGATAAGTTAATAGAAGCTAACATGTATGTAATACTAGTTCAAGAAAGTGAAAATAAAATTTACTTAGGTTAGAGTTAACGTAATTGTAACGCTAGTTCAAGAAAGTGAAAATAAAAGTGCAATTTGAAACAAAATTAAGCTGTATTTAGTTCCTCCTCAAGTGGATACGCAATCGGTGTCTTCTTAATCTGAGGAAAAACAAGTTGAGCACCCGAGTGAAAAATGGGAATATTAAGGTACGTGACTATTAAAAAATACGTAACAAAACGTTCAATTTGAAGCAGAACTTATTCGGGTAAAAGTGATGGGAGATTTGTGTTTTGTAAAAACTACAATGTGGTATATCTTAAATCTCGATAAGTTGTCAACACTTTTTTGCTCTAATTATTATCATGTATTTAAATTGAATTGAATTGTACAAATGAATTTGTTATTGATATAGATGTGTGAGTGTAATTAGAAACAAGAACGATGGAACTTTAGTTCAGTTAATCAGTTAGCGTCGAGAAGCTTGTTTGGAAAGGCGAATAAATTGTAATAAAGCATTAATCTGAAGCAAGAAATTGGTGAATATTTATTTTCATTAAAACCCTACGTGCTGGGCATATCTATAAACTCCTATGTGCTGGAGAACAATTAAAAAAGAAAAAAACAACAAAATTCATACAGTCCATATCGATCATTTCATGGTCCTTCGAGCCGGATCTTCTATCAACATAATCTGCAAAGCTAAGTATTCATTTTTTCATTTGCATAATCATATTCGGATTCCATATAAGGCCTCAAAATTTGATCCATACTCATACATAATTTAGTGATTTATGAGGCGAACATTTCAAATAAAATATTTGTGAAGATATATATACATATAATATTAAATATTGAACAAACAAAAGGTTATTGCTGTGAAAGAAATTTGTGTAAGAAAAATCTAAAAACAAAAGGTGCAAATAAAAACATGGTATAGCAAAAATTGAACTCCCAGTAGAGTGACGTAATTCATATACATTCTTAGTTAATTTGTTCATTGTAGCGGTAATTCGCTTCACATCAAATTGAAACGCTAGCTACTGAACCGTTGGTTATCACAGTAAACAATTTCAGTCTCTCGGACAATTCTGTGAAATTTTATCAGTGCATTGCCTCGAACTATATTTATCTGCAAACAATAGACTGCATATAGTTGTCAGTAGTCATTCGATTTATTTGATTTTTTTTTATTACACGTTCGTTTATCATAATGCGGGGTGGTGAATCAGTAGAAAATCGGTGCTTATTCAGAAGCGGGGTAGGGTAACTAGCGTAGCGTTAACTAGAATCAAAACATTCACTGAATTAATTCAGGCATAAACTCCTGTAGAAGACATAAATTTGCGGCTTCATAAAATTGAAGAATACTGGGCTGAGTTTTGTGACATTGAGGATAATTTGCTAACCATTGCGGGACAAACATCCGAAATTGAAGAATTTGAGACAAGGTATTTTGACACTAAATCTTTGTTACTCAGAGCTCTTAAGGCACGTTCACCTAACAATGGGCTACGTCAAGAATCTAATACTGATCCGCAATTAAATAGTACCGTAAATCATTTTACATCTGGTGAACAATTAAACACAACTCTTAATAATTTTATCACCCGTCAGCAAACCCTCTTCGAGACCCTTGACCGTGTTCATCATGAAACTTTGAATTCTATTAGAACTGGTCCCACCGTGCAAGATATTCGCTTGCCAAGGTTGAATATACCTACATTTTCTGGTGATTGTCAGGAGTGGCCTTCCTTCAAAGATTTATTTCAGAATTCTGTACATAATAAGGATTCTCTAACCCCTTGTCAAAAATTTCAATATCTGAAGGGCTTACTCAAAGGTGAAGCTGCAGTATTGGTCAGTCACTTAGCTATCACTGATGCAAACTGCAAACTATGCTGAAGCTTGGGATAACAACGAAAATTTGGGAAAACCCGTCATATTATTTCAAGTTTATTGCAAACGTGTTTTGATCAACCTATGTTAAATCAAGAAAATTGTAAACAACTCCGTCGTATGTGTGTTTAATTCTCTTATAGGTTTCACACAAAAATTTGCTTTACAAACCGTAACTATCTAACTCAAAAGATTATAAAGATTTTTCACTTTTAATATGGATATTTATTCTCATATAGTAAAACAATTCAATTATTATTTTAAAGATTTCAATACTTAAGGGTACTACGATTTCTAATACGCGACTTGCTAGGTTTCAAAGGTACTACACTCTTAGTCAGCCAACGGTCCTTTTCAAAATCGGTATCACTCCCAGGTCAATGTCCTTCCATTTCATTAGTTCATTCGTCGACCTCAAATCTCATTTTAATGTTGCCGCCAGAATTTAATTTAATGAGGTGCCATCTATACGTCAAGCGTCACATGCAACATATGCTTAGTATACTCTGACGGCGTACAGCAAATGTCAAAGCAATCGTGGCAAGTGAAAGATGTGATCTTTGTGAAGAAAGAACAATTTATATTTGAAATCTATGAAATTTCAACTGGAATCCAGATCACCAAACGTTTCAGGAGCACCTTAATTACGCAGGCTTCTGGAAATAATCAGATAAGTATTTCATTACGTGCTTTTACCTTTGTGAAATATTTTGTTTGATTTTAGGACATCACGGATTCTCAACATTCTCCCGCCCTTTGAAGCCTTCGGGTTCAACAGGATGTATGGCTTCGATCTTTAACTGATATTTCGTAAATAATTAAGTAAGCTATCAACGGCATTTCCTCCATGCTGACTGCTCTTAACTCTGGAACTGGAGGCATTTTTCAGCGCGCCTCACTCGCTGGATGATTTTATTTGGGGATTTTGGGAATGTGGGAGGTAAGATTTCATGGATATACTGGGATGAAAGCGTATGTTTAGAATGTAACTTTAAGGAAAGTGCAGTGCTCTATATCGTATTCTAAGTAATTTATATCTATATAATTTCATGTATCAAACTAGAATTTCAATGGTTCGTATAGCTATTCGATCATATTTACATATTAATATACTAAATGTTTAGAATGAGTTCTTGACTGGTAACAGTGCTATTTTAGTGATTGGTCTTTTAATAATTGTTCCTTTCGTTTGAACAGTGACCACTCGATCAAGGTTATCACTACCTGGATGGGTGTTTATTACTCTACCAAGAGGGCATTTGTAAGGTGGTAGTTTTTCGTCTTTGACGAGAACTAAATCGTCTTTTGCTATGTTTTGCTCTTGTTTTAGCCATTTAGGACGCTGCTGAAGACGAGTTAAGTATTCAGTATTCCATCGCTTCCAGAATGTTTGAGCTAAATGTTGAGTCAATTGCCATCGGTTTAGTCGATGTATATTCAAGTCCAGCAAGCTGTCTTCTGGAGCAGTTAAAAGACTGTCTCCAGTCAAAACATGTCCTGGAGTTAACGCTGATATATCTGTGGGGTCATCACTTAGGGGACAGAGAGGTCTAGAGTTAAGGCACGCTTCTATTTGGATTAGAGTTGTGTTCAATTCTTCATATGTTAAGACAGCATTGCCTAAGATTCGTCTGAGATGATATTTCGTTGACTTGACTCCAGCCTCCCAAAGTCCTCCGAAATGAGGAGATGACGGTGGATTGAAATGCCATTGTATGCCTTCATTGGCGAGTAGTTCTAAGCTTTCTGAGTTTCTTTTGACTATTTTTTTTAGTTCAGTGTTGGCGCCAACGAAATTTGTGCCACAGTCACTGTATATATGTCGGCAAAAACCTCGACGTGAAATAAATCTTCTCAACGCAGCCATGAATGTTTGTGTTGTCATATCACTAACGAGTTCAATATGAATTGCTTTTACTGCCAAGCAAATAAAGATTGCTATGTAACCTTTGTGTGATCTCACACCTCTGCCCTTACACATTCTGACATCTATCGGTCCACAGTAATCAACGCCAGTGTGTGTGAATGGACGCGAAATGTTTGTCCTAGCACTAGGCAAATTTCCCATGAGTTGTGAGCACGTTTTTGCTTTATGTTTATGACATGTGACACATTGGTGAACAAAATGTCGAATTGGGTTTCGTGCATCCATCATCCAGTACTTTTTCCTCATCGTTGCTAGCATAAGCTGTGTTGCACCGTGTAATGTGATATCATGATATTGTCTGAGAATGAGTTTAGTCAACTGTCCACGTTTAGGAATAATTATGGGATGTCTTTCGTTGAATGTCCAATCAGCCATTTGTAGCCTTCCTCCTACCCGCAATAGCCCATTCGTGTCGATAAAGGGATTTAAGTTTATTATTTTACTTTTTTTATCAAGGGGTAATTTTTCCTTAAGTCTATTTATTTCTGAGACAAATTCCAAATTTTGAACATATTTCAGCCAAAACATTTCGGCTTTATCCCATTCCTGTACAGATATGTATCTGCATTTTATATTTCGTTTTTTGACAGGTGTGAGAAATCTATAGCAATATGCTGTTACTCTTAGTAGTCGATTCAAAGACGAAAATTTGTCTAAGAGTTTATTAAGTTCATTCGAGGAGACATCAACGTTTAGCAGTGTTATGATACTCCTTCTTTCTATGTCTACAATAGAAATCTCCTTTGTTTTAGGCCAATTGTCTTTATCGTCTCGTATCCATGTTGGTCCCATCCAACAAAGAGAATTATGAATAATTTGCGTAGGTTGTAGTCCTCTTGAGGCCATATCTGCTGGGTTTTGATCTGAAGGGACGTGCCGCCATGGCGTGTTTCCAACAGCATTGAAGATTTCCGTAGTTCGGTTCGCGACGAATGTAGACCAGCGAGTTGGATGTCCTTTCAACCATGATAAAACTATAGTGGAATCAGACCAGAGGTACGTGCTACTGGCTTTCATACAGAGTGATTCCCTTACGTTCTTAATTGTCTTGGCTAACAAGACTGCCCCACAGAGCTCCAGTCTTGTAGAAAGACAGGTCTGACTGGAGCCATCTTTGTTTTTGCTATGATGAAGCTAACCTTGACTTGATCTTGAGATCGTATCACCAAGTAAACTACCGCAGCATAAGCATGCTGAGATGAGTCACAAAATCCATGAATTTCGGCTTCATCCGTATTACCACAAGTTGATACCCATCTTGGAATGCGCAGTTTTTCTAGTTTTCTTAGCTCTTCTCTAAATGCGATCCAGCGACAATTAATTTCATTGGGTATAGGGTCATCCCATTCTAGGCCATGTAGCCATAGATCTTGCATCATTATCTTTGCTGTGATAACTACTGGTGCTAACCAGCCCATAGGGTCAAACAAGCGTGCGATATCAGAAAGAAGTTTCCTCTTGCTGTATTTCAATTCAGTGTTTTCTATTTTTATCCTACAGCTAAACTCATCAGATAATGGATGCCACATAACACCCAGTGATTTGAAGTTTTCGTCTAGATCAAGATTGAAAATGTTCTGTTTTTCGTGATCTTCAATAGGAATTTTTTCTAGTATTCTATGGTCATTTGCAAGCCACTTTCTTAAATGAAATCCTCCTGATTTCAATATGTTACAGATATCCCTCTGTTTTGAAATAGTTTCGTCAAGCGTTCCACCTCCTGATAAAAGATCATCTACATAAAAATCTTCGTGTACAGCTTTGGCAGCAAGTGGGTGGGTGATCTTTTCTTCCTCTGCTAGGTGATTCAAAGTTCTAATAGCTAAATATGGTGCACATGTAGTTCCAAAGGTGACTGTCGATAAGCAGTAGTCTTGCATTTTTTCTTTGGGGTCGTTTCTCCAGACAATCCGTTGAAAGTTTGCATCGTCCGTGTGAACGTTGATTTGACGATACATCTTTTCAATGTCGGCGATGAAAGCGTATTTATTGAGTCTCCATCTCATTAGGACTGTGAGCATATCGTTTTGAATGGCAGGACCTGTCATTAATGTGTCGTTTAGAGAAACACCTGTGCTTGACTTTCTTGAGGCATCAAATACGACTCGGAGTTTTGTTGAGCTGCTCTCCTTGAAGACCGCATGATGTAGTAGAAAGTAACTGGAGCATATAGGTCTTCCATTTATTTGTTCAATGGTTTGCTCTTCGGTGTTTGGTGCGAGATACATGTGTCCCAACTCTAAATATTCTCTAATGCATTTGCTATAATTCTCTTTCAAGTCTGGATCTCTTTCAAAGCGCCTTTCTAATTGTAACAGTCCGGCTACTGCAGACGATCTTGATGTTCCTAATGACTGTTTGTTTTCTATGTTTTTGAATGGTAGTCGTGTTGTGTACCGTCCAGTTTGTCCTCTGCGAATAGTTTCAATAAAATATATTTCACAAGCTTCTCTTCCTTTGTAGGTGCACGTCGAGAAGGAACTTCTTCCAACTCCCAGAACCTTTGAAGCTGATCACTAATAGCCTGTTGTCCCTTTATTTCAACTTTAGTTGTGAATGATTGATACTGTTTTGACTCAGTGTCTGATGAATTGATTGTTCCTGAGATAATCCAACCAAGGCGTGTGTTCTGTGCTAATAGACCATCTGAACATCTTCGAATCCCTTCAAGGATCACATCAGCATAGACATCTGCGCCGAGTAGTATATCGATTCTTCCAGGCTGAGAGAAGGTTGGATCTGCTAATTTAAGATTATGTTGACGTATCCAATTGGAGGAGAGAGCAGTTTTAGAAGGTAAAAGGTTTGTTAGTGTTGTTAAGATTAAGGCTTCTAGATCCAAATATTCTGTATTCGTCACCTTTAGTTTTAAGCTAACTCTTCAGGTAGTTACTCCTGCATTAGATTTTCCGATGCCTAGTATATTCGCTGTAAGAGATTTTCTTTTCAATCCGAATTTTTGAACCAGTGCTCCTGTTTTGAAAGATGCCTGCGACCCCTGGTCAAGTAATGCTCTGATAACTCCTGAATTTCCATTTGGTGTTATCAATGTTACTAGAGCAGTAGCAAGTAGGACTTCTTTTCTAGTTATGGCGTTGAACGAATTAATATTATTTGGTTCAACTCTAGAGCTGGATGGTAAAAAACGTTCGGCGTTTATATTTTCAGGAAATATTGGACCTTGTTCATTATTTACTTGGGGTTTTTCACTTTTGTGAAGCAGAGAATGATGTCGTCGGTTGCAATGAGTACAAGCTATTTTACTGGGACAACCCGATACAAGATGCCCCTTTCCAAGCCAATTTAAGCACAATCCGTTCCTTTTTACAAACTCAAATCTCACATCATGATTAGAACTCAGAAACCTCGGACACTGTCGTATGTTATGTAGGCCAGTACACATCAAACAAACTTGGGTATGATCAGTGTGAAATGATTGCATGTTCCTAGTGGTATTGCTATTTCGGAATGGAGCTAAGAAAGGCTTAGACTGCTTGGGTCTTTCATTTCCTATAGCTTCTAGAGCTCTGAATCGCGTTTCTAGGAAAGACTTTAAATCATAAAACGTGGGAAGTTTTTTATTTGCAGCTAGTTTTTGTTCCCATAGTTGACGCGTATCCAATGGCAACTTTTGTACTGTAAGATGTACTAATATTGCATCCCATGTATCATCAATTTCTAGATTTTCAATCGCTTGAATAGTTTCCACTGTGGTGTCGAGTAATGTTTTAATAGACGAAGAAGATTCATTTGCATTGCTTTGATTTAATAACTTTTTAATTGTGCGTTCACCAAAATTCGTTTGTTCTCATAACGATCCTTTAAAATTTGCCATGCTACCGTATAGTTAGAGTCAGTTATAGAAAACTGTCGTAATAAGATTTCAGCCTCTCCCGTTAGACTTGATTTTAAGTAGTGCAGTTTCTGCACATTGGACAGCGAGGTTTTTTCGTGGATTAAAGAAACAAATAAATCACGAAAAGTTATCCACGATTCATAATCACCATTGAAAACGGGAAGAACTATGCGCGGTAATTTCACTTCAGTTTCCTTGGTTTTCACTTTATCTTCTTGTGGGTTAGATGGATTGTCTGTCTTCACCATATCTTCCAATTCCGCTTTAAATTCCATGTATAGCTCTTCGAATTCGGAATACTTATCATCTTTAAAATACGGGTTTTCGAGTTCGTCCTCATTGCCCGTCATTATGTCTAGTATCTTTTCATGCGTTTCCTTAAATCTTTTGTCCAAGTTCTCTAAAGTTTTAATGCGTACGTTATAGTACGAGGGCTTTTTTCTGTCTTCAGGGTCTTTCTTGTAAATTTTAATTGCTTTATTTAGTTGACCCAAAGCTACTGTTTGATTTGCGATATATTTATTCATTTTATTTAAAGACAATTAATTAATTAATTTAATTAAATAAATAATGAACACTTCAATGAAGGGAAATAAGGGAGACAGGACTTACCAAGATATTATTATACAGTTCACTAAAATGTGCTAATACCGTAAGTTTAACGGTTCACTTCTACGATACAGATTGTGTCCAAATGCACTTTAAAACGATTTTTAATTTGGCGTAATTTTAACGTGTCTAATTTCACTTTCAAGTTTTTCTAATTTATTTGCTAATCACGAAATCAATATTTAAATATCCGGCTCGAAGGACCAAATGTTTTATTCTCTTATAGGTTTCACACAAAAATTTGCTTTACAAACCGTAACTATCTAACTCAAAAGATTATAAAGATTTTTCACTTTTAATATAGATATTTATTCTCATATAGTAAAACAATTCAATTATTATTTTAAAGATTTCAATACTTAAGGGTACTACGATTTCTAATACGCGACTTGCTAGGTTTCAAAGGTACTACACTCTTAGTCAGCCAACGGTCCTTTTCAAAATCGGTATCACTCCCAGGTCAATGTCCTTCCATTTCATTAGTTCGTTCGTCGACCTCAAATCTCATTTTAATGTTGCCGCCAGAATTTAATTTAATGAGGTGCCATCTATACGTCAAGCGTCACATGCAACATATGCTTAGTATACTCTGACGGCGTACAGCAAATGTCAAAGCAATCGTGGCAAGTGAAAGATGTGATCTTTGTGAAGAAAGAACAATTTATATTTGAAATCTATGAAATTTCAACTAGAATCCAGATCAGCAAACGTTTCAGGAGCACCTTAATTACGCAGGCTTCTGGAAATAATCAGATAAGTATTTCATTACGTGCTTTTACCTTTGTGAAATATTTTGTTTTCTTTTAGGACATCACGGATTCTCAACACTTACGATGAAATCGTTCGTGGACTAAGGGCTTTGGGCACAGAAGCTGAAAGCAGAGACCCATGGTTGATATTTATTGCTATCTCAAAAATGGACGCAGAAACGAAACAAGCATGGTCAACGGAAATAGCTGACAAGGATTTTCCTAGCTTTAACGAATTTTTAGAATTTTTAAACAAACGCTGTGATGCACTCGAAACTTGTATTGGTATCACAAAAAAACAAATCACTGCTAAGGCATTACACATTTCTCCGCAGAACCAAGCGAGCTCATGTCTTAAATGCAAAGGAGAACATGCTCTTCATCAATGTGCTGACTTCAAAATTTGGCCAGTCTCTAATCGTAGACAGTTTGTGACTTCAAACTCCTTATGCTTCATATGTCTACGCTCAGGACATTCTAGTTATTCCTGTCGATTCAAATTACGATGCTTTCATTTCAAACGAAACCATCATATATTACTACATACGTTTTCGCCCCGTCCTTCGACACTCACCCAGTCTGCTGAACCCTCACTCAACCAAATATCTTCAATCAACTCTGGTTCCAGTCCTTCAATCAACATGGCTACAACTGACAATAATCAATCAGTTTTGCAAGAGCCCCCATTAACATCTTCAATCATCAACACTTATTCTTCTCTCAACACTTACGTCTCGCTTGAAGGCGCACAAAGAATATATCAGCAAAATGAAAGTAATACTTCTCAGTTTATTTCTGCTTTACTACCGACAGCTTTTGTTTACATTCAAGATTATCAAGGAGCTTTCAAAAGAAGCTGAATACTTTTCGACTCTGGATCTCAAATTTCTCTAATAGCTGAACCGCTTGTCCGTCAATTAACTCTAAAAAGAACTCACGCTCAAGTATTAGTAAGTGGTCTTGGTTCAACTAAATCTGGAATAAACAGGGGAAGGGTCGACCGCAGTATTTATTCTCGGTTTGATCACGCCGTCAAGGTAAAATTTACTGCCTTCATAATGTCCAAGCTCACTTCATTCACACCTTCAACACCCTTAACAACAGATGATTTACATGAACTAAGGGATTGTAATTTAGCTGATCATAACCTCAAGGAAGTTAACTCTTAGTAGGAGCTGGCGTTTTCTTTAAAATTTTGAAGCAAGAACAAATAAAGAATTTATGTCATGGCATGATTGCGGAGAATACTCTTTTCGGTTGGGTTCTTTCTGGTAAGCCTTCCCGTACTAACAGACCAATCTACAGCCCACATATAAGTACCGATCTTGATCACAGTCTGCAACGCTTCTGGGAAATGGAGGAAGTGAATACTCAAAATGATTCACCAAGTGAGCAAAGTGGGTATTGCGAAGAATTTTTCAAGGCCACAGTGTCACGAGATAGCACAGGGCCATTCAGAGAGACAAATATTGACTTAGGAGACTCATTGCCTAATGCTATAAAACGGTTGAAATCTATGGAGTCCAAATACGTGAAAGATAACCTTTTCAAGCAAAAATTTTCTCGATTCATGTCCGAGTATCATGAATTAAATAATTTGGAGTTAGTACCTCCCCATGACCTGAACAAAGGTTCAATGGATTGTTTTTACTTGCCTCATCATGCGGTGTTTAAAAAATCACCTGAAGGAAAAATAAGAGTCGTATTTGATGGTTCATGTCGAAGTTCCAGGATGGTTTCCTTAAATGATGTCTTATTGGCAGGACCCGTTGTTCAGAGAGATCTGTTTTCCATCCGCCTGAGCTTTCGAAAACACAGGGTGGCATTTTCAGGAGACATCGAGAAGATGTACCGCCAGGTACTAGTAGCGGCCAAGGATAGAGACTTTCAGCGGATATTCTGGAGGACTAGTCTTTTCTCGCCTATCCATCATTTAAATTAACCACAGTAACTTACGGCACATCTTCTGCCCCTTTCCTGGCCACAAGAATATTAAATCAAATTGCTGAAGACAACCAAGATATCTACCCCGAGGCGGCACATTGCATTCGTAACGACTTTTACGTCGATGATATTCCCACACAGCACAATGATGTACTTAGAACGTCTAAACGACATTCCTCAGGGACGGTAGTGATGTCTTTGAGATATCTCTCATATAGGCAGTAACGTTTAAAAGACATTTGTAGGATGTCCGAATGTCCGCGAGTTGCACAAGCAAAAGACGTTGTGAAGATATTCCACAATACGTCTCCAGTACGTGTAAGGTTGCTTGCCATATAGCATAAAAAATATTTTGGAAATGTGCAAAAAACGTCTTTCTGACATTATAATGAGACACTTTTACATTAGTGCGCCGTCCTTCTGACGGTAGTGCGACGTCTTTCTGTTATTAGTGCGACGACATTCTGACATTAGTGTGCCGTCCTTCTGTCGTTAGTGCGATGTATTTCTGACATTACTGCGATGACATTCTGACATTAGTGTGCCGTTCTTCTGAAGTTAGTGCGACGACTTTCTGACAGTACTGCGACGACATTCTGACATTAGTGTGCCACCCTTCTGACGTTAGTGCGACGTCTTTTTGACATTACTGCGACGACATTCTGACATTAGTGTGCCATCCTTCTGACGTTAGTGCGACGTCTTTCTGACATTATTGCGACGACATTCTGACATTAGTGTGGCGTCCTTCTGACGTAAGTGTCACGTCTTTGTGATATTAGTGCGATGATATTCAGACATTAGTTGGACGTCTTTCCGACGTTAGTGCGAGGTATTTCTAATATTAGTACGACTTTTCGCTTATATTTATATATATCTCGTAAAGGATGTTCGAATGTCTCTTGTATTACGTGAAAAACGGGTTTTTCAAGTCAGAATGATTACCGATTAATTGGATTTCAATATCTACAACTGTGCAAGAAATATTTTGGTTCCATGGAGAATAGCAAAAATCCTTTGTTTAAGGTTGTGAAAACGGACACTTAATAATATTGTGATTGCTTAAAAAAAAAGCAAATTAGTTGTGCAGTAAAAAAAATATATATTCATGGTATTTATGGAACTACTTGTGTTTCTATATTGACCATGACCATATGGTGGTTATAGATACTATAAAAATTAAAAACAAAGCTATTTCAAATTCGTAAGGATTCGTTACATTTAGTTATTAAAGCTTTAAAGCAAATTGTTTAAAACTGACAAAAAGGATATATATTAACTTGTATGTATTATATATTAGCATTCCTGCGAACAGCCATCTTCATTCGATTCCATGTTTTGTGCTTGAGCTTTCCTAGATAATCACTGATTAGTTCTTTTTCTATTATATGCATGTTTATTGAACATTAACTTACTTATTATTCTCCCTAGCCAATCTTGCTGTTGCATGACGTAACCATGTCTTCACGGGCTCCTCCACATCTTTATTTGGAACAAATTTTGTCCAGGGATCATTTTGTACGGAATCTGTAATATATTTATTATTAGATTAATAACTCCAAGAAGTAATAGATATAAAAAAAAATAGTTTTCAGCTTTTCAAAGCTTCAAAAGCGCTCCACTTTTAAAAGATATAATATTCCAAGCCGAGAAAATGTTGGCAATTGCTATATAACACATTTATAATACAAACGAAAAAAAATTGCCGTCTGTTCGTACTATCTAATACAAACTAAACAAAAGGTCTCACCTAATATAATCTTATCGAGTCCTAGTTTAGAAAATTGTTTCTTTCCTTTCTTTCCATAGAAACTGTATTTTTCTGCAACTTTATTAGAAAGTAAGATCGGCATTATTTTAAAAATCGTTCCTTTAGCTGTACCAGTTGAAAAGCGACGAAGTTCTTCTTTCTGCAATTTAAATGACTTTTAAGTAAATTATTATTTTATTCTAAATGGTCATACCAATTTATTTTTAAAAAGATAGTCCTTCGATATTTGATCCTCAATACGAGCAATATCAGCTTCAGTTTTTATGGGTAACTCTAACATTACGTTAATTTCATCTGTGTCCACATTATTACTCTTCTCCATTAATAATATAGAAAGCATCTGTTTTTGATTTTCAACAACTGTTGCGATTTGTAGCTGTATTTGATTAATACTCTTTTGGATGGAGGAGTGGAAATTACGGCAAACTATATCACTGTATCACCTTACGCATAATTTCTAAAAATAATAAATGAACGCATGTTATATCAATGAATTATTTTCATATGTCACAAGAATTGTTTTATGGAGGTAGGTCACTACCCGCCTGTGTTTACTATTTTGTACGGTGCAAAAGATAGTGCGAAAGTGGAATGAATGAGGAAATGCAAATATATAATATTTGCAGAAGTTATAAATTAAGTCTTACCAAATTTGTGCAACATAATAATATTTCGTTTAGGAAATATGTTTTATTCTAAAGTTAAGGCAAAACGTTTGTATATAAGAGACAATTTTAAAATAACAATTTACAGCAGATTTCCAAAAATTTGAGAGGAACTAAGTCTTTTCTTTTAACACCGTCGCTTGTGAAAACTACGGCAGAGTGAATTTTCGCCATGAAGCTAACTACGGTTCAGAGTATTCTCGCCATAACGGAAGCTGAGAGCATTCTCGCCATACAACGCGTAAATTGAGGCTGAGACCTGATCTCGCCAGCTCATTAGGTCATCATTGTAAAACAAATTGAAAAGATCGAAATCGGCAGATCGAAAAATGTTCATTACATTGAGGCAATCTCTTTACAAACTGCAAGAAAAGAAAGAATATTTTTACTTACCTTGGCATTGTGATGATGAGCTTTTTGGGGTTTCTGACGAATCTTTTACATTTAATTGGCTCACAGTAAAATACTGGCTATTATTAAGAACGCTCTTCGGAGTTTGTTGTTGGCATGTATCCTTATTTAAGACATGTGGTGTTTCATTTCTGTCAGAAATCGAATAAGTATGCCTACAAATACAATAATACTTCAAATTATTGTTCTCACCTTTTATTTTTAACGCTATCCTTTTAAATATGACCTTTTATGGATGGAAATGGAATGCCTTCCGGAGCCGCAGGAACTATCGCTGTCAGCAAATTTCAAAATAGGATTTGTACATTTTCTCTTTCGCTAAGATGGGGAGGTATCCTCAGTATTCAGATCAGAAGTATACATGGCCTTTTTCGCCTTTTTCCTCGCTTGCTCATAATAACCTTCAAATATATTTGTGTAATTTGTGTAATTTAAAAAAATTATTGATTGAACCTGCAAGCATTTCCCAAAATCCTTTTAACAGGACACTTTTCCCAAGTATTTCTTTTACGGCTTTTTCGAATTGTAGAGTATTCTTATAAGTAGGCCAATAACAACTATCCTGATCTTCAGATAGCCACTTTTGTGGAATGGCTTCTACGCCATCTTCAAATTCAACAATGTAAAAAAAATTTGTTTCCATTTCCTAAGAATACAAATTTTATTAAAGATATTTTGAATATCAGTCTATTCCTCTTCATTAGTTTAACTTTATCTTTAATTTGGAATTTTCGGTATCTTAGCAGTAATTGTTTGCTCTTGGGTTTGCCAACGTCTTTCATCGGTATACGTTCTGAAGTAATAAATAGCCACTGGTGCACAATGATGATGATTTAAATTTTTAATTTTTATATCACCAGTAACTAAAATTATATCATAATAAATACAATTTCCTATTAAATTCTTCCTTAGGTACCGTTACAAAAATACCGCGATAAACTTTGGACAAAAGTATTGTGCAAGTGTTTGCGATTGTTGTGTTACAAATAATAGCGGTAGAAAAGTTTTTTTTAGCTTTGTTTTATAGTTATTCGAAATGTAAAAGACCAATAATTACAAAACCAGATTCAAATGGTAATTTCAAACACTTCCTTTCTATTTCGTTCAAATACCAGTGATCCAATTTCCTTGTATATCCAGGAGTCGTAATAATATTAACTAATGATGATTCGCAGGGTTTTGTGAAGAAGTCTTTTAGTCTTTAGTAAACTCATTTCCAATAATAAGAGAGTCTCCATTTGAGCATTTTGAAATGTTGCACATTTTAACTATTTTTCCGTTTTTAAGTCGGCAACAATTATCAGCTTCTTTTCCCACTTCAAAAGTGAACAACGAAGAGTTAAGTTTTCTGAACTGCGGATTTATACAGTTTGATATTAATGGCCCATCTTGATGAATTGAACTTAAGGTTGGAGAAAGATTATTATTCTCAGTTGTTTTCCATTAATTTCCATTTCCATTAATTGAAATTTCGGTACATCTACATACAAGGTGCTGCAACGGCTGATCAGATTTTCTTACAAGGCTTTTCAAGACCTGCATATAATTTTCAAACTTGAAAGCATTAAAGTTTTCAACAGACCCAAAATTTTTGACATCATCGACAATATGAATGAGGTTATGAATATTGTGTGTTATGTGTTCTGATACGTACAGACGGCCAAAGCTATTTACAAAGTGTTCCATTAACATTTGGGTATAATTAAGGGCTTCATCAGTATGTTTTTTCTCATCAGTGAGTATTCGCATTGCAACGTCTAGTGATAGAAAATGTTCAAACCTTACTTTAGACAAAATTCCTTCAAGCATAAAAGGTCCTGTACATAAAATAAATTGCCTGTATTCAGTTGCTTTCCTTACTAGGCAGTCGTACTTGTAAATTTCCGAAAACCCATAAATAAAGCATTCTACGTACCACCTTAGGGGGGGGGGGAAACTAGGTGCATATAATCCAACGGAATGTTTGTTACTAATCCAAAATTCGGTATTTTGGTGAGTATAGTAGATCCTGTGTGATATTCCTTATCACGACGTCTTTCAAAGTCCTCATCCGTTCTTTTTCTCGCATTTAATTCAGGAAAGCAAACCCTTCTTTCTTTATAAGTGCCTTCTGTTACACATTTGATACAGCTAGAGTAACCCCCGTGGCCTTTTATACCCAAAATATAAGATTTCGCAGGAGCATCACAAATAATATGACTGACTCGCACTGGAATTTCGTTCCCAAATAACTTGATCCCTTTTTCAACTAACGCAACTATTTCTTCCACAATTTCCTTTAGAAATTCGTTAGCATCAGCTGGCTTTTCTTTTCCATGATAAACGCCAATAATGAAAACTTTACTTGTTTTTACAATGCTACCCAATATCGGCCAAAAACAGTCGTTTGAGGATTTTGAAAGAGGAAGGCCATCTACGTTGATTGATATATCGATTTGGGAACAGGAGGAGATAAAATCTAATGTACATATTTCTTTTAATGCAGATGAGACTCCGAAATGAACATATTCACCAGGATGCATATATCTAGTTCTTGTTACTTTTGGCGTTTTTAAAAGAGTTCTTGCATCACAAGGAAATTTATTAAAACACTCGTGCTTTTTTAGAATTTTTAATAATGAAGATAATGCTTTGTTTTTTATGTTGTTTTCTATGGACCGCTCACAAATAAATTGTTCGATAGTGCTCGACTGAAAATCTTCAACTGTATCATTAATGCTGGGTATTGGCCAATTCCCTTTCATATTATCTGACAGATTTTCAATTATTTCTTCTGGTGTTTTTTCTAATGATGAACGCATTGCAACTGATAAGGAAAATTTTCGTTTTTGTGAGAAAGTTACAGAAGGAATGTAATGCGATGAATCAGATAAACTGGTATTTTTCCGTATATAAGGCCCAACTGAATTCTTTATTATTCTTCTTAGATGACGTGGTGTCATCTCAGTAAATGGTTTTCTTTTCGGCATTTCTGATGTTGTGTTTGTCAGATAGAAGAGTATTTAACTGCAAAATAATGACAAACGTATTAAATTTCTTAATTATAAAGAAATAAAATTTAATGGGTTCTTGCACATTGGCTTTTTCTGCACACTATACTATTATATTGAACATGGGAGGTAATTTATATTAAAAGGTCTAACGTCTTTTTCATTTGAAGATTTCTCTTTTCATTATCTGCCAATTTTTAACAAAAGCGAGCCTATCTAAGGGTTAGTATATAAGAAGTATTTGACGATTTAAGTCACTGAAGTTCCTCCGGGCTTAAAAAGAACTTGCCTATTCAATCAACTTCAGTATTAAAATTGCTTTGAATTTTTAAATGTTGATGACTTACTTTTTTAACTAATAAATATTTATTATCATTAAGCCCATATTTCGTTTTTGAGATGCTATGATAGCGACCCGTAGAGCTTCAGATCTGCTGACTCGAACATTCCCTTCATAAATTCTCTCCTCACATAGTTGTTTAGAATGAACACAAGATAAACACAAGAAGTTCTCGCTTCTATTTTTGTATGGGATAAAGAGCTAGATTATGAATGGAGTGTAAGCATAATTGTAAATCGATTAAGGCACTCATGTAGAATCTTAAGCTAAAGAAACATTATACCTACTAGATGAAGAGCGAATCGTGACGGGTGTTTTTAAATCTACCCTCTACAATATTATGCATATGCATACTATTTTGAAGAAAATCGCTCAATATGAGCTTCTAATATTCTGTACATTCATTGTTAAAGCAAAGAGGGTCCTTTCAAAATGTGACCTAAATACAAGAATTTTATTTTTTAACTACGGAGCTTAAAACAATAAAGCAGTAAAGAATTTAGGACAAACTGCTTTGAAAACCTGGTGTCTTTTACGGTACGAGCGCTTTTTGTTGTACGACCCTATTGATTTTGGAGACACGATATTTTGCAATAAATATATGCTAGTCCTATCATTGATAAAAATATCGTGGATCGTATTTTCAAACATAATTTCTTTAAATGAATTACGAAGTCTGAAACTATTAATCAAAATCCACATCAGTAGCTTCGTAAACACTTATCCACACGAAAATGTTATGTCAAAACATCACTACCTATTATTTTATCCATTAGTTACTACAGAAATGTTACCGCTTACAGTTCACAGCACTATGAGATTCGAAGCAATGCACAAATATTTAAAGATATTGTTCGAGAAAGTCGGAATGTCACCAATAATTCAAACTGAAGCACCAAAGTAACTTGTACGGTCACAAAAATAAAAATTTTAATTTATGTGTAAACTATGCTTCTGTTAAATTAAATTCATTTGTACACAATGACTACAATGATGCATTGAAAAAAAAAAATTCGTATTTTTTTTTAATTGAAGAAATCATACAGAGGAACATTTTGTTTGTTTACATTTTTAACATGTACCTATTAGATCTTAGAATTGGATACAAACCTACAAGCATTTGGATTGAAAATGCAAGAATGTTTTGAATTGAAAGATTTGTATTATGTAAAAGGAAAAGATATATATTGTTTTGACAAATAATATATTAAGTAAAGATATTATTAAAATTCACAAGCGTTTCAATAAAGACTTCCTTAAAGTCTTCTATAATAAAATATGAGCAAATAGTAGATATATTTAAAAACACAGACAGGATTATAAAAAGAATAAATGAAATCGGCTTCTGTTTATTACACTATTTAAAAGAATCCAGTGATACCGAGATGGTATTATACTCACGTAATTGCCAGCAAACAAACTATTCAACTCTTTCTGACTTGTTAAAATGATGTTAAAGTGTTATCGACAAAATCTTTTCACCATGTGCTGATGTCAAAAACAAACATTTAAAGTGAAGTTGCAAAGGACGCATGTTATTTTTTTTTTTTTTTACCCACACAATAATTAATGATAAGCTGATTCGATTGGCCATATAGGTACACTTTAAATTAAAAATAATGACACTTTCAAGAAATAGGCGTTTGAAGCATTGCAAGAGGGAACTTACTTCTTGTTGAACTGCTCCGAAATCCAAATTACAAAACTTCACCACTTTTTAACTTTTTTTAAAATAAGGATAATAATTGAATGTTATATACCTCAGTGGATTTGTAACATGAACTCCGTTCCCACTCTACTATCATATTGCTGTTCGAAGCTGACATGGAAATTGGTTGGTTGAATAAGGTGAGAGTGTGATAGTGTGCAGTTGACACAGTGAGGGGGTTTATACATCTCTCATCACTATTACACTCGTCACTGCTACATAGTGGGCACAGTACTTTGGATTTGCATTAAAGTGAGATATGACCCCACCTATAGCCCTTTTGGCATTGTCTGGGCGACGCAATATAGTAGTCCACCTCACGTCTTGCTCCATAAACAGACACTTTACTGGGTAAGTTTGAGCCTTCAAAAGTCAGTTTGACAACAGTAGTAGGCTCGCGGTTTGGACCGTTAGTTTTTCTTGTGAATCGTAGTACATGAGTTATCCTGATGGGAGACTTAATATTTTGCAATAACTCCTTGGGAATACCTCGAATAATGCCTTGCTTCCTAATGTATGAGGCCGGAATGTCGGATTTCAGGTTATGCATGGATAGGTCCATGGCAGCTGCCTTGTTGGCAGCATTTCCAGGGGGGAAAAAACTTTAACAGCATTGAAGAAATTTTGGGATACTTCAGAGAACTTTGGACAAGAGCGTCTTTTGAGCAGGAGGCCTATGTAAATGTCACTCAGCTTGGGAAGTTGAGTCTCTGTGGGCTGATTTTCATTTATTTTTTTCATTTATTCTTTTATAAGTGGCATTGTACAAAAAGATATAAAACCTTATTTTAGTACAAGATTAATAGGTACATTATTCAATAATATATTATAAAAAACTAGACTAATAAGAAATTAATTAGTTAATCAGAACTAAGATACAAAAGGAGAAACAAAAATTATTAAGCTTATACTTATTTGCAATGCAAAACTAAAAGCTAGACTGATTTCAAGTGCTTGAGAACTTTGCATTTAAAATTACCAAACATACCTGACTCAAACAACAATCTCAAATGTATTGGCAGAGAATTCCAAATAATAATGGACTGGATGAAGAACTGACGCTTAGATGTTAGACAATTATGTCTAGGCACTATTAAAGTAGTAACTCGACTTGATCTCGCAATCTGAAGTATACTATACAAGTAGCTGGGGTTCCGAGATTTGAGAGTCCCAGCCAATAAAATAACAGCGCGATATTTGAAATAGACCATTAGGTTGCAACCAAGGATGGAGTTGGCGTAAGGACAGACATGGTCAAAACGACGGAGACCAAAAACATACCTTATACTAGCATTGAATGCAGTATTTAGCTTTCGAATAGACTCATAGTCAAGAGAAGCAAATATTTCGCACCCATACGTAAAAAGAGGGACAAGAAGCGTCCTGACCAGCTTCAAACGGGTTTACGCTGGAGTGAAATTACTAGTCGCCCAGAGTGAACGAAGCCCACCAAATACTTTTCTAATTAGAGTATTAATATGATGGCCCCAGGAAAGAGTTCTATTGAAGATAATTTCCAAGTTAGAAACGGAATCAACAATTGGAATTTGCGCTCCATTGATTACGACAGGTGAGAAATAAGAAGTATTTAAAATTGTTTTGTATATAATTAAGCATTTAGTTTTGGTAGGATTCCAGTGTAGCATGTTGTCAATGGTCCACATATAAATAGAATGGAGATCATCATTTATACAAGAAACACCATCTTCAGCTAATCCAATTGGTCTTGAGATGTACAATTGAGCATCATCAGCATAAAGGTGCAGTTTGCTGTACTTAACACAATGAAATAAATTATTGATGAAAAGAGAGAACAACAGAGGACCCAAGATAGATCCTTGGGGCACTCCTGAAGATACCAATTGAAAAGAGGAATTTAAATTTTTACAATACACAGATTGATACCGATCCCTCAAGTAACTGCCGATAAGGTTTGCAGCCTGGGGAGAAAAATTAAACTGCATTGTCAGTTTTCTACATAGCTTGCTATGATTCACCGAATCAAATGCCTTAGAGAAATCCAAGAGCACTAACATGGAGAACTCATCTCTGTCAATAGCAATCCGTATATCATTGGTTATTTTAAGAAGATCAGTAATACAGATATGCTTAGGTCTAAAGCCTGATTGTTCTTCATTTAGTAAATTATGATATGCAATGTATCTATTTATCTGGGCAGACATAATTTTTTCAATTACTTTAGCTAAAAATGGTAAGATACTAATAGGTCTGAAATCGGTATTAGATGAATTTTTCGGAACAGGTATGACCTTTGAGAACTTCCACTGGTTAGGAAATTGAGATGACGTGAAACACGTATTAAAAATGTGTGCAAGAGGAGAAGGAATATAGGGCAGGAGCATTTTAACAAATTTCGGGTTTAAACCATCACATCCCGTGCTGTCAGACTTGATTTCACAAAAACCCATGAGAACGTCATTAGCTGTTACTTGGGTAAAATTAAATTGTGAAAAGTTGCGAGGAACACTAGGAATAGGCAATTCAGGGCTGCTTTGAGAACTCGAAGTTATTGCAGGTACCATAAGGAATTTCTTGTTGATTTCTTACGGATCAATGTCGATATTATTTTTGGTTGAACAAACTACGCCGGCAGAACGTAAGTTTTTCCATAATTTTTTTGGTGATAGTTTAGTATCGAGCAATGAAGAAAAATACCTCTTTTTGGCCATTTTGACTTCAAATGTTGTTCTATTAGGAAGAACGCGATAGTCACCCCAGAGTGTGGCAGCTCGATATCGTTTCCACATGTCAAATGCTCTATTCCTACGACGAATGAGGCTCATAATTCTAGGAGGAAACCATGGGCAGACAGGGTTATATATAGTTTTAGTTATCAATGGAACATACTTTCCATGAAGATAATGGATCACTTCAGATAGGAAGTCAGTTTGATCCTGAGCGTCACACATAGTGTGAACACTATTCCAAGGAAGAGACTGAGCTTCATTATTATCTAAATTTACTGCGCTATAATTAAAAAATGAAAAGGTATTAGGCTCCTGAATATCATGTCATGATCAGATATACCTGCAAGTGACATCTGATTCATGAATTTAATTTTAGCTGGATTAGATGTGAGAAATATATCAAGAAGAGATGATGAATGCATTGAAAAGTGAGTGGGAGGATTTTCTCGCCGAATAAGGACCGAGTATGGTCCCTTATCCGAATTCGAGTAACGAATTTCCTCGTTAATGACGGAGCTGTGCAAGTTAGTACCTGATTTAAAACCGGATGAGCGATGCTGCTCCTTTTGAACTGAGGTCTTTTGATATTGCTGACGCTTACTTCGAAGTTGCAGCCTGCATATTGCAAGTTTTAGAAAAATCTGATATTGAGGTGCTTACTGATGCTTGCAGTATGGGCGCCACAGTCACTATTGCTTTCGTGGCCTGATCAATAAGAACTATTGGAATGATATTTTGAGAGATGCAATCATCAGGTGTGTTGGTCAGCAAGCGCAGTTGGTCCAGTGGAGCTTGATTTAACATCTCATCATGAAGGTCAAGGTTTGTGTTATTGATTAACTAACCAAACTGTTCACAGTGGGCACCGAGGGTGATTATAGAAGTTTCTGGATCGTGCCTATTACGTGTTGGATGTCCTTTGACATTTTCCTTTTATATTTTTGATTTTTTTAAAGTTACCATCAAAGCACACTTTTCGAGGTGCCTTGCTGACAACAGCGGAGATTATTGCAGGATGGACACCATCCAGCATGGTCCCTAAACTAATGTCATTTTTGGGAATACTACCAGCTGGAATGGACTTTCAGAGATCCATCCCCGCCTGAGCAGCTTCATGTGTCTCCACCCTGCTTTTCCTTTACCTTAATCGCAGCAAATGATGGGAAGGGGAGTAAAATTAAGTAGTCTTGAGACTTTGTCACGCTACAACAAAACAAAAATTGCAGGTTATATGCAGCTTGCAATATTCTAACAATATATTAGTCAACAAATTTATAATTGAAAATATTAGCTTGCAGTTAGAATGAACAAACTCTACTTAAAATTTACTTATCGATGGATATTTGTAGATAATAACACCACCACTCTGCTAAATAAAACACTTTTGGACTGGAAAAACATGGAAGCCCCTTAACTCGTCTGAACGCTAGTTTCCGAATGGTTAGGAAATTTTCTGCCATTAATTAGCATGGCGACTCCATATGCCAAGAAATGTTTTGGACTTCAGTAGTGTTCTCACACAACTTAAAAGTGGTTAAGCTCTATTTCGGTTCATGTCAACTCCATTTAGTTTCCTGCTGGAACCGAAAATCATATTAGCAAATGTCAAAGTTGTTCAGGTATAGAAACTAGCCACCAGCTCAGCACAATGGGCGCAGCCGACTTTACTAATAGAACTTGCAAAAATTTTTCTCAAGTATGCTACAGGAACTGTCAAACGCTGGCTATACTCACGCTCGCACTATTGTTATGGGCGTAGTATGCTGCATGCGGCAGTACACTACACGTTCACAGCTAGCAGCTGTGCCCACATGGTGCCATCCGACGAATGTGCGGACACTTGTGACTGGATCACACGACTAAGGACCGGCTTGGACCGACCAACAAAAATTTCTAGCGGGAAAGAATCTGATGCGATCACTGACTTATAACAGTGGACTGAGCGATTTGCTATTTCATGTGGCACAAATATTGTGTTTCCATATATCACCGTTAGAGCACCCTTTGAAGCGTTTACTACATAAAAAACATGTAAAACTCAACCAATCAGATGAAATTTTTCCCACTAAAATTTGAATTAAATTAAAAAAATATCTTTCTTGCGCCCAAGTGATATTTTAATCGCTTATAAGGAATTAAGCTCATTCCGACATTAATTTTCAAAATTTATTTTTACCTGAATCCTGCGAATGGGCAAAAGAACCGGAGCATGGTAAGCACTATCTTTACCTTATTCTTTCTGCGGTGATTGCATCTACAGCTAACATAAAAATAGAAAATGGCATACGAAAATGTTCAGTAAGCAATATTTTGTGTTGGTAGTTCCAACTGTGCCATAGGACGAAAGAGAAAACTGTAATGCTTGTGCCATTGTTATAAGTCAGTGGATTCTATATAGAGTGACTAGTGATTGACGAGACATCCAAAGAGTCGTGTTATATATAATAAAGGGTTTAGTCCTTAGCCGTACTCCTACCTGCTTAGTCACCATTTTTTTATCCTTATTTGTCGGGCGCATACCACAAAGAAACAATCCAAAAATTTGTTAACACCTTTTTATTTTGATTTTCTTTCTGTTGTTTACACTTAATTAATATTGGCATAACTTCCTTTGAGGTTTTCTACACTTTTGTAATATAACACAGTAATCTTTCCTTTCCACCGATCCGACTAAACCATCCACAAATTTGTTAACACCTTTTTATTTTGATTTTCTAACTTTCCTTAATTTTCTCTTAAACTCTCCGAATATTTTTTTCTAGCGCGACGACCCGAACACGTACCTTGATCAGATGTATCAAACCGACTGTGTCGAGACTTAGATTTTTCAATCGTAAGTCTCTTCGTTCAGGATAGGAAAATGCTTAATTAGCATTCCTATCCTGAGAAAATAATTTTACGCTGGGCATGTTTAAACATGCCCAGAATTATCACGACGAACGATGGTTGAAATTGAAATTTGATATTTTCATAAATATCAACCATCGTCTTGCTACCGTGCATACATTGTTGCGATCACAATGTATGCAGCTCGCGACAATTTGCTGATAAGAGCTTTTTTCGGTGAAGACTTGATCGTTTCAGTCTTCACCGACGTAAAATTTTCATGCGCCCGATACGTATGTATGTATGTATATATGTACATACATATCGTATATACGACAAATCTTACTGATGGTAAGATTTATCGTGGGGCTATTTTTCTATCGAAACGACTTGGGTTGAAATTTAAATCTTTTATTTTTCCCAAGTCGTTTTGTGGGAAAAATATGTTGAAGGAATGTTGCGCGTAGTTGAAGAAATTGCTGATGCAACTTTCTTCGTATGCGCAAGAGATAAGCCATCCGTGCTTTTAGGCATGATTGGCTTATGAAAATTGTGATTTGTTTCCCGATGCCTTATGAATACATTTTGTATATGTAACAGTCGGCAGAATTTAGTAATCGCGAGGTATCTTTGAAATTCAGGCAGATTTCTGATCCTTGTGTAGCAAGTTTGCACGTAAAGTGGAAAATGCCTTATGAACCTTATACCGGATATCAGATCATTTATACTCATTGTGTGCTCTTAGTATCACGGAGATGCTAACTCACAAATTGTTATATGCATGTTTCTTTAATTAGTGTAGTCTTCTTTCAGTATGTTAGTGATGTTAACTAGCGAGTAGACGTGATTCACATAGATCCGGTTTGTTGTGTGCATTTCCGTAACCTAAGCATAATTCTGGCAAAAACTGCGCTGCTTTTATTTGTTAGCTATAATATTCCCATTGATCACAATAATATGGTCAACTTGGTGACATACTGTGACTTTAATAACATTGATTTTGCTAGTCTGTACGAGGAATGCCAATCAATGTCTTGGAAGGATATTTATTACTGTACGACAGTTGATGCTCAGCTGAAACTATTGGAAGGCAATGTGAAGTATCTTCTCGATAAGTATGCTCCCATTAAAGTAAAGCATCCAAGATCCAATGACTGCCCCTGGTTTAATCCTCATATTCTTTCTTTAATCATAGAGCGAGAATATTTTTACCGTAGATTTAGGCGTCTCAAGTCCACCACTGCTAGAAACACTTACACAAAAGCCCGGAATGCGGTTAATTCGGCAATCCGCGCAGCCAAACTTGCGTATTACTCTTCGAAATTTAGTCCTGATATTCCCCCTAAAACTCTTTGGAAGAATCTCAAGCTGGCGGGTGTCTGTGGAAAGGAACAAAATAATTGCAATGTGTGCCCAAATGATCTCAATGGTTATTTTACTTCCAGTCATTCCAGTTCTCCTAACACGGGCCGTTTTCAGAGGTCATTCCAGCCAGCTGTCACTTCGAAAGTCTTTCTTCCTTCAGGTGTTCAACCACTGAGGAATTGTCTAGAGCGACCTACTCAATTAAATCTGATGCAATCGGCCCAGACAATATGCCGCCCAGATTTCTAAAGATATTATTTCCTCTTATTCTTCCATATGCATTACACATTATTAATTTATGTCTGACTTCTTCTAATTTTCCGGCCTCTTGGAAACCAGCAAATGTACTTCCTATCGCGAAGGTAAGATTACCAGAAAGTGTTGGTGATTTCCCCCAATTAGCATCCTGTGTTTCATGGCTAAGGTGTTGGAGAAATTAATGTGCTGGCAAATACAAAGCGTTCTCACGGACCACAAGCTGCTTCTGGTTTTCGTCCCCGTCACAGTTGTGAATCTGCACTGCTAAGAGTCACAACTGACACTCGCGAAGCGCTTGATAATGGCGATGTCAGCATTCTAGTCCTCCTAGATTTCTCTAAGGCTTTTGATAGCATCCGCCATGGTTTACTATCTAGAAAATTAGCTTCTTTTTACCATTTCTCTAAATCGGCCAGTAATTTAATTGAGAATTTCCTGTTAAACCGCGAGCAAAGAGTGATAGTCAACAGTGAGATTTCTGATACTCTTCCTCTTTTCCGAGGTGTTCCTCAGGGGTCAGTTCTTGGACCCCTCCTTTTCTGCATGTATATTAACGATCTTCCTGATGTACTACAGGATGTTGAAATTCAACTGTATGCGGATGACGTTCAACTTTACTGCAACAGGCCGATCGGACTTATAGAAGGCTCTGTTGAGCGTATAAATTGTGACATTGACCGAATTACAAAATGGTCCTGAAAAATGATCTGATGTTAAATCCGCTAAAATCTCAGTGTATATATTTAGCCAAACTATTTTTGACCTCGCGGATATCTCTCCCATAACGCTAAATAGGACCATTCTGCCTTTCATGAGTCAAGTCAGGAATCTGGGAGTTCGCTTAGACAGGCAAATGAGCTTTCAGAAGGTTTCTCAAGATGTTTCTAGTCCCTAATTAAATTCTTTTTTGCTTTTTATTTTATATTTTGATTTCGTATTTCTTGAAAAATTTCACTTTCTTTTCATTTTTCTTTTCTTGTTACATGCTATTTCATTACCTTTTTCTTAGTATATACATAAGTTGAATTAAATTGAATTATATTGAATTAAATTAAATTGAACTAAATTATATTAATCAATAATGAATTATGTAATAGCTAACTTTAGTTTAGTTTCGTAAATTTACCAACCGAATTTATTTTTTGTACAATATAAGATGTAATTCTTGCGTACTTCTCATGAATAAATATTATTATTATTATTATTTTTTTCCTGAGTACAATCAGCTCGGTGTCGGCTTTGACAAGTCAGAAAAGCGAGTCGTGATTATCACTAAACGCAACCAAATCGGATCTGTGAAAAGAAACAAAGGTCCATATTCAAATTCAGTTAAAGGAAATTTTGTATTGGATAAAAGTTAATGCAATCTAAGTCTCTCACTCAATGATATGCGGTTGAGCAAATTTCATCAATAAATCTCAAATAGGAAGTCGGCACATAATACAGTAGTCGGCCTAGTATGGATCTATCGGCGATGGGAAATGATGTAATACTTTTATTATTAATAAATAAGTTGCAACATATCTCGGAGGCGGCTCTGCGGTGCTCCTTTTAGCACATATATTCATAGTGCTACCATGTTTATTGAAGAAATTTGACCAAAAGTATGACTATAGTTTTTCGTCCCAATAAATCAAGCCTCACATGACAATACAAGCCTTGTTTCGCCTTCTGCCTAACATTAGAGTCTTCACGTTCGAAGACTCATGTGAGTTGAATTATTAGGTTAATGGACAACTTTTGAACTAAAGCGAATACAACGATTTGGCTGCTGTACTCGATAATCCAAGCCTTAGTTAATGAGGCACATTTAGGCGTGCGCCACTTCCTCGACGGACTAAGCCGTCAAAATAGCGGTCAACGAGTCCTGATTTCTGAACTGGATTTAGAACTTAAGTTAGACGTAATGAAGTATTTAAGTTAGATAATTACATATGTGTCACAGTAAAAATATAGGTCGGGCGAAAGAAAAAATGTGAACTGGAAATACTAACTTACCCAAAACTCAAAAAATTTATAACGTAAATGGAGCTGTAGAGTTTCATTTCTTTCCCCACACTCCTGGAGCCCTATCAGTGCGAAGGTCGACTAGGCTCACTACTGCGCTAGACTTTTCTTTCAGGTCATTCGTAGGGACACTGAAAAATAACTTACTGCCTCCATGTCATATGGGTGGATGGGGTACAGTAGTGAAGGCAGACCATCTGCGCCTTCAAGTAAGGGTGTAAGGGTCCCGTCAAGACCAGATGTTGTACTTGTGGTTTTTTGTACAGGCACCAATATTTCTTGTATGTGTCAGGTGACAGTGGCAGGTTTTTGTGGGACCTCCCCCCCACACTCACCGCCAATAGTTGTGGCGAACTACCGTGCCGCCCTGCACTCCAACGCTGTTCATCGAGTCAGCTGTCAGCTCATGCTGGTAGGCTGAACTTCACGTCTAACAGTACACACTCTAAAGTATACCATAATATTATGTTTCCACCTTAAGAATTTTTATCCATTTTTGGAGGTCAACAACGGTACACATTGTATCTGAAATTCTGCCGAAACATTTTCTGTAAATGTATTGCGTAGATGTACGCGGTATAACAATTCTAAAGGTCAACACACAGTGAGAGCGACACAACAAAATCGCCTTAAATTGGTCGCCGTCAAAGATTTGAATTTATGGGAGTCTCATATATGTACATACTTAACACAATTAGGTCGACGCGTGAAGTTGCCAACAAATAGATTTGGGAAAATCTGAATTAGTCGCCAACATAATTGACATTTCTGTGTGGACAGTGAGATTCGTATTATGTGGATATGGTTATTTTTATATAGCATAGGAAATTAAAAGATAATAGCAAATAAACTAGTTATTAAAAAAAAAGAACTTGGCTAAAATTAATTTCTTTAAGTAGTTTGAGAAATTATGACTTTTGAGGAGGAATTCATAGATAAAATTAGGGGGGAAATTTTCTGTGCGATAAACGTCATCCCATGTACATATAGCAATCTCATCTTTTCTTCTTTTAGTTTCTTCATTATGCTTTGCAATTTTAAGTAAGCCGCATACGCTATGCGAGACATTTTTCTTAATTTTTTCTTTGTTTCCACTTCTTTCACAATAAATAAAACAGTGACCGCTATCAAACATACTTGCCGTATCGCGTTTACTACGTTTTAAATGCGAAATTGTCGCCAATTAAGTTGCCAGCATTTTTGTGTCGCTATCACTGTGCTTTGGTTATAAGATGTTCACGCCGCGCCGGCGCGTTCCACCGGTGGTTCGCACAAGACTTAACTTATAGGAGTTTCGTGATTTTACGATGAAACCTCATTTCCAAAAACGGAATAACCGATTTTTGTTATTCAAGTGCCGAATAAAGCTCAATGCTTTAAATTTTTCATTAAAAAATTTGGTAACACCAAACGAACAAAAATTTTGTCAATTATAGGATTTTTTTTTTTTTTATATTATTAAGCCAAGCTCAGGGGATACCCTATGATGCAAAGCACAGCATGGCAGGAAGGAGATAGGGAAAGGATTAGGGGATGTGAGGAGAGTGGCGGAGGTGCCGATGTGTGTCGCCCTTAAACTTCCGCAGATTGTATGCCGGAGGAAAAACAGAAGATGGTAAGCTGTTCCACATTCGCACTGTTCGGGATAAAAAAGCATCTCGGAATTTTACTGTACGGCCGAAAGTAATTTAAAGGGTTAAAGGATGTGCGCGGTTTGCAGCGCGAGTATTGCGTGCAGGAGTCATTCTACAAGGGATTAGACTAGATATTTCATCAGAACATTGACCATGCATATAGCGATAAAGGAGCGAAAGGCATCCAACATTGCAGCGGTGCTCGAGTGAGTCGATATGACAAGTTATTGCCAAATCGCCAATGAGCTTGAAGGCTCTCTTTTGGACAATATCCAATGAAGCTAAGGCTGTGCGACCAGCCCCGGCCCATATATAGGAGTTGTATTCCATTCTAGGTCTAATGTAGGACTTGTAGAGGAGCGCTAGATTTGACGGGCTGAAATATTTCTTACACCTTTTCAGAAATCCAAGACATTTCGATGCTTCTTTGGCAACAGAGAAGATGTGATCTGTCCAGTTTAACTTACTGGAAATATTAATGCCAAGAATGCTTAGTGACGGTGAATCAGTAATTAATGCTCCATCAAAAGAAACGGGTGTGGTTAAGTTATGATCTTGTTTTAATTTGATGAGACAGCTGTGAGTCTTAGATGCATTGAATTCGACGCGATTCGCTTTGCCCCAAGCGAGGATACTGTTAAGATCGTTATTCAATGATCTAGTCATGCAATCTCGTTTAACACATGCGGCATTCCCCCTGGATTCCGCAAGGGTGTCAAAGGTGTAAGCGAAATCAAGAGTACTGTCATCTGCGAAACTATGGATGGGATTGAAAGTAAGGGAAAGCAGATCATTAATGAAAACTAAAAAGAGAGTTGGAGAGATAACAGAGCCTTGAGGTACACCGGCATTTATGGGATGCGGTTCAGATGTAACGCCATCTAATACAACACGTATTTGGCGACTAGATAGGAAACTTTGAATCCATAATAGAAGAGAAGAGTCATATTACGTTATACGGTGATTTTAAAAATTTATTTAAAAAAATTACTTTGCATAGAAGGTCCTAGAGCAATGCTGTTTTTTAGTTGGATTTGTGATATTCGGGAGAAAAAGATGCTAAGATCTTGTGTTTGGGTTCGGAGGGGTGGGCAGTTGTACCTGCCCCTATAGGGAATGTCCAAATTCGGGCGTGTGGGGTATTAAATTAAAGAGGGAAGAGAGTGTGATCGAGTGGCGGGGCTCGTTTCTTGATCCCGTTAACTCCACACGGCCGATTTACTGTTAAAAATGCTTTATTGCGACACGGTCATACACACCCCTCCTCTATTTATTATATATATACATTTTGCCCGTTCTTTCTTTCGTATGCATTACGGGTCTGTTATGAACGTTTTTTGTTTAGGTGGCAAATTTCGCAAACACGAGATTAAAGTAAAGTCATTTTTCGTCATTTCGTCATTTATTTTCGAGTTATCTCCGAAACTATTTACGGATTTACAAACTAATTAGATATTTGATTACGGAACGTTCATATTTACAAAATTATAGATTCTTTTCTGTGCTGGAAGACGATCAAATTGAGCTTCTTTCGGATAACCTGAAATTATCTTGATACCATAAAATCGGTATTTCTATTTAAATGTTCCATGAGTTGCAATAATTCTTTTTTCACAATAGCTTAATGCAATACAAGAGTGGGTCCAGATGAAAGTTGCAGTTAAAAACGGCAAAATATTAAGATTTTTAAAAAAATAATTTTTTGAAATGAATTCTTTAGTTCGAAAATTACCTAAATGGGGGAAGTTAATTAAAAACCCTTATTTGTCATAAAAATAATTCTTTTCATTAAATCTCGATCGGTTTCTATGAATCGAATCTAAAATGATTTTCGTAACATATTGTTACGAGCGTGGCCTTGGTTCGTTATTTTAAACACAATATTTCAGATATAATTCAAAAGTTCTTTCTTTATTTAACTTTACTGTTTACTCTCACAATTCAGCAATAATTATCAAATCAACTCTTTAGTTATCGCTAGTACTGTACTTCTACTAATCACAATCCAAACAAATTAATTCGTTCACTTCGCTGTCTGAAATAAGACTCCGCCTCCTGGATGTGTGTAGCACTGTTTTTATACTCTACAAATTATACTAGAACCTTCCTGAATATTCCGTTTTCCGCACCCAAGGTTTACTAAGATGTGACTAGCCTAAAGTTGCTTCTATTTCCAACATATGTCGCTTGTGTCAATTTGTGGGAGTCATACTGCCCCCTTCTTAAAATTGTTCGTCCCGAACACCAGGTGATCCACGGTTTTCATGTTTTCATGTTTCCATGTGGCCTCATACACATCAGCTAATCGTTGTCTGCGCTTCGCTACGTAGTCTTCTGGTAACTTTTGCTCGTCTCTGGGTATACCAAACTTAAGGTTGCTAGGTAACCGCATTTCCTTTCCGAATATGATCTTATATGGGCTTTGTCTGGTCATATTGTAAACAGCTGATATATAAGCCATTAGAAATATAGGAATATATCGATCCCAATCGCGCTGATTATAGTTGAAGACCTTCCTGAGATGTTCGATAAATATTCTGTTGAAACAGTCTTCCATGTGTTGATTTTTCTTTCGTCTCTTAGCACCTTCATCATCAATGTCTTTGATTTCTTTGTCCTCAACTTTCTTGCCCTTTTTATCGCCGTTGTCATCCTTGTCGTTGCCGCCTTTGCGCTTCTTATCATCACCATTGTCAGAACCTTTGTCTTTACCTTTTCCGATCTTCATTATACCCTTACCATCGTCCTTATCAGTATTCTTAGACCCTTTACTTTTCGTCTTTTTCTTTCTTTCATTGTCCTCGCCCTTGGATTTCTTTCCTTTCTCCTTTTTACTGTTATCATCGTAGTCATCATCGTCTTTGGATTTCGTTCCTTTCTTCTTTCGACTTTCATCATCATCATCGTAGTCATCGTCATCTTTTTCTTCCATTTGTCCACAATGTTTCAATTCAGGATTGCATGGACGTTTTGTAAATGCTTGTGCATTTCCGTGGATACGTCCTCTGCGATGTGGGATTTCAAAGTCATGAGGTTGCAGTCTTGTCTCTCCACGAATAGCTTGCTCTCTAGCTCGCCATCTTATCCCTTCTTCTTCTGTTGATTGCATTCGTCCTCGTTTCCTACAGTCGTTTTGAAGGTGACCCAGTCTACTACATTTCCAGCATCGAATGAGACCACGGGGAGGAGTGGTCTGTGATGATGGCATTCTGCTGCGAGTCTGCTGATTAGCTCGATATATTTGTCCTTCGTCAGGCGTTTCCATTCGTCCGCGTGTTCGGCAGTCCTTTTGGAGGTGTACCTGGTCTATTACAATTCCAGCATCGAAGAATATCACGTGATGGATTGTTCGGTTATGACTGCATTCTGTTGCAAGTACACTCCTCCACCGAAATTTCTCTCAGTCGTACTGCACTCCGAGAAGCTTGTCTAGCAGATTCATATGCTAATGCATAGGCTAGCGCTTCTGCTGTTGACTTCTTTCCTGCTAGCCTTAGTGCTTGCTGCCAATTATGATCTGCAATAGCGATCACAAATGCTTCTGTTGCCACTTCATTAAGAAATTCTTCATTGACGCTAGAGTATGAAAGATAAGCTAATCTTTCCACATCAGCCTGCAGTTGTTGTAGTGATTCGCCATGCTTCTGAATCCTGTTGCGTAACTGCAAGCGATATACTTGCTGCATTTGCTCATCTCCATAACGTAATTCTATCGCTTGTACTAATGAAGTGTAATCACGTTGCCCGTCAATCGATATAGTTTGCAATAGCTCTGACGCGGGACATTGAAGTGCTAATACCAGAGCTGCAGCTTTGTCTGCGTTATTCCATCCATTTACTTCGGAAGCTGGCTCGAATTATCTCTTGAAAATATGCCACGGATTTTGTCCATCAAATATTGGAGGTTTCATTCTGCCTGTACCGGATATTTCCATTCCTTCGTGTCGAGGTTGTCGATGATTTATCCTCTCCAAATCTGCTTTAAAGTTATTAAGCTGCTCCGTGTCATTTTGTAGTGCTTCCGACTATTGTTGTTTAACTTCTGACACTTGTTGTTGAACTTCCAATACTTCGTGCTGGATTTTCTCAATTTTCACATTTTGTAATGAATTTTTCAGATAAGTCTTCTGTTCCTCCAGAACAAGGTTCTAGACAATCCTGTAAAGAAATCTTTTGTTTATCCCAACGGGATTCCAGAGGATTCTTTTGTTCATGCAAACGGGTTTCCAGAGAATTCTTTTGTACCTCAAAAGCATTCTTTTGTTTCTCCAGAAGTTCCTCTAGTTTGCGTCCCCTTCTTGCGACTTTTGTAATTCACTCACAGTTTAATATCAAATTATCTTTCGAAATTTTTACACACGATTTCGCAAAATCAATCACTCTTTGAATTTCAAAGTCAAATGCCACCACTTTATTTCGCGATTTTATTTTACCTCTGACACCATTTGTTACGAGCGTGGCCTTGGTTCGTTATTTTAAACACAATATTTCAGTTATAATTCAAAATTTCTCTCTATATTTAACTTTACTGTTTACTCTCACAATTCGCAAACAATAATCAAATCAACTCTTTAGTTATCGCTAGTACTGTACTTCTAATAATCACAATCCAAGTAGTTTACTTCGTTCACTTCGCTGTCTGAAATAAGACTCCGCCTCCTGTATGTGTGTAGCACCGTATTTATACTCTACAAATTATACTAGAGCCTTCCTGAATATTCCGTTTTCCGAACCCAAGGTTTACTAAGATGTCACTAGCCTAAAGCTGCTTCCATTTCCAACAGATGTCGCTTGTCTCACTTAGTGGCAAGTAACAATATTATGTTTCTTCGGCCATTACATTACTTTCAACGCATTCTTTTGCAAAATGTTGCAAAATTTAAGATACTTTTAACTCTTAAATTTTACTATGATCTGTTATATTTCATTTAAGAAAAATGACAAGCCATTATACCCAAATTAAATTAAGTTGCTGCACACATGGGTATGCCTTTTATCTCAGCCAAATTCCAACTTGTTCCAACGAAGCCGAACACCATCGTAATTTTTTGTACAAAGGTAGATGAGATTTCTAGCTTTAAATTAAAAATAGGAAAAAAGTGCTAAAAGTCCTCACTAGTTAACATCGTTTAAAAAAAAATACTGTTATTAACAAAAAAATCTTTCTGTGCTAGTATATTTTATTATAAAAACATAAAGCATTAAGGCTGTGTGCCAAACCAGACTTTTCGTTTGAAAAACTAATCGAGGAAAGGATAAAAAGGGAAAAGTTATTCACAAAAAACCTTTTGTTTTGAACAAAAGTCAATACAACGTCACGTGAAAAGACTCCTCTTGTTTGGCACAAGCAACTTGATCTAGTACATTTTTACCGAACTTTTCAAAAGAAAAGTCTGGTTTGGCACACAGCCTAAGCTTCATTGGGCATTGAATCAAAAAAATCGGTTGCTATGTTCTTCAGATATGATTTTTTGAAAATGATGTTTCATCGTAACATCACGAAGTTTCTAACCACCCTAGCGAAGGGGGGCGGGTGGGGGGGCAATTGGTACCAGCATAGACAAACTAATAATATACAAAGCCTGACAAGTAGAACCAAATTATGCAACGCTTTTCTAGAATATAAAATCGACGATGCCGCAACTTGCGTTTGATGACGTAGGCAGGGTAAGCCAGCTATGCATAGCTCCAATATAAAATCAGCGTTACCTTGACCGGATGAAAGAAAAACTGCAACTTTTTGTTAGAAATTTCCTGGAAATTTCTTCACTGAATTGTGAGTTCCGCTTCATGCTTACGAAGTAGTTTTAGAGAGTTATCAGCTTCCTCAACAATTTTTAGAAAATTTTATGTTTCGGCCATAAAGTTCACTAATATTAAAAGCAATTCTAAAATAATTCTGAGTAATCCAAACTGTCATATTTAGGAATAAGTGTGTCAGTGTTCTTATAATCACCTCATCATATAATTTAATATGATAATTAAATGTACAGTGTGTCAATTGTATTGCAATTGTTATAAAATTACTAAACTTGGCTGATATAGGTACTCTATGCCCTCACTAAAAGTTAAATTTGAACTTGTAATTAAATTTTGCAAAAAAATAATTTTTTACTGTCGCAAATTTTAATTGCGCCAGGGATTGCCTTTTCTATAGTAAGTTATTCAAAAAAATAATTTTTTACTGTCGCAAATTTTAATTGCGCCAGGGATTGCCTTTTCTATAGTAAATTATTCAAATAATAATTTTTTACTGTCGCAAATTTTAATTGCGCCAGGGATTACCTTTTCTATAGTAAATTTTTCAAAATTTAATTTTATACTGTCGCAAATTTTAATTGCGCCAGGGATTGCCTTTTCTATAGTAAATTTTTCAAAAAATTAATTTTATACTGTCGCAAATTTTAATTACGCCAGGGATTGCTTTTTCTATAGTAAATTTTTCAAAAAAATAATTTTTACTCTCGCAAATTTTAACTGCGCCAGGGATTACCTTTTCTATAGTAAATTTTTCCAAAAAATAATTTTTTACTGTCGCAAATTTTAATTACGCCAGGGATTGCCTTTTCTATAGTAAATTTTTCAAAATTTAATTTTATACTGTCGCAAATTTTAGTTGCGCCAGTGATTGCCTTTTCTATAGTAAATTTTTCAAAAATTAATTTTATACTGTCGCAAATTTTAATTGCGCCAGGGATTACCTTTTCTATAGTAAATTATTCAAATAATAATTTTTTACTGTCGCAAATTTTAATTGCGCCAGGGATTACCTTTTCTATAGTAAATTTTTCAAAATTTAATTTTATACTGTCGCAAATTTTAATTGCGCCAGGGATTGCCTTTTCTATAGTAAATTATTCAAAAAATAATTTTTTACTGTCGCAAATTTTAATTACGCCAGGGATTGCCTTTTCTATAGTAAATTTTTCAAAAAAATAATTTTTACTGTCGCATATTTTAACTGCGCCAGGGATTGCCTTTTCTATAGTAAATTATTCAAATAATAATTTTTTACTGTCGCAAATTTTAATTGCGCCAGGGATTACCTTTTCTATAGTAAATTTTTCAAAATTTAATTTTATACTGTCGCAAATTTTAATTGCGCCAGGGATTGCCTTTTCTATAGTAAATTATTCAAAAAATAATTTTTTACTGTGGCAAATTTTAATTACGCCAGGGATTGCCTTTTCTATAGTAAATTTTTCAAAAAAATAATTTTTACTGTCGCAAATTTTAACTGCGCCAGGGATTACCTTTTCTATAGTAAATTTTTCAAAAAATAATTTTTTACTGTCGCAATTTTTAATTACGCCAGGGATTGCCTTTTCTATAGTAAATTTTTCAAAATTTAATTTTATACTGTCGCAAATTTTAATTGCGCCAGGGATTGCCTTTTCTATAGTAAATTTTTCAAAAATTAATTTTATACTGTCGCAAATTTTAATTACGCCAGGGATTGCCTTTTTTATAGTAAATTTTTCAAAAAATAATTTTCTACTGTCGCAAATTTTAATTGCGCCAGGGATTGCCTTTTATACAGTAAATTTTTCAAAAAATAATTTTTTACTGTCGCAAATTTTAAATACGCCAGGGATTGCCTTTTCTATAGTAAATTATTCACAAATTAATTTTTTACTGTCGCAAATTTTAACTGCGCCAGGGATTGCCTTTTCTACAGTAAATTTTTCAAAAAATAATTTTATACTGTCGCAAATTTTAATTGTGAAAACTTCGTTAACTAGGTATTATAATGTATTTTCGCAATTTTCCAGCAGAAAAACCTAATTTAATTGGGATGAAACTTGTCAGAGAGCATTTCATTAAAATGAAAATTTTTTTGAATTTATTAATTTTAAGACTTATTAGCCATTTTACTTTGTCTTAAATGAAATTCCATAATTTTTGTAAAATTAATTTTCAATTGGAATTACTATTTTTTATTTAAATTTTATGTGAGGTACCTAAAGTATACTCATCAAATACGATGTAGGTATGTGTTACTGTTTCATGGACTCTTTGAACATGCTTACCAAAAAATCATTGCTGAGTGTTACGACCTTAAAATTGAACGTTAAACTTCGTTTATTTTGCCCTCATACAATTTTATGGGTAACAATAAACGTATAACTACGTGACTAAGCATGTGGTCGACTTTTACTTTATTAAGTGTTCATCGGAAATTCACTGAAAACTACTAAAAGGACAGAATAAAGTATTGTTGGTTTGCAGAAATGCAGCACAAGAGGCCTTTTAGTAAGCAAAATTCATTGCTTGTGTGAAAAATCTGCATATATAAGTGAAGAAGCTAACTATAGCAAGAAAGTAAATATTTCGTCACTTAGTGGTATATTGTGCACACATTTAAAAAAGATATATAAATAGTAACGAAGAAATATTTTTATTTGTGAATAAGAGTTTCAACAAGAGGTTCCATTTTGAATAATTGGAAAAACGACTTTTTTTACAAATTTCTATTATTATTTTAATCAAAAGCAAAAACTATGCGATTAATGACGGAGGACCTGCCGAATAGTCATCTCGAGTTTACTTTTTAGCAGGGTTGTAAATGAGCGGACTAATGTGTAAATATCAAAACGCATCGCTCAACTAAAGACTTGAGTCTGCTCAATCATTGAGTGCGCTCAACATTTGAGCAGTTGTTCATCACAGGAAATATGAGCAGACTCACTGGTTGAGCAAACTCATGAGCTTAGTGGAATCAAATCAAATTTTAACTAACATAAGGAGAATTTGATTTAATTAGCTTGCAATTTCAATCAAATAAGAAAAGCTCACAAAACAGTCATTCATTATATTATATTAATATAGCTTTTATTAATTTTCTTAGTTAACATTTTTGCTTCATCTCAATATTATGATCAAATTAAACAATGCGTAACACCTGTAAGTAAAATACCATAGATACTTGAAAATTATATAATTCAATTCAAGGAAATTGCGCTTGCATTTTTCCATAGAATTTGCGTCTTACTGAATATTATAATTATAATATTGCATTTCAAAGTGTTCTGCCCAATGAGAACACTCAAGAAAAATATTAATAATGTACAAAATTACAACTAGAGCTAAACTTAACAGCATTGAATTTCACTTATATTAGATACACTTTATTTCAATAACGACACTTAAGAACTAATCTTCAATTATGTAAATTGATTAAATAAAGTTGCTTACTCACTAGTTTCACTTATATTTCTAATTTCAATTTCAACACAATACTGTCAAAGCTGAGACAACTTTGAACAATGGCACTATATATATATATATATATAAATATAATAATCAGTATGAAATATAGGAAATATAGAGTATGATAAAACAAAAAAATGTACTCACCAATATAAACTATGGAATCGACTTTATGGCGTTGGTAATTAAATAGTTAGTGATTATCTTGTTCTAGTTGTTCCTCGGAACAGGATACTTTACTTCAGTCGAGACCCAAAGCAAAGGTGTAATTTTATTCGTAGAATTCTTGTTCTATTCGTTCCCGGAACAAGATACTTCACTTCAGTCGAGACCCAAAGAAAAGGTGTAATTTAAATAGTAGAATTCTTGTTCTAGTCGTTCCCCGGAACAAGATACCTTACTTCAGTCGAGACCCAAAACAAAGTTGTATTAGTAGTGTTTATTCTAGTCGGTACTCAGAATAAATATCTTTATCTCAGTCAAGACCCAAGATAAAGGTTTGAGTTAGTCTGTGTTATTCTAGTCGCTACCCAGAATAACTATCTTTATCTCAGTCGCTACTCAAGATAAAGGTATTGAGTAAGTAAAATCTGTTCCAGTCGAGACCGAGAATAAATGTCTTTATCTCAGTCGCTACCCAAGATAAAGTTGTTGAGTTAGTAAGATTTATTCCAGTCGAGACCCAGAATAAATATCTTTATCTCAGTCGATACCCAAGATAAAGTTGATTTGTTAATAACTCTATTTTATTACCACTAGCCAAGTCGATTTCCAAATGATGCGCAATCTATGAAAGCTGGATGCGAAAAGAGAAAGATTCATGTTGGCCTGCGACTTATATTGCCTCTGAATTGTGCACGGTCCAACAAATTATTTTACATTGAGCTGTGCGTAGGTCAGAAGAGTAGCAGCTGTGCAAAACAACTGGAATTTTGAGAATTTTTGTTGTCGTTCCTAATTTTGTCTAGCTAAAGTTATTAGGATTATAATTATACAATTAGTTACCTATTAAAATATTGCTAATTTGCTATTTTAAAGATACATTTAAATGTACAGATAACTTAATCTAATTCCATTTGATTCGCGCACTGTTATCGAAGACAAGTTACTTTCTTCTTATTGGATTGTGTCCCGGATTTGTTTATGTGGAATGTAGCCATGATGTGTCGATTGTTATCTCTACTAAAAACTGCCTTATCGATGTGCTTGTAGGTAGGTATACATAGTTTCGTTCCCAACCTATTGTCAATGATTAGAAAAACTTGGAATTAGAAACTTTTAAACTATTTTACTTCCAGGTGGCTATTTAATGTTGGTTTGGAAATAACAATAACGAAAACACATAAAAGAAAATTCAAAAAACAAGAAACGAGGGCATATCGACAGTTCTCCAAAAAAAAAAGTGCGCGGCTCAAATTGCGGAGAACCTGAAATATAAAAAGAACGGATAAGTATAGTCTGATGTTAATTAAAATATCACACATTTTGCCCATATTAATATTTACATAAGGGTAAGGACTTACTGTCAATAGTAGCACAAGGATCGTCGGGGAATGAACGAATCTATAAAATTATAGCTTACTTAGTGCTGTCCTTACACAGAGCCACCTAAATAAAAACAAAAAAAAAACCTTATTATTTTCGCTATTAGTATCAGTAGAATTTAACATTTACATAATCGTCGAATATTTTAATATAATTGTGAACTTACCTAGTGCTGTCATTACACAGAAGCACCTGAATACAAGAGAATATTATCATTTTAGTTATCAGTGGCAAACGCATCAATATTATCGGTTATATACCCATCGTGAGCTTTGAAATGATTATTTATGAACTTACCTAGTACTATCCCTTATGCAGGAGCACCAAAACCAGGTAAAGAAGTGTAAATATTTTCACTATAAGTGATATAAACTTTATATTATCGGTTATGCAGCTATCGAAGGCTATGAAGTGATTATTTGTGAACTTACCTGTGGCTATCTTTTTGCAGGAGTTTGTGTAATTTGTAAAAAAAATGTATTGTTATCGTGCAGCCCAACGGAAAGTGCGCGAAATAAGTAGATTCTTTATTTTAATAGTGAACAATATAAAAAACGTTATAAAAGCACAATACTTTTAAGTTTCTTAAAATTCTTTATTATAATAAAAGATGAAAACTAATCCAAAATCTCTAATTAATTTCACTTTGTTGAAATAGACAAAAACATCTGACGAACTCCGTTACCATGACTCAACTCTTTTCAACTGCAGCTTTTTTCTCCATGATCTATTTTCTGCGCTTTTACGTATTTTGTTGTTTTTAAATAAGTCACGTTTCGCGACCAGCAAGTAAGGAATCTTGTTACTTAGTTTCATATAGTTTTATCTCCATGAAATTAAGTACGGAGTCTTATTACTTTTGGCTTATGAAATTATTTGTTGACGTAACATCTCCTTCCTTTAGAGGAAAATTCCCCTGAATTTTAAATGTTACCTGTACCCTGTTCAGGTATAAACGAAATATTACCAAATCAAATTCATAAATTTCTTCACTTGTTAGTATATTACTACTCATTATTCCTAATCTACTAAATGCTATGTTATTCTGAATATGCTCTAAATTATTTTTAATTATCTTTATTTTTAAAAGTGTTTCTATATAAATGATTTTAGATATTAGTATTTTACTATTCACGTTGATGTTGTTAATTTGTTCGATAATTTTTCTTCTACCGTTTTCGATTGTTTCTTTTATTGTAGTAAATGTTTTGTTAAAGTGCTCGTTGATGTATATCTGTCTGTTGGTCTGATCTATGATGTTATGGTTATTTCCGTCTATTATTTTCATGTGTTCTTCTATGTTTTGACGATCGTCGTCATCCATTGTTCCGTACAACCATTTGAATCCGGTACCAACTATGTTAAGGAGTCGTTTTTTATGTTTGTGTGGAATAAGCGTATATACCATGTGTTTCAGGAATTCTAATTCCGTCGTCCAGAATTCCCCTTTGCTCTTCTATATTAAGGTCAATTGAATTAGACTCTAAAGCTGAAATTATATTGTATATCTCCTCCGGGTTTATTATATTATGTAAGATTATGTCGTACTCCTTCACGATTGGTATTTGGTTTAATTTGTTTTCGGCGAATCCGTTATCGTTGTCGATCTTTTCTACCATCAGAGTCGCTCCTACTGTTTTCGTCAGTGTCAGTAACAATATTGTCACTATTAATTTTACCTGAAAATTTATTTGGTCTTTTTATATTAACTGGTGAACATTATCGTTTTTGAGTTTTCTATATCTAGGTTCGTGTTTATCCAAAGAAATCTATAATTTTTGACGTAACCCTCATTATTGGTTGGAACAAAATCTTCCCTGTTTCTGTTTCTTTGTTTATCTTATTTGTTTTACATTTGTTTATTAACTCTAATACCCTAGTCTTATCGATCTTACCTTCGAGAACGTCGATTGGTCTTGCTTTAATGGTTGAGTGAAATGATTTATTATACCATTCAGTACATTTGAACATTCTTTCTTGCACTGAAAGGCTAGATTTGTCGGTCTCCAATACTCTTAATCTCTCTGTTTAGTCAACAGACAAAAACAAGTAATAGCTTTAAATACTATTAGAATTTATCATTGTAGCTATAGTAGTTTTTTTAATTAATCGTTATACAAAATTTGAACTAATCTTAATATAATAGACTTAAACTAATCATTACATAATGGAAATTTAACAATAGTAATTACTAACCTAACACAACACGCTCCTGTTCCTTTAACTATAAATTATATATGTACATATGTATGTACGTATGCATAGTTGATTTTGGGTCTGGTTGATGATTGGGTCTGCCTACTTGTATTAGAACACTGCGACACGTACTATAATTATTGAAGAGCGTTTGGCTCAAAACCATTACTAAAATTACAAGAGAGTAATAGTGCAATAGTAATATTCTAATCAAAATGCTATATATATGGTTACATACTAGTAAACCCAAGGTAGCTGAGATATTTAAGAATTTACTACATACATTTGTATGAGAATTTAACAACTCTCGAAAATTCATTAAATGTGCCACTGCACAATATATTTGCATTTTGATGGGTACGTCAGAGTCGTATGAAGGTTAACAATAAGGCAAAAAATGTTATTGAACTCACAGGTCAGCTATGTATATCATTGTTTGCAGAGTATTTGATACAGAGTAATTATCTCGGCTAGAGCAGAAGCTGGTTGTCGGTACCCAGCAGTCACTTCGAGTAGTAGCTGGTGTGATCTTCATGGAAATATAGGTCAACTCAAAAACATTGTCTGAGTGCCTAGTATTTATATTAGATTAATTGAGCTTTAATCTATTATCACTAGGATAAGTTATTATATATCATTTTGTATACAAATCGCGAGTTTATTAAAGATAAGTTAACTACCATAATCGTTGGAAATTAATTTCAATTACTGCCCGATACATTTCTTCATAAAATTTGGTGACCCCGACGTGATTGGGTGGTAGTAAGACTTCAAGGCAGCGTGAAGGACGCTGAAAGCATTAAAGGTAATTCTGTATTACTATGAGTGACAAAATTTAATTGCTGAATCTTACAAATAAAAAATTTGGATTGTAATTTCTTAAATTTTGTGTTTAAAATTTGTTTTTGTGATTTAGTGATCATTTAATCTAGTGATACATGGTCCCTTTGGAATTGCGTGCCGTGACGTGACATAATTAATATTTGCTAAATATTCAATAGTGTTCGATCGACCTTTATCAATTTCTGTAATTTTTGCGCACATAATTCCTCGTTTTTATTGCGGCACACATTACTGTTAAATTCTTTGCATAAAACTCAGCTCTGCGTTAACGGTTCGAAGTACCGCTTTGCTTCGAGAATAGATTATCATCTTGATACGTTACAATTAATAATAAAGTGAATTTACTACATGGCGTGATATTAAAGATGATCTATGTCAGCTTGCAATAAATTTAACGCATTATTTGTTTGCAAAAAATTGTTTGTTTAAAATTTCTGATGAAAAGTGATTTTCGCATTACGCGACATTCTGAGAGACATTTAATATTCGCTGGAGATATAATGATGTTCTGCTAATTTTATTAATTCTTATAAAAACATTGTTGGGTTTCAACCGTTGGTTTTGAAGTATATGCATAACACACATTTCATTTCCTTCCCACTGTATCTATAAAAACAGTAACTTTCGCATTCCTTCAATTGTTTGCAATACCGTTTGCAAGAACAGTTCGTCATCTTAATGCTTAAACTTCTTTAATTAGAAACCAATTTACGATATTTAAAAGTGACCTGCTTTTCGTTACACTAAGCTTTTTTAAATCGCGCATAAATTACAAAACACGGTAATATTCGAAAGAATATTTTACCATTGTCCGCTTTCATTACTAGACCAGGTCTATACTTTCACTTCTTCTAAGTAATTTGTACCGCCAAATATTATAATGACTGATAGTAAATTAGCCAAAAAGAACTACACTTATCGGACAACAAGGTCGTGTTAAGGATTTTCTGCAAGGTTCAAATGAAAATAAATCTATCCAATAACTAGAAACGCGATTAAATGCATTGGATAGATATTACGAAGGATTTAGTGCATGTGAAGGAAGCATCGAAGAGTTAGATGAAGAAGAGTTAGATCTTAAGGTGCGAGCTGAGTATGAAGAAGAATATTATGTACTCCGACCAACGATTTTAGTCCAGATCGCTAAACGAGCCCAGGGAAAAAATAATTTGAACGATTCACTCGGAAATAATTCCTTCGATAGTTTAAGTGGTATCAAACTTCCCAAATAGGTTTACCCAATTTTTCTGGTGATTATTCTAAATGGACCACATTTGTTGAAGTATTCAATACATTAGTTCATAACAACAAGGCTCTGGACGAGGTTGCGAAATTCCATTATTTACGCTCAGCACTATCTGACTGTGCTCTGCGTGCTATACAATCTATTGAAATTACATCAAGTAATTATGAAGTTGCCTTAGAAATATTAAAAAATCGATACGATAATAAAAAACTAATAGCACAAGAACATGTTCGGCAAATATTCTCTCTCCCAACCATACATAAACTGTCGGCTCAGGCATTAAGAGCACTCATCGATACAGTTAATGTTCATATTCGAGCTCCCACAGCCTTAGGGCGTCCTGCGTTAGAGTGGGATGACTTGCTTATCCCTATAATTCTAAAAAGACTAGATACTCTGACACTTAACAAATGCGAAGATGATTGTCCTTCCGACCGGCTTCCCGCCTTGAAAGAATTATTGCAATTTTTAAAGAACAGATGTCATAACTTAAAAGGCAAACATGAGTTCAAATCTGGTCTTACAACAGGGCCCCAGAATAATAAACATAAATATAAAATAGAAAACCCACATAGGTATACTGTCTCGACTACTCTACAAGCAGCAGGGATCCCAATCTGTGCTTACTGTTCTCGTGAAAGACACACAATTTATAAGTGAACAAGTTTCTAAACTTATCCAGGAATAAAAGGCGTAGTGAAGTAAAAAGACTCAAACTGTGCTTTAATTATTTACGAAGTAATCACAATTCAGAGCTATGTATGTCCAGAAAATGTCAGCAGTGCGGGAAAAAGCACAATACCTTTCTTCATGTAGGCAATCATCTAGGTAAGGAAGTTAGGTTAACATCGACTTCGAAAGAAGATGTCAAGTCCGGAAATTTTGAAACCCCGTCGACTTCATCACTAATATCGTATTCTTCTGTAAATGCATCGGTAACAGTGGACAATCAATTATGATCGTATGTTCTATTGGCAACTGCTCTTGTTCAAGTTCCTAATAAATATGGAAAACTTATAACTTGCAGAGCCTTATTAGATTCAGGTTCGCAGCTGCACTTCGTATCAGAACGTTTAGCAGAAGAATTGGGCATGAAACGACTGAAAACACATATTCCAATTACCGGTATTGGGAACTTTGAAGTAACATCAAAATTCGAAATAAATCTCACGTTAAAATTCTCGGTGAGTAACTTCACGACTGAAATTGAGGCTCAGATATTACCAAAAATCAGTGGGCTACAACCAGATTGTTATATTGATGTGAATAAATGGCCAATACCATCCAATCTTCAGTTAGCAGACCCAGCCTTTTACAAACCGCAGAAAATAGATCTCCTACTTGGAGCAGAACTATATTGTCAATTACTTTCTCCAGAACAAATCTTACTTTCTACGGATCTTCCTATATTACAAAAAACTCTCCTGAGATGGATAGTAATGGAAAGAGCTCCACAAACTTATCATAAATCGTTTTCCTGCAATCTTGCTACAACACCCTTACTGACATCGCTAGAAAGGCATATTCACAGGATTTGGGAAATAGAAAAACATGATTGTCCAGTGAAGAGTCACACTGTTGAGAAAGAACTATGTGAAAGCCTCTTCAACCGAACAACGAGGCGATCAGATAATGGGCAATACTGTGTAAGGTTACCATTTCGTCAAGATCCAGAAATGCTGGGAAACTCTCAACGAATGGCCACAAGTTAGATTTTTACAACTTGCGAGAAGGCTATCTCGCGATATTAAGCTTCAAGACGCTTACACACAATTTCTGAATGAATATAAATATCTCAACCATATGGAGAAAATTTCTTCAGATGATATACCCAATATAAAACTATTTTCTACCACACCATTGTGTGCACAAAATAGACAGCTCAACAACTAAACTTCGTGTAGTTTTTGATGCTTTTGCAAAGTCCAGTTCTGGATCATCACTCAATCATATGTTCATTGTTGGGCCAGTAGTTCAACCTGATCTCTTCTCGATAGTGACAAGATTCAGGACGTATCGCTTTGTTTTCGCCGCCGATATCAGTAAAATGTATAGGCAAATATTGATTGATCCGGTCGATCGCAAATATCAATTCATAGTGTGGCGAAACGACTCGTCGAAAATGCTTGAAACGTATCAATTGAATACGGTTACCTATGGCCCATCGTCTGCTCCATATTTGGCCACACGCTGCTTGAATAAATTAGCAAAGGATGACTAAAAATCCTACACCCAAGCGTTTAAGGTCATTCAAAATTCATTTTATATAGATGATTGCATGACTGGCTCCGATTCCTTAACTCAAGCAGATCTCATTACTGTTCTAAAAAAGGGTCACTTTGAGTTACGTAAGTTTTGTGCGAACCATCCCTCATTACTACAAGGCATACCTGAAGCCGATCGGGAGCAATTCCTTCAAATTAATGATGACGACGTTGTTAAAACCCTTGGGTTAATATGGCAACCTGAAGAAGACTTGTTTCAGTTTAATATAGCAAGTAGTTATTCTATGGTAATTCAGGATCACGTTTTTTAGCCTCCAGGATTTCACCACAGATGACGCCACCGGCGCTAGGTGGCTTGAGTCCATACTAAATGTAGGGTTGTGTCTTGATTATATTGGTTTGTGTCTTGGATGTTGGGGATACGAGACCACTTTTAGCGCTCTCCAGCATAGGGAAATAGCATAGGATTTTGATTTTTTTTCTGAAGCTCGCTTATTTTTCATCTCGAATCTTGGGGATACGAGACCACTTTGGGGATACGAGACCACGTTTAGCACTCTCCAGAGTAGGGAAATAGCATAGGATTTCGATTTTGTTTCTGGAGTTCGCTTATTTTTCATCTCGGACTCGTAGCCTCTAAGTTGACATTAAGTTTTTCATCTCGTGTTTTGGGGATACGAGATCACTTTCAGTTCTATATATTTGTGAAGGGGTGAAGCTTCATTGATAGATGTTGCTGGTTAAGTTTGATCTGGTCTTGGAGGCTAAAATTTGACCTTGAGGTGCCCCTTCCTGTGTCTGGGTACTGGAGGTTGGCTGAGAGCTTTAGTGGCAATATCTGGTACTATGACTAGGACTGCCTGGTGTGTGTTGAACTGGGCTACGTTACCTGTACCAAGGCTTGGGGAGAGTGTTTGCGGCGGTTTGTGTATTAAGTAATGATGTGAAATACCCTAAGCGAATTATATCGGGGCTGTATACTTGTCAGCGGTGCTACGACTTTCTTGGATGTGTGGTACGGTTCTCTTGGATATGTGAAATATTTTGCTTCACTTTTGGACCACACGTGGCAGCATGCTACGGTTTTGGGAAAATTTTTGTTTCACTTTTGCCCATAAGTGGCAGCATGCTACGGTTTTCTGTGCCCACATGTAGCAGCATGCTACGATTTTTTTGGATGTGTGGTGCGCCTAAATGTAGCCTTTTGTTGTTTTCAAGTGTTGCGCCTGGTTTGGAATTAATATTAGTAGTAATTGATTTTTCTTGAGCGCCTAAATGTAGGCTTTTGGTGTTGAACTAATAATTAAAGTTAATAGCAGGAAATTTTTGATCATGCCAATGGATTCTAGATGGTGGGTGTGTGGGGGGATAATGAAGATAGGAGGAGGGGTAATGAAATTTTCATCAGAAATCCTCTAGGGGCACTGGTTTTCGAGATATTAGCGTATTAATATTTCAAATTATTTTTGCTCATGGAAATGGATTCTTGGTGGTGTGGGTGGGAGGGGGAACAAAATTTTCATCAGAAATACTAGAGGGGCTAGCCATTTCTTGAGTAAGGTTACCAGCGGCATTAACCGGAACTACCAGCATGCCTTGGCTTTGTTCTTTATCTTTTATTAGCAGGGAAGTTCTAGATATCAGCAGGACGTCATCATGGTTTTGCTGTTTTAAATTACTGCACGTTTTCATAGCGGGGAAGTTGTAGATATCAGCATCATTCGAATTTCACAACATGACATCACCTTTGCTTGATGTTTTCTCAGCAAATTAATATTATTGGGTTTAGGGGGTGCGTGTATTGAAAAGTCACAGTTGCTCTTTCGAGTGCAAACACCATTTCTTGAGTAAGGTTCCCTAGCGGCATTAGCCGGAACTACATCATCTCGGGCTTCGGGATACGATATTACTTTGCGGATAGGTCCTGGATATTGGCTGATAGCTTTAGTGGCAATATCTGATGCTATGACTAGGATTGTCTGGGGTGTGTTGGATTGGGCTACGTTACCTGTACCAAGGCTTGGGTAGAATGTGTGCGGCTTAAGTAATGATGTGAAATGCCCTAAGCGAATTTATATCGGGGCTGTATACTAGTCAGCTTGAGTTTGTTGTTAGTTGTTTACTTTCGTATCAGTGCCTGTGGTATGTTGGGTTGGGCTACTTGGTGGCTGAGGAAACGTTACCTAAGGCGTTTATGGATGTGTGCAGCTGTGTATTTATGTGGATAAGAAATGTTGTGAGATTCCCTAAGTGAATTAGTGTAATTAGTATAAGTAATAACTCAAGTTAACCCTAGAATAATTTTTGTCCAACAAGATTGCACCATGTGATGATATATCTAAAAATAGACCAGGCAAAGCTGATTGGAGCGAATGTTGGTAGATACATATGTTCACTTAGATAAGTAATGGAAATTAGTAAATGCCTAATTTTGCTCTTCAGATGGAATGCTTCTAATGTGATTCCTTGCATTAACAAATT
>OZ005743.1:55277244-55279744 GCA_963930735.1 Dioctria linearis | reverse complement strand
GTATACAGTCCCCGATATAAATTCGCTTAGGGTATTTCACATCATTACTTAAGCCGTATACATTCTACCCAAGCCTTGGTATAGGTAACGTAGCCGAATCAACACACCACAGACAATCCTACTCATAGTATCAGATATTGCCACTAAAGCTCTCAGCCTCCAGTACCCAGACACAGGAGGGGGCACCTCAAGGTCAAATTGTAGCCTCCAAGACCAGATCAAACTTAACCAGCAACCTCCACTAATAAAGCTTCCCGCCCCTTCACAAAATTCCAAATTTTCAGTACAAAAGCGGCCTCAGAACCACCTCAAAATTGCTCACCGTACCTCAATTTATTAAAAAAATCAGGCAAGGCAAGAGCTTGAACAGCTGATTGGGATCAGCTAATCAGTTCATATCATCCCCCGGTCAGCCAGACGGTAGAAAGGAATTCCCCCAGGCAGGCCCTGTGACGTGTACCACTAGATGGAATCCCCCCAGGGGCCCAGAGCCGCGGTCCAGAGCCGTCAAAACAGTTGGATTCCACCTTGCACTTTTTGTATGGAAAAGTGCGCCAGAACTCCCATAGCGTAACTACTAGCTTGACAGCTTTTAAAACAGCTCTGATAACAGCTTAACAGCTTTTCAAACAGGTCTGATAACAGCTTAACAGCTTTTCAAACAGCTCTGATAACAGCTTAACAGCTTTTAAACAACTCTGATAACAGCTTAACAGCTTTTAAAACAGCTCTGATAACAGCTTAACAGCCTTTCAAACAGGTCTGATAACAGCTTAACAGCTTTTAAAACAGCTCTGATAACAGCTTAACAGCTTTTCAAACAGGTCTGATAACAACTTAACAGATTTTAAAACAGCTCTCATAACAGCTTAACAGCTTTTAAAACAGCTCTGATAACAGCTTAACAGCTTTTAAAACAGCTCTGATAACAGCTTAACAGCTTTTAAACAGCTCTGATAACAGCTTAATAGCTTTTAAAACAGCTCTGATAACAGCTTAACAGCTTTTAAACAGCTCTGATAACAGCTTAACAGCTTTTAAAACAGCTCTGATAACAGCTTAACAGCTTTTCAAACAGGTCTGATAATAGCTTAACAGCTTTTCAAACAGGTCTGATAACAGCTTAACAGATTTTAAAACAGCTCTGATGACAGCTTAACAGATTTTAAAACAGCTCTGATAACAGCTTAACAGCTTTTAAAACGGCTCTGATAACAGCTTAACAGCTTTTCAAACAGGTCTGATAACAACTTAACAGATTTTAAAACAGCTCTGATAACAGCTTAACAGCTTTTAAAACAGCTCTGATAACAGCTTAACAGCTTTTAAAACATCTCTGATAACAGCTTAACAGCTTTTAAACAGCTCTGATGACAGCTTAATAGCTTTTAAAACAGCTCTGATAACAGCTTAACAGCTTTTATACAGCTCTGATAACAGCTTAACAGCTTTTAAAACAGCTCTGATAACAGCTTAACAGCTTTTCAAACAGGTCTGATAACAGCTTAATAGCTTTTCAAACAGGTCTGATAACAGCTTAACAGATTTTAAAACAGCTCTGATGACAGCTTAACAGATTTTAAAACAGCTCTGATAACAGCTTAACAGCTATTAAACAGCTCTGATAACAGCTTAATAGCTTTTAAAACAGCTCTGATAACAGATTAACAGCTTTTAAACAGCTCTGATAACAGCTTAACAGCTTTTCAAACAGGTCTGATAACAGCTTAAGAGCTTTTAAAATAGCTCTGATTACAGCTTAACAGCTTTTCAAACAGGTCTGATAACAGCTTAACAGATTTTAAAACAGCTCTGATGACAGCTTAACAGATTTTAAAACAGCTCTGATAACAGCTTAACAGCTTTTAAACAGCTCTGATAACAGCTTAATAGCTTTTAAAACAGCTCTGATAACAGCTTAACAGCTTTTAAACAGCTCTGATAACAGCTTAACGGCTTTTCAAACAGGTCTGATAACAGCTTAGGAGCTTTTAAAATAGCTCTGATAACAGCTTAACAGCTTTTAAAACAGGTCTGATAACAGCTTAGCAGCTTTTCAAACAGCTCTGATAACAGCTTAACAGCTTTTCAAACAGCTCTGATAACAGCTTAACAGCTTTTAAACAGCTCTCATAACAGCTTAACAGCTTTTAAAACAGCTCTGATAACAGCTTAACAGCTTTTAAGACAGCTCTGATAACAGCTTAACAGCTTTTAAAACAGCGCTGATAACAGCTTAATAGCTTTTCAGACAGGTCTGATAACAGATTAACAGCTTTTAAAACAGCTCTGATAACAGCTTAACAGCTTTTCAAACAGGTCTGATAACAGCCTAACAGATTTTAAAACAGCTCTGATAACAGCTTAACAGCTTTTAAAACAGCTCTGATAACAGCTTAACAGCTTTTCAAACAGGTCTGATAACAGCTTAACAGCTTTTAAAACAGTTCTGATAACAGCTTAACAGCTTTTCAAACAGGTCTGATAACAGCTTAACAGA
>OZ005743.1:55082244-55272244 GCA_963930735.1 Dioctria linearis | reverse complement strand
CGCTAATATATCGAGAACCATAGCCCGTGGAGGATTTCTGATGAAAATTTTGTCCACCTCTAAAACTAAGACCCTCACTGGCACCTTCTAGAATCTATTGGCATATTGTAGGGTTAACTTGAATTATTACTAATACTAATTACACTAATTTCACAACATTTCTTATCCGCCAGCAGCACACATCCACACAACCCTAGGTAACTTTTCCTGAGCCACCAAGTAGCTCAGCCCAACATACCACAGGCACTCATACTAAAGAAAACAACTGAAACCAAACTCAAGCTGACAAGTATACAGTCCCCGATATAAATTCGCTTAGGGTATTTCACATCATTACTTAAGCCGTATACATTCTACCCAAGCCTTGGTATAGGTAACGTAGCCGAATCCAACACACCACAGACAATCCTACTCATAGTATCAGATATTGCCACTAAAGCTCTCAGCCTCCAGTACCCAGACACAGGAGGGGGCACCTCAAGGTCAAATTGTAGCCTCCAAGACCAGATCAAACTTAACCAGCAACCTCCACTAATAAAGCTTCCCGCCCCTTCACAAAATTCCAAATTTTCAGTACAAAAGCGGCCTCAGAACCACCTCAAAATTGCTCACCGTACCTCAATTTATTAAAAAAATCAGGCAAGGCAAGAGCTTGAACAGCTGATTGGGATCAGCTAATCAGTTCATATCATCCCCCGGTCAGCCAGACGGTAGAAAGGAATTCCCCCAGGCAGGCCCTGTGACGTGTACCACTAGATGGAATCCCCCCAGGGGCCCAGAGCCGCGGTCCAGAGCCGTCAAAACAGTTGGATTCCACCTTGCACTTTTTGTATGGAAAAGTGCGCCAGAACTCCCATAGCGTAACTACTAGCTTGACAGCTTTTAAAACAGCTCTGATAACAGCTTAACAGCTTTTCAAACAGGTCTGATAACAGCTTAACAGCTTTTCAAACAGCTCTGATAACAGCTTAACAGCTTTTAAACAACTCTGATAACAGCTTAACAGCTTTTAAAACAGCTCTGATAACAGCTTAACAGCCTTTCAAACAGGTCTGATAACAGCTTAACAGCTTTTAAAACAGCTCTGATAACAGCTTAACAGCTTTTCAAACAGGTCTGATAACAACTTAACAGATTTTAAAACAGCTCTCATAACAGCTTAACAGCTTTTAAAACAGCTCTGATAACAGCTTAACAGCTTTTAAAACAGCTCTGATAACAGCTTAACAGCTTTTAAACAGCTCTGATAACAGCTTAATAGCTTTTAAAACAGCTCTGATAACAGCTTAACAGCTTTTAAACAGCTCTGATAACAGCTTAACAGCTTTTAAAACAGCTCTGATAACAGCTTAACAGCTTTTCAAACAGGTCTGATAATAGCTTAACAGCTTTTCAAACAGGTCTGATAACAGCTTAACAGATTTTAAAACAGCTCTGATGACAGCTTAACAGATTTTAAAACAGCTCTGATAACAGCTTAACAGCTTTTAAAACGGCTCTGATAACAGCTTAACAGCTTTTCAAACAGGTCTGATAACAACTTAACAGATTTTAAAACAGCTCTGATAACAGCTTAACAGCTTTTAAAACAGCTCTGATAACAGCTTAACAGCTTTTAAAACATCTCTGATAACAGCTTAACAGCTTTTAAACAGCTCTGATGACAGCTTAATAGCTTTTAAAACAGCTCTGATAACAGCTTAACAGCTTTTATACAGCTCTGATAACAGCTTAACAGCTTTTAAAACAGCTCTGATAACAGCTTAACAGCTTTTCAAACAGGTCTGATAACAGCTTAATAGCTTTTCAAACAGGTCTGATAACAGCTTAACAGATTTTAAAACAGCTCTGATGACAGCTTAACAGATTTTAAAACAGCTCTGATAACAGCTTAACAGCTATTAAACAGCTCTGATAACAGCTTAATAGCTTTTAAAACAGCTCTGATAACAGATTAACAGCTTTTAAACAGCTCTGATAACAGCTTAACAGCTTTTCAAACAGGTCTGATAACAGCTTAAGAGCTTTTAAAATAGCTCTGATAACAGCTTAACAGCTTTTCAAACAGGTCTGATAACAGCTTAACAGATTTTAAAACAGCTCTGATGACAGCTTAACAGATTTTAAAACAGCTCTGATAACAGCTTAACAGCTTTTAAACAGCTCTGATAACAGCTTAATAGCTTTTAAAACAGCTCTGATAACAGCTTAACAGCTTTTAAACAGCTCTGATAACAGCTTAACGGCTTTTCAAACAGGTCTGATAACAGCTTAGGAGCTTTTAAAATAGCTCTGATAACAGCTTAACAGCTTTTAAAACAGGTCTGATAACAGCTTAGCAGCTTTTCAAACAGCTCTGATAACAGCTTAACAGCTTTTCAAACAGCTCTGATAACAGCTTAACAGCTTTTAAACAGCTCTCATAACAGCTTAACAGCTTTTAAAACAGCTCTGATAACAGCTTAACAGCTTTTAAGACAGCTCTGATAACAGCTTAACAGCTTTTAAAACAGCGCTGATAACAGCTTAATAGCTTTTCAGACAGGTCTGATAACAGATTAACAGCTTTTAAAACAGCTCTGATAACAGCTTAACAGCTTTTCAAACAGGTCTGATAACAGCCTAACAGATTTTAAAACAGCTCTGATAACAACTTAACAGCTTTTAAAACAGCTCTGATAACAGCTTAACAGCTTTTCAAACAGGTCTGATAACAGCTTAACAGCTTTTAAAACAGTTCTGATAACAGCTTAACAGCTTTTCAAACAGGTCTGATAACAGCTTAACAGATTTTAAAACAGCTCTGATAACAGCTTAACAGCTTTTCAAACAGGTCTGATAACAGCTTAACAGCTTTTAAAACAGGTCTGATAACAGCTTAACAGCTTATAAAATAGCTTTTTCAGCTCATCCGCAAATAGAAGGGCAGACCCTAGAGTAATCAGCGTCAAATTGAGACCACGCGTCAAATATCCGTTTCAAGCGCCATCCAAGACCAGGCACCCACCACCACAACCAATACTACCACTCCCACCACCACCCGCCACCACCACACACCGCCACCACCAGCCGTTGTAGTGGTCAAACATTATTCGGGAGTTCTGGACTTAGTATGGGAAATTGAATAAAAAGAAGGCCATATATAAAATATCATTTATTAAAAATTATAAAGTACTAATTCTTATAATCTTATGGTACAGAGCTGTATGTAATCAAAATTTCCTGTGTTTGATGAATCTGTTGTTGAAATCAACATCTGCATACAGTGTAAGTTTACATGATCCTTTATGAGCTCTCCAAGTATACAAAATGAGAACTTCAAGTGCTAAGTTAAATCGCACTTTTTAAGGTATGCCTCGTAATTTGAATTTATATAAGGTTTATAAGGAAATGCAGTTACCAGATTCTTATAAAATTTTCTTCCACCTGTAAGATTATGTATGGAACATTCTGTTACCAGAGATCTTCTTCTTTACAGTTTACTCACAGCTAATTATAATCTCCCATACAACTTGCACTACTCACCTCAGACAACATATCATACCACATTAATATTACAACACAGCGTTCTTCTATCAAAGCTTTTAATTTGACCCACTCTCAACTTAATGTTAAGTAAACAATGCACCTGCCCCAATAGTATGAAGATAAAAATATCATATTCTTATCATCTTCATGTGAACTATGATATCATGGTAAATAACTCTGCTACATTCCAATGCTCACCAGCCCCAGACACAACAAACTAAAATCAATTTGTTTATTTTATTCGAATGTATTTGTTTAAGCAAGAAGTTATATTACTAATTTATATTACTCATCTAAGTCGACATATCATCCTACATTAATATGATAGCTAGTTAATGCTTTTAATTAACCCACTCTCAAGCTAATGATAATATGTAGTTTTTTCAGATGTGGCTGCTCAAACCACTTTCATGCTAGGCTAACAAGTTCCTCTAGAAAGATTTCATTTAGCAACACTGGTCATGCCATTACACCTTATCACCAAAAATTTGATGCAAAGTCTTTTACTATACCAATAAAACTTTCACTACTCATCTGAGTCTCATATTGTATTAGTAGGTATCACCCTACATTGATATCATAGGTGATCAAAGCTTTAAATTTAACCTGTCCAAAAATAAAAAAAAACAAAACAATTTTGCATAAAACCTAAGATTTTTTCACACACACACACACACACACACACACACACACACACACACACACACACACACACACACACACACACACACACACACACACACACACACACACACACACACACACACACACACACACACACACACACACACACACACACACACACACACACACACACACACACACACACACACACACACACACACACACACACACACACACACACACACACACACACACACACACACACACACACACACACACACACACACACACACACACACACACACACACACACACACACACACACACACACACACACACACACACACACACACACACACACACACACACACACACACACACACACACACACACACACACACACACACACACACACACACACACACACACACACACACACACACACACACACACACACACACACACACACACACACACACACACACACACACACACACACACACACACACACACACACACACACACACACACACACACACACACACACACACACACACACACACACACACACACACACACACACACACACACACACACACACACACACACACACACACACACACACACACACACACACACACACACACACACACACACACACACACACACACACACACACACACACACACACACACATACACACACACACATACACATACACACATACACACACACACACACACACACACACACACACACACACACACACACACACACACACACACACACACACACACACACACACACACACACACACACACACACACACACACACACACACACACACACACACACACACACACACACACACACACACACACACACACACACACACACACACACACACACACACACACACACACACACACACACACACACACACACACACACACACACACACACACACACACACACACACACACACACACACACACACACACACACACACACACACACACACACACACACACACACACACACACACACACACACACACACACACACACACACACACACCTGCATCGAAAATTTTGTGATTAGGTTTTAATTTCCATTGCTTCATGTTTCTTAACATTCGAAGCAACCGTGATCTATTTTTAGATATCGAATATCATAGGATGATCCATCTTGTTTATAAGATATTTTTAATCCCCAACTTACGTTATAGTTGTTGTTGTTGTTTTTTTCAGCAAAAGAAATTTTCAATTATAACTTCCACTACTCATCTAAGACGTCATATCCTACAGATTAATATCTGTTGCTCTTGTTTTCAGCTAAAGAATTTAGGAATCTTTCATAAATCGCCCAATTTGTTTACTTTACTCGGCTGCTGTGCGAATTTGTTTACATTATTCGACTGCGAATGTGTTTACTTTACTGAACTGTGATAATTTGTTTATGAAAAGAATCAAATTAGAAGTGTTACACCTGAAGAGCAAAATTTGGCATTTACTAATTTCCATTACATATCTCAGTCAACATATCTACCTACATTCACCCCCAAACCAGCTTTAGATATATCACCTGAGAAGGTAAGATCGCTAATATCTTGAACCATAGAGGATTTCTGATGAAAATTTTATCCCATCCCTAGTACTAATACTATTGGCATGAACAAAAAATATCCTAGGACTAACTTGAATTATTACTACTATTAATTATACCAGCAAAGATAAGATCGCTAATATCTCGAAACCCATAGCCCGTGGAAGATTTCTGATGAAAATTTTGTCCACCTCTATTCTCATCTATTGGCATATTGTAGAGTTAACTTGAATTATTACTAATACTAATTACACTAATTTCACAACATTTCTTATCCGCCAGCTGCACACATCCACACACGCCCTAGGTAACGTTTCCTCAGCCACCAAGTAGCCCAGCCCAACATACCACAGGCACTCATACTAAAGTAAATGACTGAGACCAAACTCAAGCTGACAAGTATACAGCCCGCGATATAAATTCGCTTAGGGTATTTCACATCATTACTTAAACCGTATTACATTCTACGCAAGCCTTGGTATAGGTAACATAGCCGAATCCAACACACCACAGACAATCCTAGTCATAGTATCAGATATTGCCACTAAAGCTCTCAGCCTCCAGTACGCAGACACAGGAGGGGGGGGGGGGGGCACCTCAAGGTCAAATTGTAGCCTCCAAGACCAGATCAAACTTAACCAGCAACCTCCACTAATAAAGCTTCCCACCCCTTCACAAGATGCCAAATTTTCAGTACAAAAGCGGCCTCAGAACCACCTCAAAATTGCTCGCCGTACCTCAATTTATTAAAAAATCAGGCAAGGCAAGAGTTTGAACAGCTGACGGGGGTCAGCTAATCAGTTGATATCATCCCCTGGTCAGCCAGATGGTAGGAAGGAATTCCCCCAGGCAGGCCCTGTGACGTAGACCACTAGACGGAATCCGTCAGGGGCCCAGAGCCTCGGTCCAGAGCCATCAAAATAGTTGGAATTTTCCGGACACTTTTTGTGTGGAAAAAGTGTCCTGGTGCTGTCCTAGCTAACTACTATCTGGTACCTGCATTTCCTTATAAACCTTAAATGTTGAATCCATGTCAAGAACATGTTAATACTTGCTAAATGTTGAATCCATGTCAAGAACATGTTAATACTTGCTTTGAGTATGATCAGAGGAAATCCTGATCATTGCAGCATGTTATGAAATTCGATATCTAAAAATAGACCACATGAATGTTATTGGGGTGGTAAAAAAAACATGAAAGCATTAGGTTGAGAATGGTTTCAATTAAGGCTTCGGTGAAATAAGGCGGTATTAGTAGGATGCATCAAACGATAGATATCCACAAGTCTGAAAACACTGACAAAATTCCTCAGTCGAGCAGCATTGAGCTACTCAGCTGTTATCAGAGCTGTTTGATGAGCTGTTAAGCTGTTATCAGAGCTGTTTAGCTGTCATCAGACCTGTTTAAAAGTTGTTTACCTGTTAGCAGAGCTGTTTTAAAAGCTGTTAAGCTGTTACCAGACCTGTTAAAAAGCTGTTAACCTGTTAGCAGAGCTGTTTTAAAAGCTGTTAAGCTATTATCAGACCTGTTAAAAAGCTGTTAAGCTGTTATCAGAGCTGTTATCAGAGCTGTTAAGCTGTTATCAGACTTGTTTAAAAGCTATTTACCTGTTATCAGAGCTGTTTGAAAAACTGTTATCAGAGCTGTTTGGAAAGCTGTTAAGCTGTTATCAGAGCTGTTTGAAAAGCTGTTAAGCTGTTATCAGACCTGTTTAAAAGCTGTTTTTCTGTTATCAAATTTATTTTGAAAAGCTGTATAGAGTCCCCTGTGACGTATTTGATTAAAGTTGTAGGCGCCAAGACACACACTTCTGATCAAGGTCAAGGACAAGATACCCTTCCGGTTTCAAAGGTGATGCCAGAGGCAAAGGTCAAGCCCACGTGTCCACGTATTTTCTCACGATCACGCTCAACCTAGCATTCTGTGTAAAAGGTTCAACCGTCAGATTAAGAGCCCTCTGTAGTAGGCAAGTATTATTACAGAATACGTTCAGGAGTTCTGGACTTAGTAGGGAAAATTAATAACAAGAACAACATATATAAAATATCATTATCGATTTATTATAAATTAAAAAAATATTAACATTTAATTCTTAGTATATCATTCTATTGTTGGGCTTCCTTATTTCAATATATCTATAACTATATTCTTTATTTTCCAATAATGTATATCTTAGACTATAATATAGTTAAAACAAATTACTTCAATAAATGGAACTATAAATGTATGTAGTACATTTTTTTTTATTTACAATACACTAGACTTAGGTTATATGTTTTCTGCGGCTGCTCCTTGTTGCTCTGAAGGAACTCAGTAATGTTTCCCAATGGTAGAGTATCCGTTGTGCTGTTAACATTTAATTCTATGGATGGGCTTCCTTAATTCAATATTAATTTTTTCTTTCTCACATTCAGAAATATGTGATGCTAATTCTTTAGCAGAATAAAAATAGAAAAAACATCTATCGCATATATACAATCTAGGCTTATGCATGGCGAAAGATATTTAATCCAGCAGAAATGAAACCTGGTACTTTCATCATCATTATCATCAACGTCATCATCACAATCAGCAGCATCATCATTGTCGTCATCATCCTCCTCATAGTTATTTTGTATCATTAATAGATTCAGATGTCGCTTCATATTGTGTTCCGCCGGTCTAACTAAAACAGTGGTGAGGGAACGCTCTTTCTTTAGGATGAATACGCTTATTGATATAACGTTCTGGTCTTCAAATTGTTTAATTTGCTTAAGCGGCATAGCAAATGTTATTCCAGTTAAATTTAGCACAGTAAAATAATGTGGATATGATGAGGTCCTATCGGAGTGAACATTTGCAGGATATAGCGCTGATGATACGGCCCAAGCGAAGCATGCTTCATCACTATTTTGTACATTGATGCAAGCTTGCTTTAAAGCAATCTCCTTCGGTAGAGGTATATACGAAGATCCTCGGTGCTGTTCAAATTAATTGATATGTACTGCTAAATGTATAATGGAGTCCAATGTCTAGCCGCTATCTTTTTCTCGAAACTCATCCAGCTGAGTGAGTATTGAATCCAAAATGCTTATCGTTCACATTGATTGGAGCAGTTCTTGCTTGTAAATATTTAATATCTTTTATAACCTCATTGTCACCGATATCCTTAACAAAATCAGTACACAACTTTGTATTAACTTTAACATTAAGATGGCGTTTTAAAATATTCTTAATACGGCGTTGCGAATTTGTTTTAGCAAGGAATCAATTTAGAAGCATTCCACCTGAAGAGCAAAATTAGGCATTTACTAATTTCCATTACTTATCTAAGTGAACATATGTATCTACCAACATTCGCTCCAATGAGCTTTGCCTGGTCTATTTTTAGATATATCATCACATGGTGCAATCTTGCTGGACAAAAATTATTCTAGGGTCAACTTGAGTTATTACTTATACTAATTACACTAATTCACTTAGGGAATCTCACAACATTTCTTATCCATATAAATACGCAACCGCACACATCCATAAACGCCTTAGGTAACGTTTCCTCAGCCACCAAGTAGCCCAGCCGAACATACCAAAGGCACTCATACTAAAGTAAACAACTATCAACAAACTCAAGCTGACAAGTATACAGCCCCGATATAAATTCGCTTAGGGCAGTTCACATCATTACTTAAGCCGCACACATTCTACCCAAGCCTTTGTACAGGTAACGTAGCCCAATCCAACACACCCCAGACAAGCCTAGTCATAGCATCAGATATTGCCACTAAAGCTCTGCCAATCACCAGTACCTATCTGCAAAGTGATATGGTATCCCCAAGCTCGAGATGATGTAGAACCGGCCACCAGGGGACCTTGCTAAAGAAATGGTGTTTGCTTTCGAAAGAGCAACTGTGACTTTTCAATGCACGCACCCCCAAAGCCAAATAATATTAATTTGTTGACAAAACATCAAGCAAAGGTGATGTCATGTTGTGAAATTCGAATGATGCTGATATCTACAACTTCCCCGCTAAGAAAACGTGCAGTATTTGAAAACAGCAAAACCATGATGACATCATGCTGATATCTAGAACCTTCCTGCTAATAAAAGATAAAGAGCAAAGCCAAGGCATGCTGGTAGTTCCGGTTAATGGCGCTGGGTAACCTTACTCAAGAAATGGCTAACCCCTCTAGTATTTCTGATGACAATTTTGTTTCCCCTCCCACCCCACACCGCCAAGAATCCATTTCCATAAGCAAAAATAATTTGAAATATTAATACGCTAATATCTCGAAAGCCAGAGCCCGTAGAGGATTTCTGATGAAAATTTCATTACCCCTCCTCCTATCTTGATTATCCCCCCCCCACATACCCACCATCTAGAATCCATTGGCATGAACAAAAATTTCCTGCTATTAACTTTAATTATTAGTTCAAAACCAAAAGCCTACATTTAGGCGCTCAAGAAAAATCAATTATTACTAATATTAATTCCAAACCAGGCGCAACACTTGAAAACAACAAAAGCCTACATTTAGGCGCACCACACATCCAAAAAAATCGGAGCATGCTGCTACGTGTGGGCACAGAAAACCGTAGCATGCTGCCACGTGTGTGCAAAAGTGAAGCAAAAAACTTGCGAGAACTGTAGCATGCTACCACGTGTGGGCCAAAAGTGAAGCCAAAAACTTCACATATCCAAGAGAACCGTACCACGCATCCAAGAAAGGCGTAGTACCGCTGACAAGTATACAGCCCTGATATAATTCGCTTAGGGTATTTCACATCATTACTTAATACACAAACCGCCGCAAACATTCTACCCAAGCCTTGGTACAGGTAACGTAGCCCAGTCCAACACACACCCCAGGCAGTCCTAGTCATAGTATCAGATATTGCCACTAAAGCTCTCAGCCAACCTCCAGTACCCAGACACAGGAGGGGGCACCTCAAGGTCAAATTGTAGCCTCCAAGATCAGATCAAACTTAACCAGCAACCTCTATCAATGAAGCTCCACCCCTTCACAAATATGTAGAACTGAAAGTGATCTCGTATCCCCAAAACTACGAGTCCGAGATGAAAAATAAGCGAACTCCAGAAACAAAATCGAAATCCTATGCTATTTCCCTATGCTGGAGAGTGCTAAAAGTGGTCTCGTATCCCCAAGATTCGAGATGAAACATAAGCGAACTTCAGAAACAAAATCAAAATCCTATGCTATTTCCCTATGCTGGAGAGCGCTAAAAGTGGTCTCGTATCCCCAAAGTGGTCCCGTATCCCCAACATCCACAGACGCAAAACAATACAGTTAAGACACAACCCCCCCCCCCCCCCCCATTTAGTATGGACTCAATCCACGTAGCGATGGTGGTGCCATCTGTGGTGAAATCCTGGAGGCTAAAAAAAGTGATCCAGAATCCCCATAGAATAACTAGTTTAGCACCCTCAAACATGAACGCCGCTAATATAACGAAGCGGTTATCTTGTCAGATCTTGCTCATATATTCGATCCCTTAGGATTTGTTGTGTCAGTCATCGTTCTAGGCAAGATATTCCTGCAACAATTATGGAAGTTAAAATTGTCGTGGAATGAAACTCTTTCATTAGAATATAGTACAAAGTGGCACTCCTGTAGAGAACAGCTAAATGATCTCAACTTAATAAAAATTCCACGATATTTCACACCTGGAAATCAAGCTAGTAATCTCCAACTGCATGGATTTGCAAATAGCAGCGAGACAGCATATGGAGCCTGCTGCTACATTCGTTCTAGTGATTCCTTCGGACAAATCACTGTTCGGCTGATTTGTTCCAAATCACGAGTTGCCCACATGAAAAACACTACGTTACCACGTCTAGAGTTATGTGGGGCTCTATTGCTAGCGGAACTAGTAGATCGATTATTAAAAGATCTACAAGTCCATATTCATCAAATATTTTACTACACGGACTCATCGAAAGTACTGTCTTGGCTTAACTTTCAATGGTATACTTGGAGTAGTTTTATCGCTAACCGTGTTGGAAGGATTCAAGATTTAACAAAAATTGATCAATGGAATCACATATCAACAACCCCAAATCCCGCTGATTTACTCTCTAGAGGAGTTTTTGCTAAAGGTTTATATAACTCGTCTCTATGGTTTAATGGTCCAGAGTTCCTACTTCTACAAGAAAGAGATTGCCCTGATAGCTAACACATTTTAAGTGAAAATATCCCTGAAAAAGGGACACAAAGTGTCTGCCTCTTATCCTCTCACTCTTCAGAAGACCTTGTAGAATCTGTTAAACACAGCAATTCCTTCCTCAAATTGCAAAGAATCTTTGCTTATTGTTTTCGGTTTCTTAACAACTTGCGCTTATTGAAATCTTCACGAGTGTATGGTCAACTAACCTCCCATGAGTTGCAAGATGGCTTGAACGGAATAATAAGAAATATACAACTAATTTCCTTTCCGGCAGAATTCAAGGCTTTGAGGAAACAGGAAGAAGTAGACAAATCTAGCAAGCTGCGAAGCTTATCTCCATTCTTTGATACCACTGGTATCATAAGAGTTGGAGGAAGACTTAAAAATGCTCACATTCCATATAATGCGAAACATCAAATAGTCTTGCCAAAGGGCCCTTGTGTCACAAAAATGTTAATGTCGTACCTTCATGTTAAACATTTACATGCTGCTCTTCAAAGTTTATTAAATATTTGCAGACAAACATACTGGCCGATATAGTGCCTCTCTACATCATAGGCTTGATGCACTTGAATCCAAATTAGATTGTTTACTCGACTGTTTAAAGGATGGCAAATCAAAGTCTTCAGATTCTGATCTGCGTAAGTTTGCAGAATCATTCGGCAGGAACTTCATGGATGTTTCCACACATTCGAGACACTACAAAGAGTTGTCGTTAAGCTTAAACAATCACTTGAACGACCTTAAGACATATATTAATGATATTCCTACCTCTATTGAAAACTTGTTTGGTCAGGAATCCGTTTCTTCCCCACTACAAACGAAACCTACCACTATTTCCGACGATCTTGCTGCTACAAGGGTGATAATGGGTGATATTGCAGATGAAATCAGAACACAATCTGATCTTCGCACAAGTGTTCCAGCTAATAATTTTATTCTTCCTTCTTCCGCTTCAAGCTTAAGAAGTGAACTCATAGCGGCCCAAAATGCAACCGCCATCTCGGACACTAATCTTAGTAGCCAAAAATCCCTTCCGACAACGACCTCTGCTGGTGGTCAGACGGAGTTATCTGTAGGTAAGAATGCTATCCGGGCTTCGCACGTGCCGCTTCCGTTGGCCAAATCTCCCGAACTTGACTTGGATTTTAATAGGAATGCTCCTATTCCTGTGGAGCATTCAAAGCAAATCCGTAAACAAAGCATCCGTAAAAACCGATCCCGGAAACGTGCAATTGCGACTGAAAGGAGGGAGCCTTCCACAGTAGCGATTGGTACTTCATCTCAGTCCTCTTTAGGAAATGGTATTGGGGCCTCTTTGAGAACGGTACCTAAACCTTCGAATGTTTTCGTCACCCGTCTCTGTCCAGAAACTATGTGCGAGAACATATCGAAGTATTTAAAGTTCAAAAATATGGCGACTGATGGTATTTCTTGTCGAAAAATCAGTAAAAGCTCTAAACCGGTTGCATCCTTTCTCCTGACTGTTTCAGCAGATATGCAGGACAAGTTGTTAGACCCCTTACTTTGGCCTCCTGGCACTTTTACTAAATTATTTGTACCTTCTGAGCGCCTACCTAGAAATAAAGCTAAAATAAATAACGTTGTTCCAAAAAACTGAAGTCGCTTTCCCTTTACTATCAAAATGTAAGGGGGATTCGGACAAAAACCGCACATATCTTCAAATCCTCTGTCGCGGCTTGCTTCGATATAGTCGCTTTCACTGAAACTTGGCTGCATCATGCTATTCGCGATGCTGAAATCCTTGATAATTCTTATCAAACTTTTAGAAGAGATAGACATACTGTTTCGGAAGCTCGTGGCGGTGGCGTACTTCTTGCGTGTAAAAATAAGTTCAATTGCAGCAAAATTAAACTTCCTTGTTTCTCCAACACCCTCGATATTGAGCTCATAGCTCTTAAGCTATCTCTCCTAAAATATGACTTATACATAATTTGTTGCTACATTCCTCCAGACTCCATAAATATTGTCGATGACAAAGGTCAAAATATTTACGACCTACTTACTTTAACATCTAATTTTATCCATGGTAAGATGGAACCTATTGACGAATTACTACTTATTGGTGATTTTAACTTACCCAATATACAATGGGTACTTAATGAAAATGACGATGACTATCTTCCACTTAATAACTTGACAACAAGGGAATCACGTTTCCTTGACACTATTTCATCCCTTGGTCTCAACCAAATCAGTAATGGTAAGAATGACATGGGTAGGCAGCTAGACCTGGTATTTTCTACTGACGCTGGGAATTTATTAGTTGAACCTAGCTCAGTTATAATGTCTACTCTTGACAAATACCACCCTCCTCTACTAATTACATATTGCCATGAAACCGAGAATCTCGCAAATTGTGACGAAACACAATACTTTTTCAATTTTAGAAAAGCTGACTTTTCGGAACTTTCTCGTACACTTACCTCTATTGATTTCAACACATTGCTGTCTTGCAATAGTGTTGATGAAGATGTTTCTAAGTTTTACATAATTCTTTTCGATTTATTCGCTTCTCATGTTCCCCGTGAGCGTCAGCGGATCTCTAAAACATCACCGCCATGGTTCAATAAAGAGCTGAAACGCCTTAAAAATAGAAAGAATGAACTGTGGAAAGGATATTTGCGGGACAAGGACATTACAAGTCACAGCAACTTCCTCACATCCTATAATGAGTTCAACCAACTTTGCTCTTCACTCTATGATGAGTATATTCAAACTATGCATGTGAAATTATTTAGTGACCCACGTAACTTTTTTAGGTTTATTAATATTGAAAAAAAACCGACAACATAAGGTACAAGGATTCTGCTAGTGACGTTTCGTCTGAAATTTGCAATATGTTTGCTTCATTTTTTGAAAATGCATTTTCCTCTTCAAATTTCCAACCTCGTAATAGCAACTTTAATTATATGAACGACTCTCATAAAGTTTCATTCACTATCCCTACAATTACACATGAGGATATACTGGATCATATTAATGGGCTTCCAAATGACTGCACAACGGGTCTCGATGGGATTCCTCCAGCCTTTCTGAAGTCATGTTGCCTCTCCCTAGTAGCCCCGCTGAGAATTATTTTCCAAAAATCGCTCCATAGTGGTAGTTTTCCGCAGCTATGGAAAAATTCTTTCATCATACCTATCCACAAAACAGGTAGTAAAAATGATATTTCTAACTATAGGACTATTGCGAAATTATCATTCATGCCCAAATTATTTGAATCAATCATTTACTCTGAGCTATCATTTTCGTGTAAGAATTTGCTTTCTTCAAACCAACATGGCTTTATTTCGGGCAGGTCTACAACCACCAACTTATTAGAATTCATCTCGGATACTAATGGCGGGTTTGCAAAAGGCTTCCAAACAGATTGTATCTATACTGACTTAAGTAAAGCTTTCGACAAATTATCTCACTCCGTGATATTGTTTAAAATGGAAAAGTATGGGTTTCCCCTAACATTCCAAAAATGGACGGAGTCATATTTAGATAACAGAACATACCAAATCAATTTCCGCAATTCCTTCTCTAGAGTCTTGAAAGCTTCGTCCGGCGTACCTCAAGGGAGTCACCTGGGCCCGTTGCTCTTTATTCTATCTATTGACGACATTGTATCTGTTGTGAAGCACTGCAAAGTTTTGATTTATGCTGACGATATTAAACTTCTCGCTCAGATTAAATCTTTTAACGATTGTGAACTTGTACAGGGTGACCTCCACAAATTTTACGACTGGTGCAAAAGCAATAATTTGCTACTCAATATCGACAAATGTGTGGTTATGACTTTCCACAGGAATCTGAAACCAATCACTTATGATTATGAATTCTCGAATTCCTCGATACGCCGTGTTAGTTCTGTTTGTGACTTGGGTGTCAAATGTGACCAAAGATTGAATTTCGTCTCCCATATAAACTTCATGGTATCAAAGAGTAGTTCTATGTTGGGCTTTATAAAACGTTGGTCTCGAGAGTTCTCGAATCCCACCATTACATTGCATTTGTACACTTGCTTTGTGAGACCCCTTCTTGAATACGCTAGCCAGGTCTGGTCTCCATTTTACGGTAGACACATCGACCGTATCGAGTCTGTTCAGCGGAACTTCCTACGATTTGCTCTCAGGCACCTACCCTGGAATAATTCTTTAATTCTTCCACCATATAAGGATCACTTGGAGCTTTTAAATATGCACTCGCTAGAGAAACGTCCGTAGTATGGTTGCCGATATAACGTTTGTGCATCAACTGTTAAACGGGAATATTGATTCTCCATTTCTACTTAACAAAATCTCTTTCCGTGATAGTAGGCACAATTTAAGAAGGCTACCTTTGTTGCATGTTAACTCCTCAAGGTCTAACTTTAGCAAGTATGAACCTGTTAATCGCATGTGTATTACTGTTAATAATATGGCAGAGCATTTTGTTCTCGACGTTTCTAAGCATGTTTTTAAAAAACGTCTATATAATATTTAATCTATTTTGTTTAATGTTTTGTGTATGTAATTTCATCTGGTGTTTGGTTTATGTTTAGTGTAACATACTAATACTAACACCGACTAAGTGAAGAATCGCATGTATTGTTGAGACGTTTATTTATTAAACGTGTCCATGCAGCGATCTTGTGTTAAGCTGGTTCTGATAGTCATTATTAGATGGAAAGAATATAGCGCGATACACTGTTAATCACTGCATCAGATGCTTTCGGAGCAAACCAAGAAGTATAGATCATCTTATGGGGGACTTACCGGGAGAGCGGGTCCAACCAGGACGAGCCTTCTTAACAACCGAAATTGACTTCTGCGGTCCATTCATCATCCATTTTAAAATTCGAGGAAAAACTCCTGTTAAAGCCTATGTTGCTGTATTCGTGTACGACAAAGGCAACACACCTCGAGCTTGTGAGCGACTTATCGAGTGAGACCTTTATCGCTGCTCTAAAGCATTTCATTTCCCGTCGGTTATTATGTTCAAAAATATTCTGCGACAAAGCCACTAATTTCGTAGGCTCAAGATCACAGCTCTGAGAACTTCGGAAAATGTTCCAATCTCAGCATGTTCAAACCATGTTTGATCGTCTTTGTCAGGAAGATCACATCGAATGGAAACCCATTCCACCAAGATCTCCTCATTTCGGAGCCCTTTGGGAGGCTGCAGTAAAAGCTGCCAAGTATCATCTCGTACGAGTTCTTGCAAATGCATCCCTAACATATGAGGAGTTGAACACCGTCATCATTCAAGCAGAAGCAGTAACTTGGAGCCGCTTACACCGGGCCATTTCCTAATTGGAACACCTTTAACTACACTTCCAGAGCCGGACATAACAGGTGAAATCGTGGGAAGGCTATCAAGATTTCGAAGGGTGCAACACCTCCAGCAATTATTTTGGCAGCGTTGGTCATCTGAATATTTGGGACAACTACAGGAAAGACTAAAATGGACTACTAATAAGCCACAAATCAAAGATGATGCTCTAGTATTGCTAAAGGAGGAGAACTTACCACCGCTAAAATGGATGCTAGGCAGAGTTACAAACTTATTCTCTGGTAAAGATGGAGTATCCAGAGTAGCAGAAGTGAAAACAGAATTTGGTCTCTATCGACGCGCAGTAGTAAAACCTTGTCCATTACCAATCGAAGCTGCTCATTAAAAATATGCGATATTTTCAAGTTGGCGGGCATGTTTAGTCAACAGACAAAAACAAGTAACAGCTTTAAATATTATTAGAATTTATCATTGTAGCTATAGTAGTTTTTTTTAATTAATCGTTATACAAAATTTGAAATAATCTTAACAGAAGCTTGTTGTGTTAGGTTAGTAATTACTATAGTTAAATTTCAATTTAACGATAGAAATTACTAACCTAACACAACAAGAAGCTTGTTGTGTTAGGTTAGTAATTACTATCGTTAAATTTCAATTTAACGATAGAAATTACTAACCTAACACAACAAGAAGCTTCTGTTCCTTTAACTATAAAACATATACATATGTATGTACGTATGCATAGTTGATTTTGGGTCTGACATATGGAATGCCTACTTGTATTAGAACTCTGCGACACGTACTATAATTATTGAAGAGGGTTTGGCTCAACACCATTACTACAATTACAAGAGAGTAATAGTGCAATAGTAATATTCTAATCAAAATGCTATATATATGGTTACATACTAGTAAACCCAAGGTAGCTGAGATATTTAAGAATTTACTACATACATTTGTATGAGCATTTAACAACTCTCGAAAATTAATTAAATGTGCCACTGCACAATATTGTTGCATTTTGATGGGTACGTCAGAGTCGTATGAAGGTTAGCAATAAGGCAAAAAATGTTATTGAACTCACAGGTCAGCTATGTATATATTGTTTGCAGAGTATTTGGAAACAGGGTAATTATCTCGGCTAGAGCAGAAGCTGGTTGTCGGTACCCAGCAGTCTCTTCGAGTAGTAGCTGGTGTGATCTTCATGGAAATAGAGGTCAATTCAAAAACATTGTCTGAGTGCCTAGTATTTATATTAGAATAATTGAGCTTTAATTTATTATCGCTTGGATAAGTTTATATATATCTTTTTGTATACAAATCGCGAGTTTATTAAAGATAAGTTAGCTACCATAATCGTTGGAGTTTAATTTTAATTACTGCCCGATTCATTTCTTCACTGATTGTATTATGAAACCTTTCGATGTCCGAATTTGCGGTGTGACTGTTTGGTTTCGTGAAGTGTGTTTCTGTGTTTTCGTTTCTGAAAGAAACCTTTACGTTCGTAGAGTTAAATTCGTTATCCATCGTAATATGCTTAGCCTTTCCTTTGATTGAAAAATAAAGTCTCATTTTTTTTTCTAAGTTGAGTTGTGTCAATTTTTTAAAACAAGACTACAGCATGTTTTGAGAACTTATCTATAAACGTTATGAAACTATGTTATTTGTTTACATAAGTATAAGTATCTATGTCAAAAGGGGCTTTGATTAAATTAAATTTTAGTTTAATTGGCTTTTTTTCGTATTTGGCTTTATTGTATGTATCGCAATTATTAATGTACTTTTGTACAAACTCTTTTAGATTTTTTTAAAGTATATAAATCGCTTCAGACCTTCATAATTTTCGTTTAATCCTGCATGACCTGTCTCATATTTATTATATTTTGCTATTTGCTTGTACGTTTCTTCTTCTGGTCTCATTTCCCTGGAATTATATTGGCATTTGTAAAACTTTAAGGCAGTATCAAATAACTTTATCAGTTTTAATTGAACTAAATTATATTCATTTTCACTTAGTTCTGAAAATATTTCTATTTTTCCTCTCTTTGTCTTGAGTCTTGAGTTTTATTATTTGTGAGTATTATTTGCGTTTGGAATCTGTTAACAAATGCATCTAAAAGTATTGGAATATAATTATTTTGTTCCTCTTCTTGTGAATGGATTGTGTTTTCGAGACTCATATTATCTGCTCGATTATTTTCTGTATATTAAAATGAGGTTCCTGCATTTTCTACTCATAAATCTGCCGCTTTATTTTCCTTTCCTTTGATGTAATCTATGTTAAAGTTATAATCCCCTAATTTAAGTAACCACCTCTGTAGTCTGGGGTTGATATCTTTTCCTTTGTGTTTGGCTTGAAGCCATTTAAGAGGCTGATGATAGGTCAGTAAATCAAATTCTCTTCCATAGATATTGGGCCTGAAGTAATTAACAGCACACACTATTGCAAGCAATTTTTTTTCCGTTGTTGAATAGTTTTTTTCGTGGTCGTTCAAAGTTCTGCTCGCATAACAGATAAGGTGACCTTCTTGAGTAAGGACCGCTCCTATAGCGAAGTCACTTGCATCTGTAGTCAATTTATTTTTTTTTCGAATTCTGGGTATTTTAAAACTGGTGCTATGTAACTTGTATCGTTAGTATTAATTCTGGTGTTTTTCTTCAAATATTTGGTCATATTCTGTGCTATATTTGCATAGTCCCTGATAAATTTCTTATAATAGCCGGTCAAACCTAAGAATGACTTAATTTGTTTGCTGGTTTCTGGTAGTTTAAGTCTTTGAATACCTTCGATTTTACTAATGTTTGTTTTATCCCATATGTTGTGAGTATATGCCCTAAGTATTCGGTTTCTTTTGCAAAAAATCTACATTTCTCAATCTGAATTTTAAGATTATGTTCCCTGTGTTTATTAAATACTTTTGGATATTCTCAGTATGTTCTTCTATTGTTATACTGAAGATTAGTATATCATCCAGGTATACTACACACATTTGGTTTATGTATTCCCGTAGAACTGAATTAATTAATCTTTGGAACGTGGCAGGGGGATTTTTCAGCCCAAATGGCATCCTCATAAACTCGTAGTGTCCAAGTGGTGTCATGTTGGCATGGGGAACTTGTCGTCCACAGTAATTTCGTTTAGCCTCCTGTAGTCGATTACGATCCTCCATTTCTTCGTACCAGAGTTGTCTAGTTTTTTAGGGACGATCCAGAGTGGCGAATTATCGGGTTAATTACTTTCGTTGATAATTCCTTGCTTAAGCATGTCCCTCATTTGTTTGTTGATCTCTTCTTCGTGAATTTGGGGGTATCGATATACTTTGGGGTATACGGGGTTGTTATTTGTTGGAACTATCTGATGCTGTATCTCATGAGTATGAGTTAGTTGTTGGCCTTCTTCGTAAAACAAATCTTTATTTCGTTTAATTAATTCTTTCATCCTTTCTCTTTCCTCGTTTTTCATATTGTCCCGTTGAGGTTTATCCAAGACACCTTGATCTGTAGATTTTCCCTCAAGGGAGAATATTTCATGATCCTGGTAAGGGCATGAGTTAGGAAATTTTGTTCTAGTCCCATGAATTTCTAAATGTTCTCCACTTAGATTTATCACGGCTTGAAGAGGTTTTAACAAATTTCGGCCTATTAATCCGTCGAATTCCTTGTCTTTATATGTAGTTAATTTCCAACTCATCCATTTTGTTTCGTTAAATTCTTCGGGAAGTTCGGTAATAATTTCGTGATCTACTATCCTATGACCGTTAAGTGTGTTAAATTGTAATTTCTTTTCTAATGCGAGTCGTTTGTATTGTTTTAATTTTCTTTCGTCTAGTAATGTTCTCGTTGAACCTCTATCTATTAAACATTTAATTTTGTTATTACCTATTGTCAGTTCTACTATCGGTAGGTCAGTTCTGTAGGGGGTAAGGGAAAATTTACTTTTTCTTGTTCTACATTATTATTTTGAATATGATCTACGTCCATTGGTTTTTGGATTTTCTGTCTTCTAAACTGATCTATGTTTCTAAACTGATTAGAATTTCTAAATTGTCCTGAATTTCTGAACTGTCGTGTAACTACTGGATTTTCTTGTCTAGGTTGGTAATAGTCATGGTTCTGTCTGAATTGTTTTGGCATATTTGAGTTAAAATTCTGGTTATATCTAATACTTCTATCCTTTTGGTATGTTACTGGTGTGTGAGAGATTTGCACATTTCTAACCATTCCGTAATTTCGAAAGTTTCAATCACCGAAATTATTGCTTCTCGAATCATTTATACATACCATATCAACACATTAACGTCACATACTAGCCATACAATGCAAATCATTCACTCATACATGTACAAACGTAAAATCTTGATACTGTAATTATTTAAATGCATTGTTACCAGTATTTATACTCATCACACTAAAATGTAGAAATTATATTAGCCTATTGTATCACAGTAAATATCACAGTTAGTTTTTCAATTGGTTTTTAGTTCTCTCTTATCATATCGATCACTTGAATTTTGTACATCATTGCGTAAAGTACTCAAAACGAATTCGTTTATATCTATACAGTGGTCAGTAATAATATGTAAACTGTGTCTTGTAATGTGCATACCAGGTCAATAAAACATAAATTAGCAATAAATCTAAAGACAGTGTATTTTCATTTTAAGACAAGAACATATCAATTTAATTATCAAACATTAAAATTGGTGCCGAAACCCGGGAGCATTCCCAACTCAATTATAAAAGTGGAATGCGTGCATTGGATATCTGGATAATTAAGGAATGAATCATCGCAACTTTACTTTTCACAGATAAGTAGAAGTTTTTTAATTTATTCAACTGATTTTTTTTTGCCCTATTGCTTCTAAAAATTGATCGGGAATCAATAAATTATAAAAATAACGTAAACTTCCGATTTTGACCAGAATTACAAGAGCTCATGAACAATAGTCAATTCATAAGCTCAAGGTACATACATACATTCGAACAATATTTTCAATAAATTTACGGACAAAACTATATATATAAATGTTATCGCAATTACACAAAAATGTAGGTACCGTTTTCACTGTGAATTGCAATTCTTGTAAAAAAATGTCTTCGAATAATCATATTTATATATATATAGTCTGAGGTGCAAGTAAGTAACTCAAGTGCTTTTAGAGCCCTCGCTTAGAAGCTCAACAGAAGATTATTTGATAAGCTCCAGCAGATTGCAGTGAAACAAGAGGAGATCTCATATAATTTTCTACGAATCTAAACTGTGGATTTCCATTATGATGTTTATTCATGAGCAAACGCAAGCGCCTTTCTACTGTTCTCTGTCTTGAAGGCCTCTTATGAGAATAAGGAAGCACTGCGATGATTATTCAAAAATTAAAGCTTTCGAAAGGCACATTCAAAAAACTTTTTCGGTCAACATTTAAAGCGATCCTAGAGCGCTTCTTAAGAGCATCATTGAAGCGCTTGCCTCTTCGGACATCCCTATGTTAAATAGCAATGAACTGGAATAGGGAAAAGAAGCGCTACGAGCTTCCAGAGAACCACTTCAGGAGGGCTCTTAGAGCTGTCTTTTTTCCAGTGGGTCTCTACATCAAGTCGAGACATGGCTGATCTTATATTGGAGCAAGGCCTTGCTGTCGGTCTCCAATAGTGCAGACAAATTCTAAAAAAAATATTTCCAGTAACTTTCTAAGCAAAAAATTAGGGATTCTCAACATCAGGTCCAGGCTGATGTAGTGATGCTCATGATTAGTGGAGGCCGTGTGCAATGCGAAGTTTTAATAATTTCTCAACAGAGCTGGAATTTCGGAGATGCCACATTATTTTTCACTGAGGCCAAAGTACACGATGTGCCTGCAATATCTTTGTCTTAGAATCTTTGCTATTAGGTAGCTACTTCTTTTCAAGTCTGGTGGAGCTGCATAACAATGTGGTCAAATGCATCTTGAGTTTTAGAATGGAACCGGGATGGATGTAGCGTGACTTTAAGGGCCTAAGTGAGTCAAGCTAGGCACCTCTAGCGGCACGCTTCTTACTTAGCCTAACCTACCCGTTCCTCCCCTCCCTATTACGATGCAAAAATTCCTTTTCGACGGCCGAATATTTACGAAATAACCGATATCATACAATTTTGTTTGAACAGCTGTTTGCAATTTCTTAACCGATTACAATGATTCACAATGCTTGACGAGGGGAGATAAAAAATAATATATTGCAAGCATCACACACGCAAAGAATTATACATATCTAAAATATATACACTCACAAAAAAATAACGACAGATCAACATAAACATGAAACCAGAAGTGGCACTACGAATGCAATCACATTGATGTGGACTAGCAGCGAATGGAATAAAGCCTGGCGGAGGTTTCGTTTCCCTTTTTGAATTTTAGTAATGATTTTTAGTAGGTACCTACTTATTGTCTAGAAGTAAATTTCATTATGCTCTGTTAAATGCTTACAATGTACACCTGGTATACAGATGAGAAATTGCATCAAAATTGATTTCAAACAGTTCTGGTAGTTTACCTTTTGGAAGAGATCATTTATAATTCCAATTATAAGAAGGGGAAAATGGAGTTTCTCACTAATTATCGATCAATTGCTAAGTTGTCGTGTATTCCGCAACTGTTTACAGGCATTGCTTCTGAATATTGATATATCCACTGTAAAGGAATTATTATTCTTAATCAGCATTGCATTATGAAAGCAAGATCAACCACAATAAATTTCATTATTTTGCATTTAAATTTTCGATGAGGGACAGGAAAGTCATTACATTTACATTGGCTTTCGCAAGGCTCTTTATATGTAAATTATCGCAATAAATATTACTCTACATACATATAAGTTACGGGTTACCTGGTTTCCTACGTGGCTGCTTAATCCAAGTGATCACAAATTATTGGTGCAATTTCGTTCTGCCCAATCCAGTTCCGGTGTTCCGCAGGTAGGTCGCTTGAGACCGCCTCTCTTCAAAATATTTATTAATGATGTTTCCCATGTAATTAAGAAATCTGTGTTGTTATTCTATGCTGATGATTTAAAGATTGATAAATGTATAAAGTCAGAACTTGATTGTGTCGAACGGCAGGGAGGATCTGAACAAATTAGTGAATTTGGAACTTGAAAACCTCCATATTTTTAAACATTAAAAAATGCAAAGCGACCATTTTCTCCCGTAAATGGAACCCTAGAGAGTTTGACTATACAGTACCAGTATACACGCAATGCAATTGCCAATATGGCTGATAAAATACTTAACTTGAGTGTGTTGTTTGACACCAAACTTAATTTTAATCCTCATATCGACCTTAATTTTAATAGAGAAAACTCTATGTAGGGATTTATAAAATGCTGGGCCAAGAAACTGGATGATGCTTTCACACAAAAGTCTTTGTACACCGCCCTCATTTAGCCTATCTTGAAAAATGCCACTCCTATTTGGTATCCCTCATATAAGCGCTTACAGAAAATTCCTTATCTTTGCTCTAAGAGGACTTGAATAGTAAGATGCTTTTCATCTTCCGCCATATACTGAAAGTCTAAATTTGATTCATCTGCACACCTTAGACTTGACGAAAAATTTCTGATATTGTTTTTGCCTTTTAGCTTATGAAAGGTTTTTTATAATTAAATAGATATATTCTTCTCGAAAATAAAATACACTGTCTTTAGATTTATTGCTAATTTATGTTTTATTGACCTGTTATGCACATTACAAGACACAGTTTATACATATATTATTACTGACCACTGTATAGATATAACCGAATTCGTTTTGAGTACTTTACGCAATGTTGTATAAAATTCAAGTGATCGATATGATAAGAGAGAACTAAAAACCAATTGAAAGACTAACTGTGATATTTACTTTGATACAATAGGCTAATATAATTTCTATATATTAGTGTGATGAGTGTAAATACTGATAACAATGCAATTAAATAATTACAGTATCTAGATTTTACGTTTGTATGAGTGAATGATTTGCACTGTATGGCTTGACGTTAATGTGTTGATATGGTATGTATAATCGTAGGTGGGTTGAATTACAACCAAAAGGTCAGATTGACATGCCATTGTTTCTTTACTGTGTTAATACAAACTCAATTATTATATTTGTATTCCATATTTAAATTTACTCCAATTTGCCACTAACTCCACTTTTTTATATGTACGTCATTATAGTGTATTGAAAATTTGCCTTCTATTTGAGAAAATCACCATTGCCACTGAGTTATTTCCCTATACATAGAAATATTAAAAGGAACTCAAACAACTTATAGGTATTTCATTCTTTTTCTATTTTTTTACAAATAAAACTTTCCGGAAATTCGTTAAAAAACTAAGCTGATTTCTTCTAAAAGAGATTTAAACTGGAAGATTCAATTTATCGTTATGTTCAGAGATTAAAATTGCACATATTTGTATACTTTAAATGGATCCAGTGGAATAAATTTAAACAGATATTAACGTTTTAGTTTAACCTTTTTAAGAACTGGTTCAAATAACGTCACACACATTTGACAGATTGGACGATCCTATATATATATATATATAATTATAATTTCAAAGATTTTGACGTGATTGCGGATGCCTTTGGTGGAATAATACTTGAAGATGAATGTGTGATGCTCAATTACATTTAGTTGTGACACCGCCGCCTATTTGTGCTTTGGCTCGAATTTCTTTGGCTTAATGTTGAATTTCTTTGGCCTAATATTGATTTTTTTTGGTTTAAAGTTGAATTTTATTGGCTTAAAGTTTAATTTATTTGAAGCAAGGTTTAATTTAATTGGTCAAAAGTTGAATTAAAATGAAAAATGGTATATTTGGTATGAATAAGTACTCGTATACTTCTTGCTTGCCTCTTTCTATGATTTTCTTTGTATATTTCTTTTCTAAAACATTGTTATAATCAACTAATATATAAAATATCACTTTCATTAGTTGCCGGCCACGAAAATTCTATTTCCCGCCAAGAGAACTCCTAATGCCGGCCAAAAGGATAACTGAACCAGTTATCTTTTAAAGTGCAAAGAAAAAGCTAAAAAGTTTTAAAATATGTTATTCAGTAAAACCAAAGCTCATATTCTTAATGTAAAACAGACAACAAAATCACAGAGCAAAATGTAAGTTCGGTTACATTATCAACACTTCCTGTAGATCTTTTCCAAGTCGACACAGTTTTTCTCCACTCTAACTTTAGTTGCCTAAGCATGCTTACATCAGCAGGCAGCGTGTGCTGCGTTGGGCGATAAGGCATATAAAAAAAAATCATAATTATGACAGTATTTGTTAAGTGCAGTGTTAAATGGGATTTAAGTATGTCCATCTACAAAAAATATAATTGGCCTTTGAGCTTTGTTGTCTTTCAGCCATATATCTAACCCATTAGCAACGTACAAAAAAAAATAATTTCCCTTCATCATCCAGAATCGGAATCAAATCTTTGGGTGAGCGCACGTAGGGGAAAACTGTGCAAGGTGTAATGATCTCTCCGCTTGCGTTTAAGGTAAATAAGATGGTAATATTGTCTTTTTCATTCTCTAGCTTGATTTCGTATACGTTGCGGTATCCTTTTATAGCCAATATCTGTCCAGTTTGTGGACATAAATTGAATCCTGTTACAGCCCCATTTAAAATTCTTCTGGGATCATTTATTATGTGTTCAGCATCGATTAGTTTCAAATAATCTTTGAATTGTTCGAACCATGATCTAATTGAAGCCTCTTTAATCACACTGCTTCCCTTGGTGATGCCTTCCGGAACACGCTGCACAATTTCAGGATGTCTTTTTAAAATTAACATTTTCTGCCAGGTCGTCCATCTTTTTCCGGTCATCGTCTTTGATTATCTTCGATTCTGTATCCAGAAACCCTTCTCTCTTAATTGGAAAACCACATTTGGTCTAGTTAACGCATCATTTGACTATTTTTCTTCTTTTAAAGAAGAAAGAACAATAGAAAGACCACGAGTCGAAATTTCTTTAGGAAGTTTTCCACTTAGCCTATCCTGTATTCCTGCAATGTAGTTCTTGCCACCCCGAACTTTGTGCTAACTTCTCTTATTGAATCTCACTCTATCCAAATACTAGTTAAAGCTACTTTTAGGATATTTTCTGTGTTGGTTCTTGATTTTGAAGACATCCCGTTAAAAAAAAACTAATCATCTAACAACTGTATTCCAACTACGAAATACAATGCAAATTTTACTTGGCCGTACATAAATTCTTTGAGGTAAAAGCTGCATTAGATACTGGCCACAAATTTAATTCAATTGTAATAAAATGGAAACACAAGTCCATGAAGCATTTATTTTATATTTCGTTTTATGATTTAAATGACGGTACTGTAAATTAATACAATAGCTTCAAGTTTAAATTAAAAAATAGCTTTTTGTTATGCTGTCAAGCTGATTTCTTTGAAACCAAGTAGTCACTCAAAGAAAACGTTTCCAAAGTATTGTATTATAATATTAACTTTAGATATAAATTTTTTCCGTTTATTAATAAAATATCTCTCTGATTTTCTAAAAAAATTATTCACAATAATTGTATTATTAAGTTATTTTCCTTCTTTAAATTATTGACCGGTATCTAGTACATGAAATCTAAACTCCTGTCATCTGTGGCTGGTTATAAAAAATTCAACGGAAAAACCGGCCGTAATTTTTCGTTACTTCCAGACCAATTTATTAACTTAACAGGTATTTGAGAGAGAAATATCCACTTAAATAGCTTATTTTTCAAATAAAAAGCTACCTACATTCAATAAAATTCGCGCATCACTTAAGCAAAATTAAGACGATAACACATTTCCGCGCATTTCAAAGGGGCTTAAAATAAGATGAAAACTACACTGTCAGAAGTGCACAATATACCTATTGTCAAACCGTTTCTAATACATAGACAACAAACCATTTTTTTATGGATGTGGTTATTTATCGCTTCTGAACTATTCTCGAGGGTAGTGGTTTAACCGCCAGTTTGATTGCATTGACTTTCATCTTTCAAAAAGTAAAATAAAACATCAGCTTAGTTAGAGATACTTTTCTTTTTATTATTTTGTTATGTATAGCTTTTGTCATTACATTTTTATGAATACTTTTATACTTTTGTAAACTCAGCAATCAGATCTTTGATGAAGTTCTTAATAAATAAATAAATAAATAATAATGTACTTCAGGTCAGACTACCTCAATATGTTAAGAAAAAGAAAAATTTCGCTTTGGCCAAGGTGCTGAAAGGAGATGTAAAATTCCTCTCAAATAAAATTTTCATCTTTCCCGAAAATATCAGAGAATCCAGAATGATTTTCTCCCGCATAATCTTTTCAGAGAAAAATGAATCTAAACAAAAGCATACGCTGTTCAAATATCATATAGGAATTACACTAAAAAACATTGGATATTTTGTATTACGTTACTTCATTATATTCCCTTTTTCATACTTATTTAGTTTTTTGCATTACATCAACCTTAATTTAAGTCCTATAACTTTATCAATCGTTATTATTACTACAATCTAGATAGTTTTCTACTACAATGCGTTTGTTCGTTGCATTTTTGTTATTTTTCTAAGCCTTGTATTCATTCGACATATTATCAATATCTATTGTATACTCGATGTACCTAACGTTGTAATTGAGCGTAAGCTGAGGTTCTTTAATAAATGCTTTTATATTCTATTCTCTTCAATATTTCAGGAAAAACCAGTTTTTACAAAAGCGCGGGAACATTTTATGAAAGTAAAACCTGAAAACTCCGCCCCATATCAATTATTTACGAAAATGAATCATTTTCCATTTTGTTTCGTTGAATGCAATAAGGCTTAAACACAATTCCGACGAGAGAGCGACAGAACGACGAGAGAGCGACAGAACGACGAGAGAGCGACAGAACGACAGACGACAGCGAAAATATCGTAGCGAAACAGGCAGTCGAAAAATTGGGAACACAATTGCAACGACAGGTGGTGAGCGATGACTGTGAAAGAAGAAGATATTGAAATTTCATTTGTTAAATGTTTCGAGCGTTTTAAAAGGAGATTTTTATCAGGAATATTTTCTATTATATTGAGAGAAATGCAATGGACAAAAGTGTGAAAAAAACTGAAAATGTGGAAATTAACTAAATTAAACGCTTTGAAATATCCATCCAAACCACGTCTTTTTTGTCCATTTGTCTTGCCTGTCTTGTAAACTATAAATTATTTAATGGATTTCGCATTTGCTCGATCAATTTTTCCTCAAAGCTCATTATTTTAAAATTATCGCGGCGTGCTACCACCTGAAAAAGACAAAAGTGAATGCCACAACCATTTCATTCGATTAATTTTGTTGTTAGGACTGCAGCGACGACGGCAAAATTAGAAATTGATCAATCCTGGCAAAAATGTCGTCGATCGCTCAACGTCGGTCGTCGCAATTTGGTGCATTCGCATAAGATGCTGTGCTTTTAGAAGTTTGACAACGATATATCGTCGTCGTTTGTCGTCTGTCGTCGCAATTGTGTTTAAGCCTATATGCGCTTTCACATTTTTTATCTTTATTCATAAATGTTTTAAAGAGAGTTTCATTTTTTCCTTCTTTCTTCCTTTTCTTGCCGTGTGCATTTTGAATGTAAAACAATCGGAAAACTCTTCTGCGTTATAACTTGTCATTAAGTTGACTTCGCCGCCGACCGCCACTTACTCCGAGTGTCCTGCTCTGATGAATAAAAGAGATAGGCTATTAGCAAAGACTCTACATCTATAATACAAAGATGTTGCAGGCATATGATATAGCCTGTCTATAGAACTCAACCCTAGATGAAATCTATAGGGTATACTAAGTTTGTCATTCCATTTGTAATGCACAGAAATAATGATGGTAGAGCAAAATGGATTGTGCACGTACGCATTTTATTAAAAGTTATTTTGATGTTTGCATGCCGTCTGTCTGTCCGTACGTCCGTGCGCACGATAACTCGAGAACGTGTGCATTTAGAGTGCTGAAATTTTGTACGCGGACTATAAAAAAAAAGTAAATCTAAGTTCGAAATTGAAACAAATCGGGCAACTCCTTCGTAGGGTTGCCATGCAAAAAATTCATTTTCCACTATGTATTTGGACACTGCCTGGGAAAGCGTTGACGTTTTTATTGTACTAAACACTTCTTCAGAATACGAAATTCTGTAAAATTGTTATAATCATTTTCTCTGTCCGACGGACCATTCTAGAAATATATGCGAAAAACCACTGCAAAAATCAAAATTACTCAATTGGTCACCCAATACGAAATTTCATACGTTCATTCATCTAGGCTAGGGTATCACAAAAATTGGTCTTAGACCAATTCTAGCTTTTTTACTTGTCTAAAATAGAATCGAATATCTGAAACTCCACAGTGCTTCACTCCCACTGAAATGTATAATATAGACTGACTCAAAACCCTCGAGAATGCTTATCAAGCCATGAAACAGAAATCTATATGTGTGCGTTGTGTCCGTTTTCTAAAATATTCTATATTGATACGTATGGAAAAGTACCAAACATAGTCGTTATATAAGCTATAGAGCCTAAACTACTATCCATACAGGAAAATAGTCTTCTAGTAAATTAAAGCTTGGTTCCTTACCTTTCCAAAGACTACACTGATGTCGATTTCCATTGATATTTTAAGAAAAGTGCACGTCAATCAATGAAAAACAAGTTCAATGGAACAACTTTTGACGCGATGAGAATGTAATAGTAGCTCTTATCCGTGTAATTTGTCAGATTGAAATTTTCTGGGAACAATAATATCACGAATAACGTAAAAATTATGAAAATTGTAATTTAAAAGATTTTGGCGTGATTGCGGATGAATTTGGTAGAGCAGTAGTTGAAGATTTATATGTGATGCTCAATGACATTCAGTTGTGACATTTCTCAGATAGATGTGTGCGTATTCCGGTGTAACACCGCCGATTATTCGAGTGTAGCACCACAGGCGTTTTGACATACACCATTTCTAGCAGTGCAGGTCAATGGAACAATTTTGGTGTAACACTACAAGAAAAGTGTAACACTTCTGCTAGAAAACGTGATCAATGGAAATCGGTATTACTGTATACTTAATAAAATAATAAAATGATTTTTTTTTGTGGAATCGTAGTCATGTGGTTCAAATTCTTTTTTGTAAACAATTTTGTTATGAAAGGTATAAACATTTTATTTCGGTTCGGAAGATAAGAAAGCAAGCTTAAGATTATCAGAACACCATTTTTCTATAAGAATAGTTCTTTAGAGCAGAGGAGCTATTCAAATCAAACTTTCGTCAGTTTTACATAATAGCACTCCAAATATTTTTGAATTCGAGACTCCGTTGGGGCTGCCATGTGGTGGTTTTGAAACCAACATTAAAAAGCTAAAAAGCCACCTGAAAATTAAATCATTCAAAAGATTCTAATTCCAAGTATTTCTTATTATTGAAACTAGGTTGGGAACGAAACTACATATGCCTACCTACAAGCTCGTCGATAAAGCAGTTTTTGGTGGAGACAACAATCGACACATGATCGCTACATTCCACATTACACAATCTCGACACGATCGACAGAATTCATCCGGCTTTTAATTGAAATTAAAATATATATTATTAGCAAAGTATTACTTAGCTTAAAAAGCAAAAAACATTTTAGTATTAACTAAAAATAATTTGGAAATGGCCATATTATATATGTATAGGTATTGTTTGCACTCGGCAAAAAGATCAACGCTCACATAGAATCAGCAATTACTTGCTCTATAAGCGGGCGCTTGCCCCCAAAAACAATAACGCTAATTCTAGCGAATAATTCTTGCATTCAATGTGTCATTGCAAATATTTTTATGAATATGACACCCACTCAAAGGTGCAAGAGAAGAATGCAAGAATTACTCGCCTGATTGTAATTTAAGTAGGTAAGCATTTTACATTTAAGTTATTTCGTTATTCGGTTTTTTTTGTTATCGCCTTGCATAGCCAAGCAATTTATTGCAATTTTAAATTATTAATATGTATGTAGGTATTGATTTTCGCAATTGGTGGTAGGTAGGAACATATTAAGATTTGCTTAGTTAAGTGCAATTTTAATATAAATTGAATATGATTTGTAATAAACGGTCAGTCTTGTTTTTTAGTAGCAAAAAGTTGTTTTAATTTTGAGTTCACTTAATCAAAGCTTCCCTTTCAGATATATAATTTTGGTGTAGTGGTACAAGAGCCGCTGCACTCTCATCAAAAGCCAAGGTGTAACACCTTGACTTATTAAAACTTTCATAGGGAACAAAATAGTTCTTGAACATTGGTGACCCCGACGTGATTCAGGTGAAACACTTGAATCGCAGTTCAACTATATTCAGAGCAATCATCTTGAAGCCGTAATGGAGAAGCTAGCGAAGGAGCAGGACACTGTAGGAACGGAACTGCAAAAGGTTTTGATAAACTACAAAAAAGACGGAGACGACAGAAAAACCAAGGAGTATTACGAAGAAAGATTGAGACGACTGGAATCATTCTGGTCCACCTTCGATTCAAATGACAGTAAAATTAGAGCCCTACCTAAAGTTCCTCTGGAGCATGAGTACTTTACAAAGGCATACTACGAAGAAATACACGACATATACGAATCATGCAAGACCCACTTTGAGGAACAATTACAGTTCTTCCAAGAAGACGAAGCCAGCAACGATGATTATAACGCAACTCAATCTGAAGACAAGTCAACAGAAAATGCATCAAGGCCACTGATTACGTTAGCCAAGTCAAATTCACCAGAAGAACAGTTTACTCCGTTGTTGTCTGAAGCCTCAGCAGATATAACTAGAATCATTAGAAGGCAAAGAGGGATCATACAATCTTTACGCCGTCTTATTGATAACACGTACGAGTCAGATGATCATCCCGAACAGTACTACCACATTAGACTCCAGACCTTAAATCAATTCTGGGTCAAAATAGAGGAGTATAATCACTCCATTTGGGAGCTCGCAGATGAGCCAAGCACAGTGGGCTATAAGATTGAAAACTATATTCAGCTCGAAGAAGAGGTGCAAAAACAGCAAGTAAGTCTCTCTGCTAAAATCGCAAGATTTGGTGCACCAGAAGAGGCTGCAAGCTCCATAACAGCCAACACGACACTCAAGCTGCCACAAATATCACTTCCCAAGTTTGATGGAGACACTTTAAAATGGCGTCAGTTCGCAGACCTATTTACTGAAATGGTACACAAACAGCAGATGGCAAATGTACAGAAAATGTGGTCCCTGAAAATGAATTTGGTTGGTGAAGCTGAAAGACTCATTAGGCACTTGAGTTTATCTGAAGACAATTACACAGCTGCGTGGAAAATGCTCCATGAAAGATATGAAAATCGCAGACTGCTCGTATCTGCCCTGGTAAACAAACTATTATCACAGCCAAGTCATGCTACTGACGCTGCATCTGCGAACAATATAAAGAATTTGCATGACACAACGCAAGAATGTCTCATGGCGTTAGAGAACCTTAAAATCTCAACTGCTGACTGGGGCCCCTTATTATTGCATATCTTGATAAAAAGGCTAGATAGAGCCGCTCATACCTTGTATGAACAATCATTGACCAACCCAAGGGAGATACAGTCCATGAAAGAATTCTTGAAATTTCTACAAACAAGATTTCAATCACTGGAAGCCCTGGGTAACAAACTAAGACATACAGAGGACATTCAGAAAAAATCCAAAAGCGCCAAATCCTTGTCATCAGTTGTACACACCAACTCATCAATCAGGCAGGCTGCTTGTGTAGTATGCAAAGGAAATCATCCGTTATTCGCATGCAAGGACTTCTTGAAATTAACACCAGCAGCTAGATTAAATCTGCTCCGCAAACACGAACTGTGTGTCAATTGTCTAAGATCAGGACACAATGCCACAAGCTGCAATGCTCGAGGATGCACAAAGTGTAATAAACGGCATAACACCTTAGTGCATCTAACTACACCAGATCATTCATCATCAACACAAGTCAGAGATTCCAATACACTCCAGACACAAGTAGCTAGCAGACCATCTATATCACCAGGGTTGGTGGATCAGGGTTCAACTGTAGCAACCATTATCAATCAGGGTCAAAGAAAATATACACTGCTCAGTACAGCTATAATAAAAGTGATTAACAACCAAGGCAAATGTGTGGAAGGTCGAGCTGTATTAGATTCAGGTTCGCAAGTTAACCCAATTACTGACAGATTAGTCAAGAAGTTAAACTTGAATACATCAACTGATTCAATGTGTATACAAGGCATTGGCGACAAGAAACAGCAATTACAGAAAAGAGTAAGTGTACAAATGCAATCCGCATTAAATGGCTTCTCTGCGAGATTGGAGGCATTCGTCCTTCCACATACATATAATCTCATCTCAGCCGACGCAATTGATTAACACGTCAAAGTGGTCTATTCCACACAATATTCAGCTAGCAGACCCTGATTTCAACCAGCCAGAACGTATCGATATCTTACTAGGTAATGAATTCTACCTCCAGCTACTGTCAATTGGTCAAATAAGATTGAAGAATGATGGACCAATCCTGCAAAATACATTGTTGGGATGGATAGTTTCAGGAAAGATCAATGTAACAAGGCCAGCGACAGCAACACGCAGCATCTGTAGTGAAGACGAGAGCATAGATCAAAGAATTGAAAAATTCTGGAAACTGGAAGAGCCTATGGAAGTCAAGTCCAATCGCACTACATTAGAGAAGCGCTGTGAAGATCATTTCACTCAAACAACTAGAAGGAGTTCCGATGGGCGTTACATAGTAAAGCTACCATTCGCTGACGTCCCAAGTAAGCTGGGAGAATCCAAAGACATAGCCATCAGACGATTCTTCACACTAGAAAAAAGGTTAGCTAAGAATCAAACCCAACGATGTCAATATACAGAATTTATGAACGAGTATCTAAGGGCAGGACATATGGAACGTATCAATCTTGAGACTATTGAGCCACCATATTATTTCCTGCCTCACCACAGCGTATTGAAACTAGATAGTACGACGACACCACTGAGAGTCGTGTTTGATGCAACTGCAAAGACGTCTTCAAACATATCGCTAAATGAACTACTATGTGCAGGACCAACCATTCAAGATGAACTCTTCGCCATCCTGCTGCGTTTCAGAATGACACGATTTGTATTTACCGCTGATATTCAAAAAATGTATCGGCAGGTAATACTAGATGAGGAAGATAGAAAATACCACATCATAGTTTGGAGAAACCATCCAAATGAGGCTCTTAGATACTATCAACTATGCACAGTTACATATGGAACGACATCAGCTCCATATTTAGCAAGAAAGTGCTTGCAAAGGTTGGCCCAAGAACGACCCGAAAACTATCCACTTGGATCTCCAGTTTCAAAAAGTGACTTTTATGTTGACGATGTTATGACGGGATCCAACAGCATGGTGGAAATCCTCGAAATGCAAGAGAAACTTACAAAATTGCTTCGCGAAGGAGGCTTCACTTTGAGAAAATGGTGCGCCAACCATCCTAGACTCCTTCAAAATATCAAACCTGAAGGTCAGGAAGTGCAATTAGGTTTTCACAGATGAAACTGAAGAGCGGATCAAAACTCTAGGTTTGACATGGCTACCAAAGACCGATAATTTTTGAATAAAGGTCAATGAAGGCAATGAGCAAAGAGTGTCAAAGCGAATAGTAGCATCAGACATAGCAAAATTGTTTGATCCTCTTGGAATGATGGCTCCTGTTATAGTCACCGCCAAGATCTTTCTGCAAGAGTTATGGCAACTTCGACTTGATTGGAATGCGGCCGTACCTCAAGATTCACACACCAAATGGATGAAATTTCGTTACGACCTAAGGCATCTGAAAAACATACAGGTTACTAGACATGTTTTTGGCCATGAAGCCTCCAAACAAATGCAGATTCACGCTTTTTCCGATGCCTCCGAAAAGGCGTATGGGGCAGCGATGTACATGCGATCCATCAAACAAAGGGGATCAATTATAGTGCGCCTATTGTGCGCCAAATCCAGGGTAGCTCCACTAAACAAGGCAAGAATCCCGCGTCTAGAACTATGTGCTGCTAACCTAGCTGCACAACTTACCAACCGAGTAAAGGAAATTCTAGGAGCCAAAGACACACCCACATACTACTGGACAGATTCCGAGATTGTCCTAGCATGGATAAATGCAGAATCTTCATCCTTTCAGACGTTTGTGGCAAAAAGGATATCATCCATCCAATCATTATCCATAGTTGAACAATGGCGTCATGTTAGTTCTAAGGAAAATCCAGCTGATGTTCTCTCCAGAGGAATTTCTCCAGAAAAATTGGCAACCTGCAATATCTGGTTCTACGGACCACCATTCTTACATGGAAGTGAATCAATATGGCCTCCATCATATGTAAAAGAGAGGCAAGTTAGTCTGGAAAGAAAGGGCATAAATTTATCAGCAACAACAAATGATAAATCAAGGAACAATGTATTAGAGAAGCCTATTCTTGACATCAATCACGGAAATTCATTCCGTAAGTTGTAGCGCATCATTGCCTATATATTTCGATTTGTGAATAATACTAGAAGGCTAAATAGTCAATGAATAAAGACTCACGCGTTAACGGCAGGAGAGTTGGACGAAGCCCTTTATTTTATAATAAAGAATATGCAAGCAGCTGAACTTAAAGAAGACATAGCCATATTCGTCCATATAATGAAACGAACAAAAAACAGTTCACTCAGCACTTTAACTCCATTCCTTGATGAGAAGGGCCTCGTTCGTGTTGGGGGAAGACTAGAAGCGTCCATGCTATCTTATGACGCACGCCATCCGATGCTGCTGCCATACGCTCATCAATTCACTAAGCTGCTAATGAATGACATTCACAAAGAAAATTTACATGTGGGTCCGCAAGTATTGCTTAATATCACTAGACAACGCTTTTGGCCTATTAAGGGCAAGTCAATTGCACGATCAATAGTACAGCACTGCACTCGTTGTGTAAAACCGAAAATGTTTACACAACTAATGGGTAATCTCCCAGCTGCCAGAGTTCAACCTGCTCGGCCATTTGTCAACTCTGGAGTTGATTTTTGTGGACCAATACTAATCCATTATCGTTTAAGAGGCACGGTAGTTAGTGACCTAACCACAGATGCCTTCATCGCTGCACTAAAACGCTTTATAGGCAGAAGAGGTCATTGGCTCAATCTTTATTGCGACAACGCAACGAACTTCGTGGGAGCGAAGAATCAACTGCAAGAACTTAAAGAAATCATCTATTCAGATCAGTCAAAAGAAAGAATTTCTACCAGTTGCAGTACAAGAGGCATTGACTTCCATTTTATACCACCAAGGACCCCTCATTTCGGTGGACTTTGGGAAGCCGCAGTCAAATCTGCTAAACATCTATTACATAGAAGCATTGCATCAACGTCGTTAACCTATGAGGAGTTAGAAACTGTAATGATAGAGATAGAGGCGATATTGAATTCTAGGCCACTTACGTCAATGTCCAATGATCCGAATGACTTGACCGCCCAAACACCAGGCCACTTTCTTATTGGAGAGCCTCTAACATCCACAGTTGATGCTAGGTCAGAACCGATCAAGACAAATCTACAGAACAGGTGGAAAATGATCACACACCTAAAACAAGAATTCTGGATACGTTGGTCAAAGGAATACCTCAACGAATTGCCATACCGCCTCAAATGGAATCGAATCTGTCACAATATTAAACCAGGAAGCATAGTGATCTTGAAGGAAGATAATCTACCCGTCATGAAATGGCCTTTAGGTAGAATTTTAAAAACTTACCAAGGCAATGATGGATGTATCAGAGTAGCAGACGTAAAGACTGCGACCGGAATTCTTCGGCGACCTATACATAGGCACTCCCCACTTCCATGAGAAGAAGAGTCATCAGACTGCGAACCAATACCATCTGTATCACACAAGGAAGACAACCAATCCCATGAAGGTCATAAACGTCAGCACGAATCATCTCAAACGGGGACGAATACAATCAACCAATCGAACGATATTACACCATCGAATCGAGACAGTAGACGCATTGCAGAAGCTCCAAGGAAGAAAATGCGTCCTTCAATTGGATCTTCACTAATAAGTTTACTCTTAACTTGCATAATTCTTCCAATCACTGAAGCAAATCCAATCGAAAACACAAGGTTTCATAATCGCCCGGGTATCCGGTTTGACAAAATGGGAACAACAAGCTTAGTGTCATCTGAATGGGATCTGGTGGTATACTATGATCTGAAGTCATATTGGCTTGAATATGCGGCACTCATCAAGGGTACCACTGCAGTGCAGCATCTCTGTAACCAGATCGACACTAGCAGTGGTTGCACTGAGATACCTAAACAACTAGAACACATTAAGGTTGAGATAGACAGAGATAATGAGCTGCTTTCGGCCGATTCATCAGTCCTTAGACAAAAACGGGGAGCACTCAATTTCGTGGGAAACATAGGTAACTCATTATTCGGAGTTCTCGACAACGAATACGCAGAGAAAATGTCTCAAGTCATTCAGTATATCAAGGAAGATGACAATCACTTACTTTCTCTCTTAAAAAATCAAACCTCCATAGTGGATTCCACCATTAATATAATGAAACGAGATCAGCTAGCTACTCAAGAAAAATTCCACGCAATAAACAATCAGTTGAGTCAACTAAGCAACCAGATCGACACTACTGAAAAGCAAGTCTATCAACAAAAGGTACAGAACCTTGTGATGTCATTATCCCTCCAGTTAATGTTGATTATCACAAGTGTACAGAGAATTCAGTCATCTCTCATAGACACGTTAACCGACATCCGTCACGGAAAAATCAGTCCACTGCTGCTTGCACCCCAACAACTAAGGGAAGCAATAGCAGTCATAAAAATAAACTTACCATCAACTTTGCGCTTGCCAATGAAACAAAATGATATCTTACATCTATATCAACTAATGACAGTGAAAGGCCGGGTAGTTGACAAACTCGCAATCTTCCAAATTAAACTACCACTCATAAATGCAAAAGAGTTCGAGTTATTGAAAGTACTTCCAATACCATTCCTGATAAATGGAACACTAATGTGCATAAGGCCGCATTCGACCTATTTAGCTATCAGCTCGCATCGAGACAACTATTACCCGCTGTCCGATCAAGAAATTTCGTCATGCGTGGTAACTGGATATGAGGAACATTATCTATGCAATCAGCATCATCCAATATACAACAGAGGGTTTCAAATCAGCAAGTGTGAGATCAGTTTCTTAAATGACGTACCCACTCCAAAGGAGTGTCAATTAAAGGAAATAAGAGGCAACTCAGTATGGATTCAGACTCTCCATAAAAACAAATGGATATATGCACTTACGGAGGCCTTAACAATCAACGCGGTGTGTGAAAATAAGGCCTTTACTACAACATTGCAAGGATCTGGCCTCCTAACCATCCAACCCAATTGCATACTTAAGCATGATTCAGTTACTATCGAAGGGCAACATAAATATCCGAGTAATATAACAGCATCAAATGAGAAGCTGATTAATGATTTCAACACGTCAGTTTCATGGTCACCGGCGGTCCCAGCCTTGGTAGATTCACCCACTTACCATGCACAATGGAAGGAACTGAGCCTCTTACAGCAACAACTCTCATCTCAAAAGCTAGAGCTGCCGAAATTAATACACGAACGGACATCTCACACAACCATCACTGGATATATCAGTATCTGTCTTACAATAATTGTGTTCATATCATTAACTACAAAACTAATATTATCAAAAAGGCAGAAGCAGCAGTCTACAGTGCAAATACCCAAACCTAGGAATCACAAAGAGCCGGACTTTAGCGTCAGCATAGATTGAACGTGGGGGAGAATGTTTGCACTCGGCAAAAAGATCAACGGTCACATAGAATCAGCAATTACTTGCTCTATAAACGGGCGCTTGCCCCCAAAAACAATAACGCTAATTCTAGCGAATAATTCTTGCATTCAATGTGTCATTGCAAATATTTTTATGAATATGACACCCACTCAACGGTGCAAGAGAAGAATGCAAGAATTACTCGCCTGATTGTAATTTAAGTCTGTAAACATTTTACATTTAAGTTATTTCGTTATTCGGTTTTTTTTGTTATCGCCTTGCATAGCCAAGCAATTTATTGCAATTTTAAATTATTAATATGTATGTAGGTATTGATTTTCGCAATTAGTGCTAGGTAGGAACATATTAAGATTTGCTTAGTTAAGTGCAATTTTAATATAAATTGAATATGATTTGTAATAAACGGTCAGTCTTGTTTTTTAGTAGCAAACAGTTGTTTTAATTTTGAGTTCACTTGATCAAAGCTTCCCTTTCAGATATATAATTTTGGTGTAGTGGTACAAGAGCCGCTGCACTCTCAACAAAAGCCAAGGTGTATCACCTTGACTTATTAAAACTTTCATAGAGAACAAAATAGTTCTCGAACAGGTATAATCTATTATTTCAGTTAATACGTTGTACGTACTAAGCTCAGCTGCTAAGGTCAATGCATTCGTCTGACCTACGCACAGCTGTTTAGGTCAACGGACTTTTCTGTTGCTACCGACGCACAGCTGCTAAGGTCAATGTACTTTCGTTGCTATCCACAAGGTAACATAATTTGTTAGTGCCGTGCGCAATTCAGAGGCAATATAAGTCGCAGGCCAACTTAAATCGTTTTTTTAGTATCTAGCTATCATAGATGGTGCATCGTTTTGGAATTCGACTTGGCGAGTGTAATAAAATAAAATTATTAACGATTAACTTTATCTTGGGTACCGACTGAGATAAAGATATTTATTCTGGGTCTCGACTGGAATAAATTCTACTAACATAATAACTTTATCTTGGGTGACGACTGAGATAAAGATATTTATTCTGGGTCTCGACTGGAATAAAATTTGCCAACATAAGAAATTTATCTTGGGTAGCGACTGAGATAAAGATATTTATTCTGGGTCTCGACTGGAATAAATCTTACTAATAACAACTTTACCTTGGGTACCGACTGAGATAAAGATATTTGTTCTGGGTCTCGACTGGAATTAAATTTACTAACGTAATAACTTTATCTTGGGTAGCGACTGAGATAAAGATATTTATTCTGGGTCTCGACTGGAATAAATCTTACTAACTCAACAACTTTATCTTGGGTACCGACTGAGATAAAGATATTTATTCTGGGTCTCGACTGGAATAAATTCTACTAACTTAATACCTTTATCTTGGGTATCGACTGAGATAAAGATAGTTATTCTGGGTAACGACTAGAATAACACAGACTAACTCAAACCTTTATCTTGGGTATCGACTGAAGTAAAGTATCTTGTTCCGGTTAACGACTAGAACAAGAATTCAACTAACCAAATTACATCTCTGCTTTGGGTCTCGACTGAAGTATAGTATCTTGTTCCGGGGAACGACTAGAACTAGATAATCACTAATTATTTAATTACCAACGCTATAAAGTCGATTCCACAGTTTTATACTGGTGAGTACATTTTGTTATTCATATTGAGTAATATATTTATACATATATACATGTATAATACCATTGGTCAAAGTTGTCTCAACTTTGACAGCATTGTACTGAGATTAAAATAAGTATTGTGTAGTTAATAAGAGACTTTTTTAAATCTATTGAAATTTAGTTCTTAAGTGTCGTGAAATTGAATTCTGTTAATTTTAGTTCTAGTTATAATTTGTACTTAAGTTTTACGTGCCTTCAATAAACCACTAACTATAAAATATTCCCAGGCGTTATTATTTACAGTCCACATCATTGTTGATATTTTCTTTTGAGTGTTCTCATTGGGCAGAACATTTTGTGGTCCTTCGTAGCCAGAATTAAAGTCTATTGGTTTATAATTTCACACGTCTTAACATGAGTACACTTCAAAAATGTTTGGCTAATCAAGCCACCTCCGCAAAAATCAACGAAAAATCTCTCAAGACCTACTAGTTGAGAAACGAACAAAAGGTCAGATTACAAGTCTACTCATTATACAATTATCCAAGCTACGCAGGCATTGGATGACAGTGAACTTGAGAAGTACGATTATTTCTTATATGATCAATTTGCAGAGGTGGAAAATAAGTACTATACATTCCGAGGTATTCTCAGGGATGCATTAGATGCTTTTGAGCCAAAAGCAGAACAAAAAATTGCTGCAGAAACTAGAACTGATCAGCAATCTTCGTCTTTTTTGAAGTTGCCCAGAATTACACTTCCAACATTTTCTGGTTGTTATGATTCATGGAGATCATTTCACGATTTGTTCAATTCTCTAGTTCATAAAAATCAATCCTTACCTCCAGTACAAAAACTACATTTTCTTAAAACAAGTGTTACTGGCGAGGCTGAACATTTGCTGCGACAGTTTCCAGTAACAGACGCAAGTTACGAAAATGCATGGAAAACGTTAAAGGATAGATACTGCAACAAGCGAGTATTAGTGAATGCTCAGCTGAAAACTCTGTGCAATCTTTGTAAAATAACAAATGAATCTCCTAAGGCCATACGATCCTTATTAGACAGATCATCAGAATGCATTTTCGAGCTTGAAGCTTTAGGAGTTTCTACAAAGCAATGGGACCCAATTCTCATATACAAGTTGGTGCAATGCCTACCAACGGAAACGCATCGCTTGTGGGAGCAGGAGGTAAATAATGAAGAAGGTTTGCCTACGTGTGATGCTCTAAAAACCTTCCTAGAGACCAGATTCCGAATTCTGGAAGCAATTTTAGATTCAAAGTCAGCTCATCCAGAGAAAACAAATAACTTCATTAAAAAGGTATCAACTCATTTCTCATCATCTACAGACAAATGCGCAATATGCAAAAAGCCACATAGATTGTTTAAATGTCCACAATTTATCAAATGTGACATTGACAAAAGGTTTAAGATGGTTACATCTAACCGTCTATGTGTAAACTGCCTATCAAGGCACCATCACACGAAATCTTGCCCAAGCAAATTTACGTGTCGGCAATGCGGTAGAACACACCATTCTTTGCTTCACAAGAATAGTAGTACATCCAATCAAAGTACTCACTGTTCAACTAAACAAAGCAATAATTCTATCAAACAAGCACCGCCAAACAGTTCCACCTCTACATCTGAGGTCATACCAGATAGTTCTTTACGAACATTCTACTCAAATCGCCCACGGCGCGGTACTCAAGCACTACTTGCCACAGCATTGCTTCACATTTCCTCAACAGAGGGAACAATTCATACTATGCGAGCTATAATCGACTCGGGATCTCAAGTATCTTTTATTACAGCAGCAGCAACACGCAAACTGCACCTATCCGCCACTCGCGTTGACACCCAAATCACAGGCTTGGCAAATAGCAAAGCTACAAATATTAAACGACAAACATGCTTCAAAGTATGTCCGCAATCTAAATCAAATAAGACAACTTCAGTGACAGCATAATCGTGAACAAGATCACTGAGTTCTTGCCTCCGACTACCATTCAAATACAAGAATGGGATCACATAAAGGATTTAAAGCTTGCTGACCAATTTTGCCACAAGCCGGGAAAAATTGATATTCTCCTGGGAGCAGATGTATACGGGAAATTCTATTGGAAGGATTAAGAAAAGGTCCTCCAGGAACCCCTACTGCTCAAAATAGCACCCTAGGATGGATTCTCTTCGGAAATCTATCGCGAGCGGACTCTATTTCTAAAGTTTCATCTTTAACAATTAATGCGCAAGCTGACCAAGAAGGGTCAATAGATAAAATCCTGGGAAGCTTTCGCAACCTAAGGAAATAACTTCTCAAGTGAGTAAACTCTCAAAATCCGAACAAGAGTGTAAACGATCTTATCAAAACACTCATCGTCGTATGTACGATTACCATTCATCGAAGGAAAACCAGTAATAGGTGATTCTCGATATATGGACTTACGCAGGTTTTATAACCTCAAAAGTAAACCTCCTAAAAATGCTAATCTTTACAAAGACTATAAAGGTTGCATTAAAGTATATCATGCCTTAGGACACATGAAACTAGCTTCAAGAAAGCAAGCAGCAATTCTAGCTCCAATGCAGCAGGCATCAACATCTCCTATAGATGGGCAAGCAGCAAGCCCAGCTTCAGGGCATCATATTTGCCAAAATCAGCTACCCAGTCGCAGCGAGCAATATATGCATCTACAGCAGGGCGACGAAAATCCACGTTGTCTGATGCTCAACGAGTACCACTGACGACATCAAACCTTCAGCAGTTTCAACCTGCATTGAAGTTGAAGGAATGCATTTTAAAAGATACAAATGTTCACGCAGAACGTCCGGATAACGACTTCCAGCTACTTATTGCAGACAGTGAACAACCGAACACATTCGAGGAAATCACTGTCTCATATGAAAAACTAAAGCGGTCCAGAAAAAAGGAAACAACGTTTCACTACTCGGGACGGGACACGCATAAAAGTAAAGTTACTTGTAGATGGACGTATACGAATCATAACTTAAAATGATTAATCTAACTCTAGAATCTATTTTTTATTATCTTCCTAATATTCAAGCATTTGTAGAAATTTCGGAAGTTCGATCTCTGCGCTTACTCAATGTATTATTTTCTATATTATCTTCGCTTTCATGAGCATCATATGGAAAATAAATCAGATTCGCTCAAGTATTCATATAACAGCATACAAGATTGAAATATTTTTTCTACCCGAATCTACCTCTTCTTAGGAAAAAAAACAAATCATTTTTAACAGATGTACCTACATATAGGTACACAACAGCAAGCCTGCATACAAAATAAAATCTATTTTTTTTAAAATCTCAAATGCATACAATTCTTCCGGGAGAAAATTCTATCAAGTGGTAAATTCTGCAGAACCAGCCGTTAACATACCCACAAATACATTTCGGATCAATTGCATCAATTTCCTAAGAAGAACTCAACCCTTTCCACCTATAGACATAAGCCATAATAACAATTACGCAAAGTCGTTTTTTTTGTCTCTCTCTCTCAAGTCTGGCACTCAAAATTACAATAGTCAAAATTTTCAAATCGTTGCACTCAGATTCGAAGAAATAGTTCCATTGTTATTGGACATTGCTATGAGACACATTATCACACTGGCATCATTAAAAAAAAAATAAAAAAAAAATCATATGAAAGATAACAAAAACCTATCTAAAATCTAGATTAAGTTGCAAGCTGTAGGGACATACACACATACGTACAACCTTCGCCCGTTTTAATAATTAAAGCATAATCTGTTTCAAAACACAGAACTTTTCCCGTGCAAAGAGTTGATCATGCTGAAATTTCTGCAGTACAAATTTCAAAACTTGACAAAACTCTTTTCATCCAGTAAACTGAAGCATAATGGTTTTTCTGCATAACCAAGACTATTTTTTCAGACAAAAAACAATTGTTTTCAAAAAAAAAAAAAGGGTGTAGCCCCGCCCGACTCGAACCATGGCCCTGGGACGTCACGTCAAATCAACGCTCAGCGCGGCTCGGCTATGCTGCCAACGTGGAGCTGGATCATTACATAACAATTAAAGACCTTCCAACACGAAGCCACCGCCAATAAACACATGTCAACCAAGGAATGCGCTGCTCTGACTCAGCTTATCAGTTCATAGCTGCAGACACCACCATTTATAATAACAAGGTATAATTCCTTAGGTATATATATATATATATATGTAAAAAAAAAAGCGGAAGACAACAAGGGTATGCTTTACGTCGTCATTATAATTAATTTAAAATATCAAATACTTGAAAGATTGAATTTTCTTATAAAATTCATCCTTTCAACAGGGGGTAGTATGTTGAAAACAACATTAAAAAGCTAAAAAGCCAGCTGAAAATTACATCATTCAAAAGATTTTAATTCAAAGTATTTCTTATTATTGAAACTAGGTTCGGAACGAAACTACATATACCTACCTACAAGCTCGTCGATAAAGCAGTTTTTAGTGGACACAACAATCGACTCATGATCGCTACATTCCACATTACACAATATCGACTCGATCGACAGAATTCATCAGGCTTTTAATTGAAATTAAAATATATATTATTAGCAAATTATTACTTAGCTTAAAAAGCATAAAACATTTTAGGATTAACTAAAAATAATATGGAAATGGCCATATTATATATGTATAGGTATATTCTATTATTTCAGTTAATACGTTGTACTTGTACGTACTAAGCTCAGCTGCTAAGGTCAATGCACTCGTCTGACCTAAGCACAGCTGTTTAGGTCAACGGACTTTTCTGTTGCTACCGACGCATAGCTGCTAAGGCCAATGTACTTTGGTTGCTATGCACAAGGTAATATAATTTGTTGGTGCCGTGCGCAATTCAGAGGCAATAAAAGTCGCAGGCCAACTTAAATCTTTTTTTTAGTATCCGGCTATCATAGATGGTGCATCGTTTTGGAATTCGACTTGGCGAGTGTAATAAAATAAAATTATTAACAAATTAACTTTATCTTTGGTACAGACTGAGATAAAGATATTTATTCTGGGTCACGACTGGAATAAATTCTACTAACATAATAACTTTATCTTGGGTGACGATTGAGATAAAGATATTTATTCTGGGTCTCGACCGGAATAAAATTTACTAACATAATAACTTTATCTTGGGTTAACGACTGAGATAAAGATATTTATTCTGGGTCTCGACTGGAATAAAATTTACTAACATAATAACTTTATCTTGGGTAACGACTGGGATAAAGATATTTATTCTGGGTCTCGACTGGAATAAAATTTACTAATAACAACTTTACCTTGGGTACCGACTGAGATAAAGATATTTATTCTGGATCTCGACTGGAATAAAATTTACTAACCTAATAACTTTACTTTGGGTAGCGATAGTAGTTAAACTATGACAGTTCTGCGACACCCTTTTAGCTTCCAGGATTTCGCCATATATGGCTAGGTGGTTTGAGTCCGTGCTAAATGTAGGTTTGTGTCTTTGTTGTATTGGCTTGTGTTTTGGATACACCATTGCGCCTTGGATGCACCATTTTGTCTTGGGTGCACCATTGAGTCTCCACTGCGCCCTAGCGGGATTAATCGGTACTACCGGGATGTGTGGTTTGTGCCATGGATACACCATTGTGCCTTGGATGCACCACTGTGTCTTGGGTGCACCATTGTCTTGCAGGTTGGGGATACGAGATCACTTTGGGGATACGAGATCACTTTCAGCACTCTCCAGCATAGGGAAATAGCATAGGATTTCGATCTTGTTGCTGGAGTTCGCTTATTTTTCATCTCGCACTCGTAGCCTCTAAGTTGACATTAAGTTTTTCATCTCGAGTTTTGGGAATACGAGATCAATTTGGGGATACGAGATCACTCTTAGCACTCTCCAGCATAGGAAAATAGCATAGGTCTTTGATTTTGTTTCTGGAGCTCGCTTATTTTTCATCTCAGTGATCGTAGCTATAAATATTTGTGAAGTGGTGGGAATCTTTATTGGTGCAGGTTGCTGGCTAAGTATTATCTGGTCTTGGAGGCTACAATTTGACCTTGAGGTGCCCCCTCCTGTGTCTGGGTGCTGGGGGTTGGCTGAGAGCTTTAGTGGCATTATATAATACTATGACTAGGACTGCCTGAGGTGTCTTGGACTGTTCTATGTTACCTGTACCAAGGCTTGTGTAGAATGTGTATTAAGTAATGATGTGAAATACCCTAACCGAATTTATATCGGGGCTGTATACTTGTCAGCTTGAGTTTGGTTTTAGCTGTTTACTTTAGTATGAGTGCCTGTGGTATGTTGGGCTGAGCTACTTGGTGGCTGAGGAAACGTTATCTGAGGCGTGAGTGGGTGTGTGCAGCTGTGTATTTATGCTAATAATAAATGTGAAATTCCCTTAGAAAATTAGTGTAATAAGTATTAATACTAATTCATATTTTTGTTCATGTCAATAGTATTAGTACTAGGAGTAAAATTTTCATCAGAAATCCTCTACGCGAGATATGAGCGATCTTACCTTCTCAGGTGTAATTAATATTAGTAGCTGAATAACAAAAAACAACAACAACAACTGTAATCGAAGTTGTGGATTAAAGATTTGATGATATTAATCTGTAGGTGTCTTTTATAAACATTGCGCCATGTGATGATATATCTAAAAATAGATCAGGCAAAGCTGATTGGAGCGAATGTTGGTAGATATGTTCACTTAGATAAGTAATGGAAATTAGTAAATGCCTAATTTTGCTCTTCAGGTGGAATGCTTCTAATTTGATTCCTTGCATAAACAAATTCGCACAGTCCAGTAAAGTAAACAAATTCGCACAGTCCAGTAAAGTCAACAAATTCGCGCTCGAATAATGTAAACAAATTCGCACAGCAGCCGAGTCAAGTAAACAAATTGAGCGATTTTTATTTTTGAATTTAAGATTCCCAATTACTTTAGCTGAAAACAACAACTGATATTAATCTGTAGGATATGATGTCCTGGATGAGTAGTGGAAGTTATAATTGAAAATTTCTTTTGCTGAAAAAAACAACAACAACAACTATTACGTCAGTTGTGGTCTGTAGGTGTCTTTTATATGATCCTGTTATGATATTCGATGTGTAAAAATAAATGACGGCTGCTTGGGATGGTACGTCACATGAAATCATTAGAAGTAATGGAAATTAAAGCATTAGAAAAGGTGGCCAAGCGGCTGGTAATTTGATATCTTGCGTAAACAAATACGTCAGAGTAAAGCAGACAAATTGAGCGATTAATGTCTTTTTTGTATCTAGGAGTTTGTATTGAAAAGTTTTATAATTTATGACGAACTATTTTTTATTTTCAATAAAATTTCTCAATGAGTCACGCTGTTATGAGATTTGATTGACCCCGATATCATAGTTCACATGAAGCTGATAAGAATATGATAATTTTATCTTCATACTATTGAAGTGATCACATTATTTTCTTACCATTAGGTTGAGAGTGGGTTTAATTAAATGTTTTGATGAAAGAAGGTGGTGTTAGGATATCAATGTAGTATGATATCTTGTTTTAGATGAGTAATGGAAGTTGTTTGGGAGCTGTGATCACAGTCGAATAATGTAAACAAATTCGCACAGCAGCCGAGTAAAATAAACAAATTGAGTGATTTATGTTTTTTAATGTAAGATTCCCAATTTCTTTAGCTGAAAACAACAACAACAACAACAACTGATATTAATATATAGGATATGATGTCTTAGATGAGTAGTGGAACTTATAATTGAAAAATTTCTTTTGCTGAAAAAAAGCAAGAACAACTATAACGTACGTTGTGGATTAAAAATCTTTTATAAACAAGAGTGATCATGCTATGATATTCGATATCTAAAAATAGATCACGGCTGGTTGGCATGTTAAGAAAAATGAAGTAATGGAAATTAAAGTCTTATCAGAAAATTTTCGACGTAGGGATGTGTGTATTGCAAAGTCTTAGGTTTTATGAAAAAAATGTTTTTTTATTTTCAATAAAATTTCTTTTTGGGTGGGTTAAATTTAAAACTTTGATGACCTATGATATCAATGTGAGGTGATACTAATATAGTGTGATATGTTTGCTTAGATGAGTAGTGAAAGTTGTATGGGTACAGTAAAAGACTTCTCATCAAATTTTTGGTGATAAGGTGTAATGGCATGACCAGTGTTGCCACACGAAATCTTTCTAGAGTACCTTGTTAGCCTAGCCTGAAAGTGTCCATAGTGAAGATCGTAGTAGGGGGCTCAGAGTAGGTACTGTAAGTTATGTATTAAGTTAAAAGTTTTGGTGTATGGTATTTGTATTTATCTCCTCGAAATGGTGTTGTACGAGTATCAGGAAGGTCGGAAAAAAGTTGATAATGCTTCAAGTTCAATAGTGTAGACCTCGATGTTGAGAGTGGGTATTTGGAATGATATAATTCTAGTAGGGTATGGAAGTATTATTTATTCATCTTTAAATCTTACCATGAAAGTTGGTTGGGAGTTGATTAAATTAAAAGTTTTAATGAAAGAAGGTTGAGTTATTATTTTAATATAGTATAATATGTTGCCTTAGATGAGTACTTGAGAGCTGTGAGTAATATGTGGAATATGTTGTAGATGAGTAGTGAAAGTTGAGAATATAAGATTTCCAATTTCTCTGCTGAAAAACAACAACAACTCTAAATTATGTATACCAAATCAATTTTTCACACAATATTTATCCACATCAAATTCATTATCTATTTTTATATCTTAAGTTATAAACTTTTTTCTCTGTATTTCACATCCAAAAAGCGATCCAGAACAAATGTCTGTTTTAGGCTATGAGAGTTCGGCAGCAAAATCCCATCATATTTCTTATCATCTGTCTTGCTCTAACACATTAGAAAGCTTTAGTGAACATCTCACTCGGGACTTGGTCATATAGTTCCTAGCTGTGGATATGTATGTATGTAACACTGAGATGAATTAATGTAATGTTGTGTAGTGTAAAAGAAAAACTTTCATGGGGTAATATGGGGATTGAATCAATGTATGTTATGCACTAGATTGGTGGTATATGTCCTTATTTGATTGAAGCAAAATAGTTTCACGACTACCTTACCAAGATTTAAATATAGTTGAAATTCATAAAAATGTTGAATCGATGTCAAGAACATGTAATACTTGTTTTGAGCACGAGCAGTGGAAATCGTGATCATTGCAGCATATTATGAAATTCAAAATCTAAAAATAGACCACATGAAGGTTATTGGGGTGGTAAAAAAAAACATGAAAGCATTAGGTTGAGAGTGGGTTCAGTTTAAGGCTTTGTTGAAAGAAGAAGTAGTAGATATTAATGTAAAATATAGGAGGCGTCAGTCAATTTTGGTGAGCTCAGCGATAGGTCAAAAAAATTCAACCGCGCTAATAAACGAAAGTTTTTCTAGTAAAAAGAGTGGTACAAAATGGCATATGGAGAGCTGTATTGGACAGACTAAAGCGCCGAGAGTGTTATTGAAAGCCACCAGTCGAGGTGGAGGAATTACTCAGCGTGTAAAAAAAAGGGATTTTGTACAGTGGGAGGAAATAGGATCAGTATTCACAAACAGAATTAGAGCTGGAATTATTGTAAATATAAACCATACAGATCCTAAGCTATTTATGCAGGATGCTGGTGATTTATTTATACGCCGTATTAAGAATATTTTAAAACGCCATCTCAATATTAAAGTTAATACAAAGTTGTGTGCTGATTTTGATAAGGATATCGGTGACAATGAAGTTATAAAAGATATTAAATATTTACAAGCAAGAAGTGCTCCAATCAATGTAGACGATAATTTAACTAAGTGGTATAAAGTTAACATTTTGGATTCAATACTCACTCAGCTGGATGAGTTTCAAGAAAAAGATAGCGGCTGGACATTGGACTCCATTATACATTTAGCAGTACATATGTATCAACAAATTTGAACAGCACCGAGGATCTTCGTACATACTTCTACCGAAGGAGATTGCTTTAAAGCAAGCTTGCATCAATGTACAAAATAGTGATGAAGCATGCTTCGCTTGGGCCGTGACATCAGCACTATGCCCTGGAAATATTAACTCCGCCAAGACATCATCATATCCACATTAATCGACTGTACTAAATTTAACTGGAATAACATTTCCTATGACGCTTGAACAGATTAAACAATTTGAGGACCAGAACGATATATCAATAAACGTGTTCATCCTAAAGAAAGAGCGTTCCTTCACCACTGTTCTAGTTAGACCAACGAAACACAAGATGAAGCGACATGTGAATCTATTAATGATACAAAATAATTATGAGCAGGATGATGATGATGATGATTGATGATGATGATGATTATGATGAAAGTAATAACAGGTTTCATTTCTGCTGGATTAAAAATCTTTCACGGCTTGCATGGAAACAAACTTCAAAACATAAGGCTAGATTGTATATATGCGATAGATGTTTGTTCTATTTTTATTCTGCTAAAGAATTAGCATCACATATTTCTGAATGTGAGAAAGAAAAAATTAGTATTGAATTAAGGAAGCCCAACCATAGAATTAAATGCTAATAGCACAACGGATACTCTACCATTGGGAAACATTACTTAATTCCATCAGAGTAACAGGGAGCAGCCGCAGAAACATATGATCTAAGTCTAGTGTATTGTAAATAAAAAAATGTATTACATATAGTTATAATTCCATTTATTGGAGTAATTTGTTTTAATTGTATTATAGTCCAAGTCTTAAGCCTAAGATATACATTATTGGAAAATAAAGAATATGTTATAGATATATTGAAATCAGGAAGCCCAACAATAGAATGATACACCAAGAATTAAATGCTAATATTTTTTTAATTTATATTAAATCAATAATGATATTTTATATATGTTATTCTTTTTTATTCAATTTCCCTGCTAATTCCAGAACTCCTGAAGGTATTCTTTAATAATATTTGCCTACTATAGAGGGCTCTCGGGCGATTGAGCCTTTTACCTAGAATGCTAGGTTGAGCGTGAGTGTGAGAAAATACGTTGACATGTGGGCTTGATCTTTACCTCTGTCATTACCTTTGAACCCAGATGGGCATTTTGTCCTTGAGCTTGATCCGGAAGTGTGTGTCTTGGAGGCTACAACCTTACTTTCCTATAATCATGTACGCCGCAGGGGATTCTGTACACCTTTTCAAAACAGATCTGATAACAGATAAACAACTTTCCGAACAGCTCTGGTAACATCTTAACAGGTTTTGAAACAGCTCTGCTAACAGTTTAACACCTTTTAAACAGCTCTGATAACAGCTTAACAGCTTTTCAAACAGCTCTGATAAGAGCTTAACAGCTTTTAAACAGCTCTGATAACAGCTTAACAGCTTTTTAAACAGGTTTGAAAACAGATTAACAGCTTTTAAACAGTTCTGATAACAGCTTAACAGCTTTTCAAACAGGTCTGATAGCAGCTTAACAGCTTTTGAAACAGCTCTGATAACAGCTTAACAGCTTTTCAAAGAGTCTGATGACAGCTTAACAGCCTTTAAAGCAGGTCTGATAACAGCTTAATAGCAAGAAAATTAGGCCAACCACACCAATATTACGAAGACAAAATTACCATATTCTTGTCGAAGCTGAATCATGGTCAAATTGTAGCCTCCAAGATTCGACACTGTTGGTTTCAAAAGGTTACTCAAGAGCAGACACCTTTCGGTTTCAAAGGTTAAGGTGACGTTAGAGGTCAAGGGACAAATTGCTGCCTCCAAGACCACGTGTCAAATACATATAAATAATAGTTTCATAACTAGTTTTTCATTTGATGTTTTGCTCTTTACGTAAACAGACCTCTGTTGGCAAGCTAATTACCTTCTAAAGCCTACGGACGAAAGTCGTAAAGAATATTCATAAAAGGCTCAGTCTACATCTATGAAATCGATGCTTTCTAGAAATAAAGAAGAAAGTTTTTCATCCAAAAACGAGTCGACTGCCCCTACCAACAGCTAGAAAAATCAGGATATTCCAACAAAGATCGCAAAAATAAAGACGGAGAGATGTTATTTATGAAAATGGTGCACAAGGAATTTTCTAAAGCCATCTTGGTCTAAGGCATAAGGATTAGTCGATATCTTTGAAATCTTGGTTTTCCTGAACTAAAGAAAAAAAGACTATCGATTTAAACTATAATGTAATTAAAACAAATTATTTCAATAAATGGCATTATAACCATAATACAATTTTTATTTACAATGAATATTTTAGGACTATACTTAATATATTTCTCCGGCACACGTCGCTTAAGAGTGATAATTGAAGCAATAATGATGTATTGCTCACATCGGGTGTCGCTTTCAAGCAACTTTTGTTGTTTGCAGATTAAGTGAACCTACTTTCCTTATGTAATCCATAGGTATCACTTTTGATCGTATATCATGCGTATCCCCAAAGTGGTTTCGTATCCTCAAGACTCGATATGAAAAATAAACGAGCTCCAGAAACAAAATCGGAAACTTATGCTACTTGCCTATGCTGGAGAGTGCTAAAAGTGATCTCGTATCCCCAAGACTCGAGATGAAAAATAAGCGAGCTGCAGAAACAAAATCAAAGACCTATGCTATTTCCCTTTGCTAGAGAGTGCTGAAAGTGATCTCATATCCCCAAGTGATTTCGTATCCCCAAGTCCGAGATGACAACATATGTAGTACCGGCTAATGCTGCTAGGGAACCTTACTCAAGAAATGGAGTTTACACTCGAAAGATCAATACACACACCCCCCTAAGCCCAATAATAATAATAATAATGCTAAGAAACATCAAACCAAGCTGATTTCATGTTGAAAAAATTCGAATGATGTTGATATCTACAACTTCCCCGCTAATAAAACTAATTTAGGTGCAGCACCTCGTAAACAGCAAGAGCCAAGATGACGTCACAATTGATATTACAACTTCCTCGCTAATAAAAGCAAACAGCAAAACCAAGGCAGTTGGTAGTACCGACTAATGCCACTAGGGCGCCTTACCCAAGAAATGGTGTTTGCACTCGAAACCTGTAAAAGCCTAGGCGCATGCTGATATCTACAACTTCTCCGCTAATAAAAGAAAAACAGCAAAAGCAAGGCATGCTGGTAGTACCGGCTAATCTCGCTAGGGAACTTTACTCAAGAAATGTCGTTTGTACTCGAATCCTGTAAAAGCTTTGTAACCAATAACCCCCACTGACATCTTCTAGAATCTGTTCATGGTGATGTTATGTTGTGAAATTCGATTGATGCTGATATCTACAACTTCCCTGCTAAGAAAACTTATTTAGGTGCAGCACTTGAAAACAGCAAAACCAAGATGACGTCATGCTGATATCTAACACTTCTTCACTCCAATAACCTTCATGTGGTCTATTTTTAGATATTGAATTTCATAACATGCTGCAATGATCACAATTTCCACTGCTCGTGCTCAAAACAAGTATTAACATGTTCTTGACATCGATTCAACATTTTTATGAATTTCAACTATATTTAAATCTTGGTAAGGTAGTCGTGAAACTATTTTGCTTCAATCAAATAAGGACATATACCACCAATCTAGTGCATAACATACATTGATTCAATCCCCATATCACCCATGAAAGTTTTTCTTTTACACTACACAACATTACATTAATTCATCTCAGTGTTACATACATACATATCCACAGCTAGGAAGTATATGACCAAGTGCTGAGTGAGATGTTCACTAAAGCTTCCTAATGTGTTAGAGCAAGACAGATGATAAGAAATATCATGGGATTTTGCTGCCGAACTCTCATAGCCTAAAATAGACATTTGTTCTGGATCGCTTTTTGGATGTGAAATACAGAGAAAAAAGTTTATAACTTAAGATATAAAAATAGATAATGAATTTGATGTGGATAAATATTGTGTGAAAAATTGATTTGGTATACATTATTTAGAGTTGTTGTTGTTTTTCAGCAGAGAAATTGGAAATCTTATATTTTCAACTTTCACTACTCATCTACAACATATTCCACATATTACTCACAGCTCTCAAGTACTCATCTAAGGCAACATATTATACTATATTAATATAATAACTCAAACTTCTTTCATTAAAACTTTTAATTTAATCAACTCCCAACCTACTTTCATGGTAAGATTTAAAGATGAATAAATAATACTTCCATACCCTACTAGAATTATATCATTCCAAATACCCACTCTCAACATCGAGGTCTTCACTATTGAACTTGAAGCATTATCAACTTTTTTCCGACCTACCTGATACTCGTACAACACCATTTCGAGGAGATAAATACCAAATACCATACACCAAAACTTTTAACTTAATACATAACTTACAGTACCTACTCTGAGCCCCCTACTACGATCTTCACTATGGACACTTTCAGGCTAGGCTAACAAGGTACTCTAGAAAGATTTCGTGTGGCAACACTGGTCATGCCATTACACCTTATCACCAAAAATTTGATGAGAAGTCTTTTACTGTACCCATACAACTTTCACTACTAATCTAAACAAGCATATCATATATTAGTATCACCTCACATTGATATCATAGGTCATCAAAGTTTTAAATTTAACCCACCCAAAAAGAAATTTTATTGAAAATAAAAAAACATTTTTTTCATAAAACCTAAGACTTTGCAATACACACATCCCTACATCGAAAATTTTCTGATAAGACTTTAATTTCCATTACTTCATTTTTCTTAACATGCCAAGCAGAAGTGATCTATTTTTAGATATCGAATATCATAGCATGATCACTCTTGTTTATAAAAGATTTTTAATCCACAACTTACGTTATAGTTGTTGTTGTTGCTTTTTTTCAGCAAAAGAAATTTTTCAATTATAAGTTCCACTACTCATCTAAGACATCATATCCTATATATTAATATCAGTTGTTGTTGTTGTTGTTTTCAGCTAAAGAAATTGGGAATCTTACATTAAAAACATAAATCACTCAATTTGTTTACTTTACTCGGCTGCTGTGCGAATTTGTTTACATTATTCGACTGTGATCACAGCTCCCAAACAACTTCCATTACTCATCTAAGACAAGATATCATACTACATTGATATCCTAACACCACCTTCTTTCATCAAAACATTTAATTAAACCCACTCTCAACCTAATGGTAAGAAAATAATGTGATCACTTCAATAGTATGAAGATAAAATTATCATTTTCTTATCAGCTTCATGTGAACTATGATATCGGGGTCAATCAAATCTCATAACAGCGTGACTGATTGAGAAATTTTATTGATAATAAAAAACAGTTCGTCATAAAATGTAAGACTTTTCAATACAAACTCCTGGATACAAAAAAGACATTAATCGCTCAATTTGTCTGCTTTACTCTGACGTATTTGTTTACGCAAGATATCAAATTACCAGCCGCCTGGCGACCTTTTCTAATGCTTTAATTTCCATTACTTCTAATGATTTCATGTGTCGTACCATCCCAAGTAGCCGTCATTTATTTTTACACATCGAATATCATAAGATGATCATATAAAAAAAACCTACAGACCATAACTGACGTTATAGTTGTTTGTTGTTGTTTTCTTTCCAGCAAAAGAAATTTTCAATTATAACTTCCACTACTCATCCAAGACATCATATCCTACAGATTAATATCAGTTGTTGTTTTCGGCTAAAGTAATTGGGAATCTTACATTAAAAAAATATAAATCGCTCAATTTATTTACTTTACTCGGCTGCTGTGCGAATTTTCCACCTGAAGAGCAAAATTAGGCATTTACTAATTTCCATTACTTATCTAAGTGAACATATCTACCAAACATTCGCTCCAATCAGCTTTGCCTGATCTATTTTTAGATATATCATCACATGGCGCAATGTTTATAAAAGACACCTACAGATTAAGATCATCAAATCTTTAATCCACAACTTCGATTACAGTTGTTGTTGTTGTTTTTTTGTTTTTCAGCTACTAATATTAATTACACCTGAGAAGGTAAGATCGCTCAAATCTCGCGTAGAGGATTTCTGATGAAAATTTTACCCCTAGTACTAATACTATTGTGTACTCACCAGTATAAAACTATGGAATCGACTTCATGGCGTTGGTAATTAAATAATTAGTGAGTATCTTGTTCTAGTCGTTCCCCGGAACAAGATACTTTACTTCAGTCGAGACCCAAAGCAAAGATGTAATTTGGTTAGTAGAATTCTTGTTCTAGTCGTTCCTCGGAACAGATTCTTTACTTCAGTCGAGACCCAAAGCAAAGTTGTATTAGTAGTGTTTATTCTAGTCGGTACCCAGACTAAATATCTTTATCTCAGTCGAGACCCAAGATAAAGGTTGAGTTAGTCTGTGTTATTCTAGTCGTTACCCAAGATGAAGTTATTATGTTAGTTAATTTTCTTCCAGTCGAGACCCAGAATAAATATCTTTATCTCAGTCGTTACCCAAGATAGGTTATAATGTTAGTAAATTTTATTCCAGTCGAGACCGAGAATAAATATCTTTATCTCAGTCGTCACCCAAGATATAGTTATTATGTTAGTAGAATTTATTCCAGTCGAGTCCCAGAATAAATATCTTTATCTCAGTGGGTACCCAAGATAAAGTTAATTTGTTAATAATTTTATTTTATTACACTCGCCAAGTCGAATTCCAAAACGATGCACAATCTATGATAGCTCGATACTAAAAAAAACGATTTAAGTTGGCCTGCGACTTATATTGCCTCTGAGTTGCGCACGGCACCAACAAATTATTTTACCTTGTGCATAGCAACCAAAGTACATTGACCTTAGCAGCTGTGCGTCGGTAGCAACAGAAAAGTCCGTTGACCTAAACAGCTGTGCGTAGGTCAGACGAGTGCATTGACCTTAGCAGCTGAGCTTAGTACGTACAACGTATTAACTGAAATAATAGAATATACCTATACATATATAATATGGCCATTTCCAAATTATTTTTAGTTAATACTAAAATGTTTTATGCTTTTTAAGCTAAGTAATAATTTGCTAATAATATATATTTTAATTTCATTTAAAAGCCTGATGAATTCTGTCGATCATGTCGAGATTGTGTAATGTGGAATGTAGCGATCATGTGTCGATTGTTGTCTCCACAAAAAAACTGCTTTATCGACGAGTTTGTAGGTAGGTATATGTAGTTTCGTTCCCAACCTAGTTTCAATAATAAGAAATACTTGCAATTAAAATCTTTTGAATGATTCATTTTTCAGGTGGCTTTTTAGCGTTTTAATGTTGGTTTCAACAGGTAGTGAGGGAGTCTGTTTCATGCCCTGTGAAGTATTCTCGAGGGTTTTGACTGACTACGTTAATACAAATGCACTGCAAAAATTGGGCTCACTTTTATATTTCTGACTTTTTCGGTCTAAGCACCAAGTACCAACTGAGGAGAACTGTAAACAACAAAGAAATAAGTGGGTCCGTCGAAAAAATGTTTTTAAATTTATCATTTAGGGTTATATTGTTTAAGCAAAGGTAATATATTGATACGCGCTACAAAGTGACACAAGCGACATCTGTTGGAAATAGAAACACCTTTAGGTTAGTGACATCCAAGTAAACTTTGGGTTCGGAGAACGGAATATTCAGGAAGGTTCTAGGATAATTCGTTGAGTATAAATACGGCGCTTCTCACATCCAGTAGGCAGCCGGGCGACTGCTCTTGGTTAACAAACAGCCGCCACGCAAACAGCTTAGTGTCGCGCGCGAAGCTGTAATAACCAACAAAAAACAAAGCAAACATAAAAGTTTTTATTCAATATATGTAACAAAAGAAGACAAAAAAAGACAATTGTGAAATCAAGGCCATAATAAAAAGCCTGAGTGTAAAATCTACCCTGCCACAAATCCTAACAAGGAAGTTAGGACCACACATTAAGGACAATATATTTTAAATGAGCAAGAAAGTCTCTGATTTGATTTGAATTCCAGTAGGCAGTCTTATTTCAGACAGTGAAATGAACGAAGTAATCTATTGCGATAATTAGAACTACAGTACTAGCGATAACTATAAAGAGTTGATTTGAAAATTGTTTGTAAATGTTATAAAAGTAAATAGTGAAGTTAAATAAAAAAAAGAACTTGTTAATGACATCTGAAATATTGTGTTTTAAATAACGATCTAAGGCCACGCTCGTAACAACTGGTGTCAGAAGTGGGATAAAATCTCGAAATAAAGTGGTGGCATTTGACTTTGAAATTCAAAGAGTGACTAATTTTGTGAAATCGTGTGTAAAAATTCCAAAAGATAATTTTATATTAAACTGTGAGTAAATTACAAAAGACGCAAGAATGGGATGCAAACTAGAGGTGCTTCGTATACAGGAATTGAAAGTGGAGTTGGGGAAGCGATCATTGCAAACGATAGGGCTAAGGAATATTCTAGTCGAGCGACTTAGACAAGCCCTGATAGAGGAAGAAAAGAATCCCGAGACATTTGTTTTTGAAGAAGAAGCTGAAGCTGAAGAAGAGACTGCGATGAACCTAGAAGAGATTTTGGGTACCTTAATGACCAAAATGGAGGTTTCAGCCCTGCAGATGAAGAATGCTCTTGAGGAACAAAAGCAATTTTTCTTGGAGGAACAAAGGAATGCTAATGAGGAACAAAGGAATTGTCTGCAAGCATGTTTAGAAGAGCAACAGAATTCTCTGGAATCCCGTTTAGATGAGCAGAAGAATTCCCTAAATGCCCGTTTGGACGATAAAAAGAATGCTCTTGAGAAACAAAAGAATGCTTTTGAGGAACAAAAGAATTCTCTAGAAGCGCGTTGGGATGAACAAAAGAGTTATTTGCTGAATTATCTAGAAACCTGTTTGGAGGAACAGAAGAATTTTCTTAAAAATTCATTAAACGAGCAAAATGTGAAAATTGAAGGAAACCAGCAGGAAGTGCTGGAAATTCAACCACAAGTATCGGAAGGGCACCAAGAAGTGTCGGAATTACAACAAAATGTTACGGAGAAGCTTGACAACTTTAAAGCAGATTTGGAGAGAATCAAGCATAGACAACCTCACCATGAAGGGACTGAAATATCCGGTGCAGGCAGAATGAAACCTTCAATATTTGATGGACAAAATTCGTTGCATATTTTCACGAGACAATTTGAGGCAGCCTCCGAAATAAATGGATGGAATGATGCAGACAAAGCTACAGCTCTGGATTAGCACTTCGACGTCCCGCGTCAGAGCTATTACAAACTATATCGTTTGACAGGCAACGTGATTACACTTCATTAGTACAGGCGATAGAATTACGGTAGGGAGATGAACACATGCAGCAAGTATATCGCTTGCAGTTAAGCAAAACGATTGAAAAGCATGACGAATCACTACAACAACTGCAGGCTTATGTGGAAAGATAAGCTTATATTTCATACTCTAGCGTCAATACAGAATTCCTTAATGAAGTGGCAACAGAAGCATTTGTGAACGCTATTGCAGATCAAAATTTACAACAAGCAATAAGGCTAGCAGGAAAGAAGTCAACAGCAGAAGGCGCTAGCCTATGCAATAGCATACGAATCTGCTAGATAAGCTTCTCGGAGTGCAGTACGAGAGAGAGAAATTTCGGTGGAGGAATGTACCTGCAACAGAGTGCAGTCATTAGAGAGCATTCCGTCACATAGTATTCTTTGATGCTGGAATTGTAATAGACCCGGACATCTCCAAAGGGACTGCAGAAAACGCCGACGAATGGAATCACAAGAAGAGGAGAGCAGAAAAGTATGCCAAAGATGTGGAGCCAGGGAGCAAGCTATTCGTGGAGAGACTAGAAATGAAACAGCGACTAGTCGCATCAGCTCTCCTGTTGAACAGTCGGAAAACATGTAAAAACCAACTTTGGGGGCAGAAGTTTGTTGGTAGAGTCGGCAGCCCCGAAGTTATCATTCAGGTAGCCCAGTTGCAGAGAAATAATAGCAGTCTCGTTATATATATGGAAGTGTATGGAAAAATGGCTGCACAATCTCTATCGACACTGGGTCTTCGAGATCAATTATTGGAGTAGATCTCGTCAAAAACAAGCGGCTTCCCAACACTACCAAATATTTACTGAAAACAGCAACTGGGGCAGCAGCACAAGTTTTTGGAGGAAATACTTTGGATGTTCAGCTATGCGAACTACTATTTCCCTACACTTTCCTGGTGTTAGATATCATGGATGAATGCATTATTGGAGTAGATTTCATGACCATACATAGAGTAAATCTAGATGTCGGCGAACAGATCCTCAAATATGGTAACATAGAAATTCGAATGAGACTAGGAGTAGGAGCAGATTATCCTTCGAAAATAAGGACGATGGTCTGTAAAATATTAATCTCTCTGCATGGTCCGAGACGATAGTATGGACAAAGCCTACTGATGACATCGGGACCTGCCGATTCTATCTGGTAGAGCCTAACCCTACAAAAGTAACATCGAACATCATCGTTGGTAAGACGTTAGCGAAAGCAGCATTTATTCCAGTTACAGTGCGCAACACATCCGAAAATGAGGTACAACTAAAAGAAGGTGCTATAATTGGAAATTGTGAACCCGTTTATCAGATTGTTAATTTGGAAAATGGTAGTAATATCAAGGAGACAAAACCTATACCAGCTACTATCCAACAGGTTCAGAACCTTCTTTCATCTAGTGCCTTAAGTGAAAAGCAATACAAGGATGCCAAAGAGGTGATCGAGGAACTTTCGGAATTACTTGCAACGAATGAAGATGATTTCGGCAAAACAAATCTTGTCCAGCATCGAATCGATACAGGAGACTCTAGGCCCATTCGGCAGACACCACGAACACTACCATTAGCCAAACAACCAGAAGTTGCAGATATGATAAACTCCATGAAGGAACAAGGCATAATAGAGGAATCTATCAGCCCTTGGACATCGCTAGTAGTTTTGGTCAGGAAAAAGGATCGCAGCACTCGATTCTGCGTAGACTACCGCCAACTAAATAACGTAACCAGAAAGGATAGCTACCCATTACCAAGGATTGACGATACATTGGACACCCTTTCCGGAGCGCAATGGTTTTCCACACTGGACTTAAAGAGTGGTTACTGGCAAGTGGAAATACATTCCGAGGATCGAGAGAAAACTGCCTTCTCAGTTGGAAGTGGCTTATGGCAATTCAGAGTTATGCCATTTGGATTATGTAATGCTCCAGCCACATTCGAACGACTTATGGAATGTGTTTTACGTGAATTATGCTGGAAAATATGTCTTGTCTATTTACATGACATAATAGTAATCGGAAGGACATTCGAGGAACATAAAAACAACTTATGGGACGTACTTCAAAGACTGAGAAATGCGCGACCGAAGCTCAGTACGAATAAATGCGCTCTATTTAAAAGTGAAGTAAAATATTTTGGGCACATGGTTTCATCACAAGGCGTAAGAATTGATCCAGAAAAGATAACAGCTGTCAATAATTGGCCAATTCCAAAGGACAAACATCAAATAGGGAGTTTTCTTGGTCTAGCTACCTTTTGCAGATATAGCAAGGAGCCTACATCAACAGAAAAAGGAAAGCCGTTCATATGGTCAGATAAATGTAATGGGAGTTTTGAGAATTTGAAGCAGCATCTCTGTGAAAGTCCAGTACTTCACTATCCAATGTTGGGAAAAACTTTTATATTGGACACAGATGCCAGCAATATAGGTATCGGGGCAGTGCTTTCACAGGAGAAGGATATTTATGAGGTGACAGTAGCGTATTATAGCAAAGGACTTTCAAAATCAGAGAGAAATTATTGTGCTACAAGAAAATAGCTACTTGCTATTGTAAATTCAACAAAACATTTCCATAAATATCTCCACGGGCAGAAATTTATCCTCCGCACAGACTATGCAGCGCTTAAATGGCTTTTGCAGTTTAAGAACACTGAAGGGCAAGTAGCGAGATGGATAGAGCGACTCCAAGCTTATGACTTTGAAATCCAACACCGAAGAGTACGTATCCATGGAAATGCAGACGCCTTTTCACGACATCTATGCAAACTTTAATGCAAGCAATGCGTTGGGGTGAAAGAAAAAGAAACAAAGGCAGCTATATAGCTATTCAACAAAACATTTCCATAAATATCTCCACGGGCAGAAATTTATCCTCCGCACAGACCATGCAGCGCTTAAATGGCTTTTGCAATTTAAGAACCCTGAAGGGCAAGTAGCGAGATGGATAGGACTCCAAGCATATGATTTTGAAATCCAACACCGAAGAGTACGTATCCATGGAAATACAAACGCCCCTTCACGACGTTCATGCAAACTTGAATGCAAACATTGCGTTCGGGTGGAAGAAAAAGAAACAAAAGCAGCTATACAGTTGATAACGGTGGACCCTTCGACGGGTTGGAACAACGAGAGCTTGCGAATAGCACAGCGGGAATTACCAGACATATCACCAATTCTTGCTAGGAAAGAAGACATCGAAAGACCACAATGGAAAGATAACTCGGAGAGGAGTGAGAAACTGAAGCGCTACTGGGCTCAATGGAATTCTCTTCACGTTGAGTGTGGTATATTAAAACGCAAGTGGGAAGCAACTAACGGCGAGTCATTTCGAATGCAGACAGTCGTGCCAGCATCCAAGGTCATAGATGTTTTAGAAGAAATGCACAGTGGATCATCTGGAGGACATTTGGGGGTGAATAAAACAATTTCCAAAATACGAGAACGGTTTTATTGGTTACGTATGCGAGAGGATGTGGAAGAATGGTGCCGCATATGCACTATCTGTGCTTCTTGCAAAAGACCGCCACACAGAAGCAGAGGAGAAATTCATAAGTATAATGTAGGAGCCCCATTTGAAAGGGTAGCCATAGACATCGCTGGACCATTTCCGGAAACAGCCTGAAGCTTATGCAATCCCTAACCAAGAGACAAACACAGTTGCGGAACTTGTTTCTAACATCTCATCCTGACAAATATTCCATCTCAGTCGGTTCCCCTCTCGGAAATTCAGACCATTGCTTAATCACGGCTCAATTTACCACCTCAAACATGTGCCGCCCTACCTCTCCACCAACAAGTAGGCTTCTTTGGCACTATAAGAATGCTGATTGGAAAAGTCTCAATACTTATTGAGAGAAATTGATTGGTCGATCTGTTTTGCTGCGAGGGATGTTGATGAATGCACATTAGAATTTAGTAACATACTAAATTTTGGCATGCGTGAATACATTCCGTATTCTTACAGCAGATCTCAACAACAGCATGATCGCTCCTGGTTTAACGAGAAGTGCAACCAAGCTATAAAAGCGAAAGAGTCTGCTTTTCGTGCCTATCAATTGCATCCATGTTCGGAAATGAAACAAGTCTACAAGAGAGCACGGAACACCTGCAAGTCCATTATCCAGAGAGAAAAATTTCTTTTTGACCAGAATATTAGACAAAGAATCTTGGCAAGCCGCAAAGGTAGCAAAGGTTTCTGGTCTCTGGTCAAAACCATCAGGAACAACTTCACCAGTTCCTCTATACCTTCACTACTTCATAATGGTGAAGTGATTGTTGACTCCCTGGATAAAGCAAATATTTTAGCTGCTAGATTCGCTTCAAATTCTTGTCTTCCACCCACCTCACAAACACCTGTTTTGCATCACCCGTGTGAATGTGTACAAGAGCCAATACACATTCGTACGAGGGATGTGTTCAGGGTCCTTAAGGGGATTAACGTCTCCAAAGCCTCAACTATTCTACTTGTCTTATTCGACAGGAAAATTCCCAACTGCTTGGAAACTAGCTCACGTTCAGCCTATTCCCAAAAAAGGAGAGGGTAGCGATCCCTCAAATTATCGACCAATTGCGATCACTTCGATTCTTTCAAAGGTTTTTGAATCTATCATTAACTCAAAATTAATGAAGTATCTAGAAACTAATCATCTCATCAACGATCGCCAATATGGCTTCCGAGCTGGACGCTCATCTGGAGACTTGCTGACCTTTCTTACGGAACGTTGGAACCGTAGTCTTCACAATTTTTGGTGAGTCTAAAATCGTTGCTCTAGATATTTCAAAAGCCTTTGATAGAGTCTGGCATCCAGCCCTTTTAACCAAACTTAAAGCACTTGGTCTCTCCCCTCCTCTTCTATTATGGATTGAAAGTTTCCTATCTAGTCGCCAAATACGTGTTGTATTAGATGGCGTTACATCTGAACCGCATCCCATAAATGCCGGTGTGCCTCAAGGCTCTGTTATCTCTCCAACTCTCTTTTTAGTTTTCAATAATGATCTGCTTTCCCTTACTTTCAATCCCATCCATAGTTTCGCAGATGACAGTACTCTTGATTTCGCTTACTCCTTTGACACTCTTGCGGAATCCAGGGGGAATGCCGCATGTGTTAAACGAGATTGCATGACTAGATCATTGAATAACGATCTTAACAGTATCCTCGCTTGGGGCAAAGCGAATCGCGTCGAATTCAATGCATCTAAGACTCAAAGCTGTCTCATCTCATTAAAACAAGATCATAACTTAACCACACCCGTTTCTTTTGATGGAGCATTAATTTCTGATTCACCGTCACTAAGCATTCTTGGCATTAATATTTCCAGTAAGTTAAACTGGACAGATCACATCTTCTCTGTTGCCAAAGAAGCATCGAAATGTCTTGGATTTCTGAAAAGGTGTAAGAAATATTTTAGCCCGTCAAATCTAGCGCTCCTCTACAAGTCCTACATTAGACCTAGAATGGAATACAACTCCCATATATGGGTCGGGGCTGGTCGCACAGACTTAGCTTCATTGGATATTGTCCAAAAGAGAGCCTTCAAGCTCATTGGCGATTTGGCAATAACTTGTCATATCGACTCACTCGAGCACCGCCGCAATGTTGGATGCCTTTCGCTCCTTTATCGCTATATTCATGGTCAATGTTCTGATGAAATATCTAGTCTAATCCCTTGTAGAATGATTCCTGCACGCAATACTCGCGCTGCAAAGCGCGCACATCCTTTAACCCTTCAAATTACTTTCGGCCGTACAGTAAAATTCAGAGATGCTTTTTTATCCCGAACAGTGCGAATGTGGAACAGCTTACCATCTTCGGTTTTTCGTCCGGCATACAAACTGCGGAAGTTTAAGGGCGACACACATCGGCACCTCCGCCACTCTCCTCACATCCCCTAATCCTTTCCCTATCTCCTTCCTGCCATGCTGTGCTTTGCATCATAGGGTATCCCCTGAGCTTGGCTTAATAATATAAAAAAAAAAGTACTAGTAAATTGGGTCAGTAGATTTGATGTATCTCAGGATGTTAATTCGGACCAAGGACGGAACTTCGAATCACAGACTATCCAGGAGATGTGTAAAATTCTGGGAATAAGAAAAACCAGAACAACTCCTCTACATCCACAATCTGATGACATGGTAGAGCGCTTCAACAGAACATTGGTCGAGAATCTAAAGAAAGTAGTCGTTGAAGACCAGCTATGATTTACGTGAAAATTCAGCAGGGTTTAATGAAGGTGACCTTGTTTGGCTGTACAACCCGAAACGACCTAAGGGACGTTCTCCAAAATTACAGAATAAGTGGCAAGGACCGTATGCAGTGGTAACTAGAATTAATGACGTAGTATACCGGATTCAGCGTGGTACAAGAGGTAAACGGACAATCGTTCACCTGGATCGTTTATGCAAATACTACGAGAATCGAGATCGTGGACCACCTGTTGTTCGGGGCGAACCATTTTAAGAAGGGGGCGCTACAAAGTGACACAAGCGACATCTGTTGGAAATAGAAATACCTTTAGGTTAGTGACATCCTAGTAAACTTTGGGTTCGGAGAACGGAATGAAGGTTCTAGGATAATTCCTTGAGTATAAATACGGCGCTTCTCACATTCAGGAGGCAGTCTTATTTCAGACAGTGAAATGAACGAAGTAAACTAATGCGATAATTACAAGTACAGTACTAGCGATAACTATAAAGAGTTGATTTGATAATTGTATGTTAATGTTATAAAAGTAAATAGTAAAGTTAAATAAACGAAAGAAGTTAAATAAACGAAGATTTTTGTGACGTTTTATTATAATCGCTTTTTGTGCTGCAGGAGCCATTTTGTCAACTTCCCGCCAATGATTTTTTTCAAAGTTGGCACCGGCGTAAGAGCTTTTTTGTGCATAAGCAATTGAGCCCACTTGAAATAGAAAGCTAAGCAGTCCTTCCCTCTAAATATTTGAGAGTATACACCTAAAGTGAAAACGTGAGCTTTACGAACTGCGTTTTACTAATACAACCACGGCTCTATAGTACATGAACATTATAATCACAGCGTAACAAAAACGTACTGAAAACGTACCTCCCTCTAAGCATTTGAGAGTGTACACAAAAAGTGAAACGAAAACGTATTGAAAACGTACTTGTGGAATTTAGAGTAGGCAGTAGCTTTACTGTACCACTTGGTCCTATTTTGTTATTTCTTGATAGTTCAGCACATATTCAAAATTTGTAGTTTCAGGAAAGCACAACCCGCAAGACGGTAAATCAAAGACCTTTGTGGTTTATGCTGTAGCAATTAACATTTATTTACGATGTGCTACGAGTATTAAAAACACTAAATCTTATTTCCTAATACGATATACAATTTCCTAATACAATACACAATTTCCTAATACAATATACACTTCGCACGTGGTAAGTTAGAGCTAACCTGAACCATTCCTAAACCAAAAACTGACTTACTAAAAACATAACGCAGTTGTTTTTTTTTATATCTTTAAATCGAAGCTACGCTTTGTAACTCTTACATTTCTGCAAATCATCTAGTGTTAGTTTGCAAAGAAGTCGCGCAAGAGGGTGATATCTTCCTTCTGTGGAAGGAGTTGTGAGCTTTGTAAGAGGTCGCTTGGAAGGCGCAGGCCGCCACCGTACACTAGTTCAGCTGGTGTAACCAGAAATTCTTCCCTGAGCACTGTTCTAAGACCAAGCAACACAAAAGGCAGGGTTTTTGTCCAGGATTTTTCTCTTTATGCCATTAGAGGGGCTTTTAGAGTCCGGTGCCTCGCTATTGGTGACACCAAGCAGAGCTATCTCCTCTGTGGGTAGTGAATCCCGCTATACTGTCGTCCCAGTGGTGGGTGAAGTGAAGATGTTGGCATTGGATCGGGTACTTCCACGTAGTGCGAGGTGGTAACCGCTGTTCGGTGGGCTTGACACTGATTAGGGGGCTAAAACCTGATCCAAACCCAAGCCAAGGTGGAACAGCATACGCCGAGGGCTGCGTGGCTACGGGGGACCTTAGTCGCTAGTATGCGAACTCTGGATACCTGGCGACCTCCAGTTTTAATTTTAGCCTTCCCGTCGTAAAGCGAATCTCTGCCACGGGTGACATAGTTTCTTCGCTACTCGTGGGATCTAAATGGAAAAATTTATTTTAAAAAAGGGGCGGTGTTCCACTAAAGACACCGAAAAAGAGATAGTGGAAGCCTCATTGGAGACTGGCGCTATCGAGAAAGAGCTCTCAGAGCTGGAACTGAAGTCTCAGGAGTATGAGTCGATGTCGACGGATACTGAGGACCGCTTGCCTGCCGAGCCTGACATCAGTGCCAAGCCAGTAGAAAAGGCTAACAGAAGGAGGGAAAGGAAGGCGACGGACGGTTTGTAGCGGAATCGTACTAATCAAAGCGCTAAACGCATCCCTCAGGTCCTCTCTGCCAAAGTACCCGATTCTCTAACCGAGAAAGAGAGTAATAGTCTTAGCTGGGCCAAGCAGGTCATAGCAGAGGACGAAATTACACGGCCAAAGAAGAAGGAAACTCCCAGGGGACGCGATTCCGCTAAGTAGGCTCCCAGGGGCAAGGGACCTTCAACCAAGGTGATTAGGCCTATACAGCGAAATCAGGGAGAGGTGCCGGGTTGATAACTGAGAAGACTGATGTTTTGATTTAGTCAAACCTTTATTTATCATAAAAAATTTTTCTAAACAAAAATGATAATTCAACTCAAACAAAATTCAATTAAAATAATAATATTGAAATTATAAACTAATAATTCAACAACAAAAAATCGTACTCAACCAAAACAAATGATAATTCAAACGAAATAATTGTAACGGCAGTCAGGAGATTGTCCAGGGCCATTTTCCGACATTGCTAGGTTCAGAGCGCTGTTCTAGCTCTGTGGTTCGGGCGGTATATGTAACACACACACTACTTAACCGACACTCACTCACTTACTTACAATAACTTAGGACTACGCGGCGTAGGTGCGGGGTAGGAGCGTGCGCTTACTATTCCTTAGACCAACACGATTATCGTGCGCTTGTCGTTAGGAGTAGCCAACACGTGGGATGCGGGATGGAGCGTGCGCTCGCTAGTCTTCTGACCAACACGATGACGTGCGCTTGTCGTCAGAATAGCCAACACTGGGGTACGGGACGGAGTGTGCGCTCGCTATTCTTCTGACCAACACGATGACATGCGCTTGTCGTCAGAATAGCCAACACGGGGGTACTGGACGGAATGTACGTGTGCGCTTACTACTCCTCTGACCAACACGATGAACGTGCGCTTCGTCGTCAGAGTAGCCAACACGGTACGGGGACGATCAACATGATTAACGTGTGCTTATCGGCAGAGTAGCCTTTACGGGGGTACGGGGACGGAATTCGTGCGCTTACTAATGCTCAGGCCAGCACGATTAACGTGCGCTTGCCGTTGAACTAGTCAACACGACTTACGGATATGACTGGACGGGAGATGTGTCTACTCGAGCTGCTGTGAGGCAACTGACTAACCTTTCGGTACTTGACTGACTTTTATAGCCAGCCTTCTGGTATTCCACTGGTGGGGGGTCAACTCTGTTCACTTTGGAGTTGTACTCTCGCGGTCGGATATTTTGCTGACCGGTGACTTGTAGTTTTCGGTTGTGTTCACTTCGATGCTTGGTGATCGACTGAGTGATCTTACTACTGGCTGCCGGCTATTTAAAGGCAGTCTGGCTGATGGCGTCAGGTGTAGAATGCTCCCTTCTACTATCACGCCACCAGCACGGGACACTACTGAGCTGCTTATCAGTAGTGTGCTATCCTCTCGGCGGCTGGCTAACATTGTTGCGGCTGCTAGACATTCGTTTTCGCTGGTGTCTAGCAGAAATGTATGTAACTTCGTTACATAATAAATGCAAAATAATAAATGATAATTCAAACGAAATAATAAATACAAAATAATGAATGATAATTGAAACGAAATAATAAATACAAAATAATAAATGATAATTCAAACGAAATAATTCCAACAAAAAATCCAAAAAACAATGTCGCAGCAGATGATGTTATTAATATGTAAAAATAAAATACTATTAGCTTTCTGCCAATTAAATATATAAATAATTTAATAGGCTTCACTGCTGCCTATGTAAATTTTGTGCCGGAATTCAATTAACCTTCCGGCGTAAAATGAGGTGAAAAATAAAAGAAATTTAATTAATAATGACTTTTTCAGCGTCAATGCTGGTGATCCGTCTTTCGTGGTGATAAATTATTGAATTTGCAATAATTTGTACAGTGGGTTCGAAACGCCCAAAGATTTCCTCAACTTAGTCAGATTCAAATCCTCTGATCATTCTCGGAAGACTGCCAAAAACGCAATGATTTCTAGCTCGAGCCCCCACTTTATTTATACTCTGGAAATATACAGAGTAAATGGGGGTTCAAAAAAAAATGCATGGCGTTGCATGTATTATGCTTCAGCTGTGCGTATTAGAGCTGAGAACAAATGAGAACTCTATACATCTGAATATACTGACGTACGTCAGATGTTAGTGGTAGAGATGTAGATGCTGTGCTGTCATCGTGGATATTTGGGTGAGTTCTTCTATTTGCCTTTTTTGTATTAGTATTTGAATACCAATTTGTTTATTTATTTCCCTTTTTTAGAACATAAATAATTTGGAGGAGTCCTGTGGCGATCTGGAGTTGGATTCCAGTATTTTCAGGTAAGATTTCTTTTTATGGTAAAATTCTTGTAATTTGTTTGTTTACCCTTTTAGTGATTGAATCTTTTGTTTATTTGTAGGTTCTTGTTGTAGTTTGGAACTACATCGAGGGAGCCCTGGAGGGCCAAGAATTTTATTCGTCGCGGGAATTTGTAAACTTCAACTTGGGATACTTCCAGTGTTATGTTTTTAGATGTAAGTTTACTTTTTTATATTTCTTGTTCTGTGTCGGAAGATCTTCCCGCCGAAAAAGGGTGGGTTATATTGAAAATTTAGAATAAATGATTAAAAAAAGCTCACGCTTTTTAATATGCAGCTTAACCTTGAGTTTTCCATTCGCCAGCTTAGTAAACCGTAAGGTGTCTCCTTCGTCTGTTGGAAAACGGAACTCTTTTTTTGGTTGCTATAACCTTAATCCATGGAATAGGTTGACCTTTAATTTGATCCCGGGGATCAATCAACATAGTCGATGGTGGTTTGTTTAGTATATATCCAGTAGCTTGCCGCGCTTGAGGCTGACATGCTGACGAAGTATTGTCTCCTTTGGTAGCGCTGGAGTACTGGAAACTTCTATTGTTGCTTTTTTTGGTGGAGCTGGGGTACTACAACTTTCTATTATTGCTTCCTTTGGCGGAGCTGAAGTACTGCAACTTTCTATTAGTTCCATGGCCTTTACCCGTTTATTTATAGGACCTTCGATTAAATTTTGGTTTTGAACCAGTCGGAGGTCGCTGTGGCTTGGTCGAAATTCTAATTCCTGGACCTTTGATAAATTGTTTTATCCTTTCTGCCACTGGTACGGCTTCAAAGGGAGGCTGAAAAGCCTTTAACCTTTGCGGTGATTGGGGCTGCCTAAGTTGTTCCTTTATTGGTGTAGGTTCTAAATCTGGGATATCATCAATCCACAGGCAATCTTCAAGGCTTGGTAGTGAATCCATCGAAAGAAATTGCTTGTTTTTTTAAAAAAATATCTTCAAGGCACTGGCGGTACTTTTCGGGTGATTTATTGCGTAACTTTATGTCAAATGCCTTCGATATCAAGTTGCCTTTCATTTAGTGTCGGTATGGCAGTGTTTTTAATGTATGGTTGTGGTTTTTGATTAACTGCTGAATTATGCCTTGTCTTTTAATTTATTTTCATTTGGAAATTTTTTTTTACTTGTTGTGCTCGAAGAATTACATACACGTGAAGCAACAAAATTATTTTAGTGCAATAGCTTGAAGAAATCTATTTACTGTAGCAAATTGCTGCTATGTTACATGGTGCAGCACACGGATGATGTCAAATTTCTACAGTAGCAAATTGCTATGAATTTATATGGTTAGTATACTGATGATGTTAAGTTCTTATAACTGCTTGTATGGATAGGTTTTTCTAGTACTGATAGTCAGTTTAATTGCAGTTTTTACTGACGGTTAGTTTGCTGACTGTCAGTTTTTACTGACTGACATTTTTTATTGACTGACAGTTTTACTGACTGTTAGTTTCACTGACTGGTATAATCATGGGAAGTTTGTATAATTTTGTGATGAGACGAGTTATCTGATTGGTGGGCGTTTTTACAGTGGCCACTCTGACTTTGTTGTCAGTGCCGGGGTTAATTTCTATTATACGACCCGTCGGCCATTTTGTTGATGGATATCGAAGGTCTTGAATGAGAACCAAATCATTGAGGTTGAGATTATTTTCTGGAGTCTGCCATTTTGTTCGAGTTTGTAAATTATGGAGATATTCTTTGGACCACTGTTTTCAAAATTGCTCAGTCAAACATTGTACATATTGCCAACGTTTTAGTGATGAAATGTTTTCTCATAAAGATGGCTCTGGGAGTGCTTTTATATTTCTGCCTGGACCTGGAGTTAATATATTATAATCGTTTGGGTCATTGGATAAGGGGGTCAGTGGTCTAGAATTGACACAAGCTTCGATCTGACAAATGACAGTTCATAATTCTTCGAACGTTAACATGGCATTTTGAAGTGTTTTCTTCATATGGGATTTAATAGACTTGACGCCAACTTCCCATAATCCTCCGAAGTGTGGTGTTGCTGGTGGATTAAAATGCTAAGTGACACCTGTCAAATCTATGTCTTGTGAAATATCTTCTGGCAGAGTCTTAATAATTTTAGTAATGTTATTAGATTTTCCTTGTTTGCGCCTACAAAATTAGTTCCGCAATCGGAATTGTAACGAAGAGCTTGTCAGCCGACAGATCCACCTACGTTCACTTGTACCTGAATGTAGATACGTACTGCATCCGACACCTCTTTGTTACAAAATCATCGCGGGATTAGCGTGGGTGGCTGCACAGCAAATATGCCCCTAGCGATCAGCCGGCTTTGGGTGGTTCTTGCCACCCACATCCCTTGATGCTTGTTAAGCTGTGCAAAATCGTCAACATAACTGATCAGACGGACGGACGGACAGAAAAAAAAAGATCTAATGCAGGCTTCCTTCTCATGGTGGAACCTGAAAGCCTAAAAAGAAGAAAATTGATTTTATTTATATGCTGCAAAAAGAAGCAACGCCGAACAAGTGTTAATTCAGCCGGAGAGTTTACAACGCTGGCAAATGAGCGATTGAGAGAGAGTGAGAGAGCTGAGAGGGGTCTTTGATGTTGTTGAGACCCCGGCTTTGGGTAATGTTGGGCCCAATCGCCCCCATCCACCCTGGCTAAGCCTACAAAGCCGTTTCGAAATGCTCAGCCCCATCTGTACGTGTTTTACATCTATTGCCGTGTGTGTGTGGAAACGACCTCCTTCCTGTCCGCGACCATCCCCTTTCTGGAACTACCCACTCCATCGCGATGAATCCGTTACCAACCTGTAAACAAAAGAAGAAAGCAACTTGGAGAAGGGCGGCCAAAGGTGACCAAACTAAATCACCCAAAAGAAGAAGGAAGGCGTATCAAGGAACTCAAAATTTCATCAAGTCCAAATCAAAATAATTTATTTATTGCGGTTGTCTATGCATATTTATCGCTTATGCGGGAGGAAACCCGATCACACAAAGATTCACACGGTATATATATAAAAACTAAAAGAAACAAAGTCTCCGGTGAATCTCAATCTAGATCAAAATCCTTACAACTAGCGCTAATAAGCGCTTTCCTATTATGTGACTTATCGAACCCTCTGATCGACGCCTAACCTTAGATGTACACTAAATGATGTTAACACTGTAAAATTAAGATCAAAAGAACACAAAGCCAATAATAATACCTAGAGAAAATTTGAACTAACCATGTGGTCCGCTATGGACTTACATAACACCTGATTTACTCATATTTGGGGTTTCCTGCTTTCCCGAAAGGGTTGGACACTAGTTTTCCAACTATCTGCTAGCTGCTTCAGGACTATGTTGAAGTCTGAGTTCACCTCCTCGCTTCCCTGCTCCTTCGAATATGTAAGAGCGAAATGTTTTGCCGTAACTTCTGCCAGAGGGATACTTCCTCGCCGGTATAAATCCAACTTCCCGTCACGCAGGACAAATTTTCTTTCAGTTCATTATTAGAAAGATCTATGTGAAAAATTACTGGCACACAGGTAAATAATCTAATTAATATCATTTATGAATATGCAACATTAATACTAAAATTTTCTTTCAGTTCACTATTAGAAAGATCGTCAGGAAAATCGCGGTCGCACAGGTAAGTATTCTAATTAACACAATTTTATGAATGTGCAACATTAATAAAAGATATTTTCTTTCAGTTCACTATGAGAAATATGTATAGGAAAATCACGGTCGCACAGGTAGGGAATCCAATCAATAACATTCATGAATAAAAAAAATCACTGTCGCACAGGTAAGTAATCCAATTAATAAAACTTAACAATGTGTAGCATTAACACCAAAATTTTCTTTCAGTTCACCAACAAGATGATATACATGAAAATCACTGTCGCACAGGTAAATATTCCAATTAATAAAATTTACGACCAGAATGAATAAACTAAAATTTTTCTTTCAGTTCACTAATAGAATGATCTACATGGAAAATCACGGTCGCACAGGTATGTAATCCAATCAATAACATTAACGAATAAAAAAAAATCACTGTCGCACAGGAAAGTAATCCAATTAATAAAACTTAAGAATGTGTAGCATTAACACCAAAATTTTCTTTCAGTTCACCAACAAGATGATATACATGGAAAATCACGGTCGCACAGGTATATATTCCAATTAATAAAATTTTCGACCAGAATGAATAAACTAAAAATTTTTCTCTCATTTCACAAAATTTTCTTTCAAAGAAAATCTAAAATTTTCCACTGCGGATTAGACGCGAGCCGATGGACAATGCGCGGATGCCTGAAGCTCCCGCAGAAGATAACAAAACACGAAAGGTGAAAATCCCCAAGAAGGGAAAGCAAAAAAACTCTAAGGCTAATTTTAAATAAAGACGAATCACGACTCAATTTTTTGCGACCATTCTCGTTCAACGCCAAAAAACAACTCCCCGACTACCAGCAGTCTCCCTACATTCCATCCTTCTTCACTCAGCCACCGGCAAGCGAGCGCCTTTTTCTTCTCAGAATTTGTTTGTTCTTTTTTCAAGCCTGCTGCAACACATTGCATGATTGCATCACGCGATCTGTTACAGCTAGGCGAATTGCCGTTTTCGGCGCTATGATGTGGTTGACTAGCGGTAAGTTTTAAACGAAAAATTGTATTTTGTGTTCATTTTGCACATTTTAGAATTTTTCGACTGAAAATATTCTGCTGTTGTTGTTGTTTATTTTAGACCTGGCCCTGTATGCGGGTATGTTTTTTTTCAGGATTTTTTTTATATGAAGAAGTAGCATAGGGCTACTTCTTGTAAATATATAGATTTTATCTTTTATTTTTCCAGGAATTTTTTGTACTATGGAGAAGTAGCATAGGGCTACTTCTTGAAAATATACAAATTTTATCTTTTCAGGAAATTTCTAATATGAAGAAGTAGCATTGGGCTACATCTTGAAAATATATAAATTTTATCTTTTCAGGAATTTTCTAATATGAAAAAGTAGCATAGGGCTATTTCTTGAAAATAAATAAATTTTAAGTTTTCAGGAATTTTTTCATCGGGAGAAGTAGCATAGGGCTACTTCTCGGAAATAGCTAAATTTTATTAAATTATATACTCTGGGAAATCATGGGGTTTTCTCTACAGACGTAGAGAAGCCAAACAAAAGTAGCATAAGGGGGTATACGCTACAGAATATAGATGTGAACACATTCCTCGTCTGCTTATGAAGCGCTTTAACGCGGCGATTAAAGCTGCTGTTGTCAATTCTGATACTACTTCGATATGTATGGCTTTAGTGGCCATGCATACGAATATACTTAAATACCCTTCAGTGATTTTGGCAGATCGAAGTTTTGAAGTTTTAATGTCTAAAGGACCAGCATAGTCAACTCCGGTGTGCTCAAATGTTAATGATGGCGTCACTCGTTGTGGTGGGAGGTTTCCCACGATCTGTTTAGATGCCCTTGGGTTAACTTTAAAGCATGGAATACAAGTGCGAATCTGATGACGGATCGTATTTCGAGCATTTAGTAGCCAATATTTGTTCCGAAGTAGATCGAAAATTATCTGGGTTCCTCCGTGTAAAGTATAACGATGAATGTGATGTATTAGGATGTGGCAAACGTGATGATTATTTGGCAGAATTATGGGATGTTTCTGCCACCAACACTGATAAACTGATTTTCATCCATGTGTTAAATACCTTTTTGCGGGGCAAGCAGGAGCCGTATCCAGTTCTCCCTCGCACCTTAGTGCTGCGAAACTAAAAGCACTTTAGCTTTTCCTTTAGACACAAAACACCCTTTTCTCAAATTTCATTCTTTTATTTTATCTGAAAATTTCGCCATCTTTTTTCACATTCACAATTCTTCTTTTATCTAACAATCTTGATTTCCGTTTTTTTTTTATTCACAATTTTTCTTTTATCTAACAGTATTGATTTCTTTTTTCAAGTTCACTATTTTCATTCGATAAAACTAATTCTATGTACTTTTGCTATTACACCTTACCAAGACCGCGCCGAACCGGAAATCCAAAAAATCAACTCTACTTTTGCACCTGCCGTTACTCCAGTTAAAAATCCAGCTCGGCTCTTGATCACTTTCGTCGCGATCAAGATCCTTCGTTCAGGGTAGAAAATGCATAGTTGCATTTTTACCCTGAGAAAATTTTCATTTATTCCGGACTTGATTAAATAAGTCCAGAATATTTTTCGTTGGACGGAGGCTTGAAATTTGATGCTTTGATAAACATCACCCACTGCCACGACGATTAAAATTGCGACGCGCGTGTACATATAATGTATTTTCGCGACGCGCTCTTCTTATCGCGAAAGCTTTTTTGTGATATGTATGTACGTTCATACATACATATTGCATTTTTCACGACAAATCGTACTGAAGGTACGATTTGTCTTTTATTTTATTTTTCAAATTAAATATTTCTACTTGCCTTCAGCAAAATTTGCCATGGGAATAATTTTGTTTCAACTTTATGGAATGTGAAGAAAATTGCTGATGCAATTTTCTTCAGTGATCGAGTAGATAAGCTAATCATGTTTTTAACCATGATTAGCGCATTGAAAATTTATATGGATGAAATCTTTTTTAAATGAATTTTTTTTTGGTACCCTTTTTCAGGTTTTTTAGGTCTATTTCAGATATATAACAATCCTTCCTTATTCTTCCTTATTCTTTGGAGAGGAATAACTCTTGGGGGAAGAATTCGTTCCGTCAAAAGACTTTAGTATCTCGGGGTTTTTACCTAGGGTATTAGATAACTGTTTTGTTTGGGTTTAATTGAAACGGTAGAGGATGGATACATTGTTGCGGTTAGATACTACCCGGGGCGGCGTTGTTTCTTTGCCAGCAGGTTATCACTTGCGCTGTGAGTTTTGGAGTGTCGACAAGAAGTTATTTTTCTGGTCCAGACTTTTTTTTTCGCAAGATGTTGTTTACGGTGTAGGTGGATAAGACGCCCTTCAAGTGCCCGCCTGGGCTTACTTGCATGGCCTGTTTAATTCATGTGGTGCATGTGCTACCAAACTGGCGTGGACCCTTTCGCTTAGTCCTGCACAGGACTGGACAGCGGCCCTTTACTATGTGGGGGTGGAAGCAGTTACGGGCAAGTTGTATTGGGCGGACTTACCTCTATACCCGCAATAAGGACAGTCTTGGTTTGGGGCTGGTAAGTTTCGCTTTAGATTTTTCGCAGATTTCGATTTATTTAGCCATACCTTTTTTTTGTTTACAGGTGCCATATTCAACATTACTGGGCGACTTGGGCTGTGTGCTTGCTGCCACCCTGTTTTTAATGATCCGCTAACTGCGATTGTTCGCCGGATCATGGCCACTCCTCCCCCTTGTGGACCCTTCGGAACCTCGGAAGACAGCGATGAGGACTAGGCTCGCCGCTAATAATTTCTTTTCTTTGTGAAAAGTTTTTACCTTTTTTTTCTTTCCTATCCTCCTTCTTTTTCGTTTTATATATATAAAAGAAAATTATAAAAAAAGTAAAAAAATATAAAAAAAACTAAGTAAACCCCAATTTAAGGTTTTTTTTTTGTGAGTTGGCGGTTTTGGAAACTTTAACTTTCTGAGTGGCTGCTGTTTTAGGTCGGTTCGGTGAGTTCTTACAAAATGTTTGTTGTTTAAAAAAAAAAGATTAATTTTATATATAATAATAATATATCTAGTAACTAGGTAATTCTTTCAAAAGAAAAAATGCTTCGATATTATTGTACTACAACGCTTTTACAATATTATTATATTTATATAATTATTCTTTGGTAATTAATTTTAGTGTAATTTATGTCTGTTACTGTGTGTAAGTGTAGATGTGTTTGTTTGTGTGTGTGTGTATTTTTTTCTTTCATATTTTGCACCTTTTTTCTGCTTAATTACGTAGATATTCGTTAAATTATTATAAAATTATACTTAAAATTATTTCTAACTTGTTTTTAGCATTTTATTTGTTTGTTTTATTTTAGGAGTAAAAGAAATAATTCCTTAAGTTTTCTCATCTTATTTATTGCTGTTGTTGTAGTTGTTGTTGTTAATTTTGTTCTCATTTTTTCCTTCCCGCATCCAAATTATCGAAAATACACAATCGAATTTAATCGAGGAATCGAATCTTGTTAAATATTTTCAATTATTGTTGTTTTGAATGATTTGTGTATAATAGTCGATGATTTTGTGGTTGTTTTTCAAAAAAAAATGTTTTTCTTTTATGTTTAGCCTAAGAACTGATTATCTTATGTCCTATTCTAGTGTTAGTTCCTTTATATTTGAGCGGTGGTAGTTATGCACTTATTTATTTATTTATTTTTTGTATTATTACTCTAATACTAGTTATTATTATTATTGTTTATCTTATATTTTGTTACTATTAGTAACCTAGTAAACTTCTTATTTTTACTTATTAATTTGTTATTTAGTTCCTTCCTTTTGCAAAGGCATGTTTTCTCTAATTTTTTCTTTTACTCCATGCATTTTTGGGTACTTTATCCTTAACGATTTGTTTACTTTTATTTAATTTAAAATTACTTCTATTCTATTTTTCTGTACCTGCAGTTATTTATTTTAACTTATTTTGTTATGTAATTATAATACAATTTTTCCTCCGACACTTTAGGTCTGTTTTATGTCTACTACAAATCGTTTTTTTAGTTATTCATATGTTTTGTACATGTGACCAGGTTTTCTTTTGTCTATAAATTTACTTTGATCAAGTGACCAATGTTGACAGTGTCAGTTTCGCATTCTTAGACGATTTGGACTGATTTTGTTTTGGAGAGGCTTCTGGCTCGCCATAAACTGGGTTGGGGAGTAGGAGTTCGCTCTTCTAAAGGAATTCCCTCTGATAAAACTTCGGGGTTACCTGGTGGTTGATTCCTCTGTTGTCTCATCTTGAAGACAACAGGGTTAAGATATTTTGCTGCCACAGCGATTAATATGGCCAGAACTAGTAGGCTCGTAAATGATAGAGAAGTTGTTGACAGGATATGGGAGTTTTTACTTGATATCTTTTCTGGGTATTTATTTATTTTATTTTGGATTTCTTCCAGCGAATGGGTGTCAGTATAAATTGATTTAGGATATCGTCTCCCGTTAAGATTTCCACTGGAACTTGGTTTTGGATTTGGGGCTCTGGTAAAATGTCAGCCAGACTCAAATTCAATAAGGACTGATTAAATTTTGGTAATTGTTTGGGTTGAATTATTTTCAGCGCGTGTTTACTTTGACCTTCGTATTTAAGCACTTTGTCACCTATTTGAACTTGACAAGGTTGCGTTAGGCTCTAATATCCCTTGTCCTTCCAGTTTCGAGATTACAAAGTGATCTGGACATGTGATATGTAGCACCGTGGAGGTGATAAATGAAAATAGCCACGCATTTGGCTTGTTTAATTTGATCAGCATGTCTTTTTGTGGGATTTGTACTCTGGTCTTGCATTTGGTCACTTCACTTAGAGGTTTGTATAGCAATTTAATGGCTCATTCGTTGGATGTTGCCGCTTTGATTATAGGCGTGTTCAGCCGGCCTACATAAGTGTTTTCTTCCAAATTACTTGTTATTTTCTTGAATGTTTTCATGTCCTCGCCTTTTAATAAGAGAAATTCCTGAGTTTTTGCGCTATTGGCTATGTATGAATAACCAGGGTCTGGAATTAATGAATAATTTTTCCTGACTTGGGTACAGGATAGCATTGAATCTGTTGTAGCCTCATTTTTGGCAGATTAAAAATTGTGACAGTAATTCTCACCACCAATTTGTTCTGCATAAGGAGTGACTGAGCTCCTGCTGTCTGATATAAAACAGATAGACAATTTTGGTCATTTGGGCAATTCGAGGCCGCCTTGTGGTATATCTCCAGCAGATTTTTGGGAGACATTAGGAGTGGATGAATATGATTGGTTCTACTAGCGATTACTATATCCAGGAGGGCTTGTTGTCGATATTCGACTTCGATGATTTGGAGCAATAAGCTTGATATGATCTCTTGCCTTAGTTGCCTCCTGGATAACTCATCGGCCACATGGTGTAGATCGTTTATCTGGTGTGCTATTTTTTGTTGTATGTCTATTAACATAGCCAGCGGTTTTTGAATCTTTTCCAAGGTAGTTTTTACAACACTAATTTGTTGTTTCTCTAGCTCGGTTAGGGCTTGTGTATTCGATTCAAGTTCTTCCAATCTGCTGTAAATTTCTTTCTCGTTATTGCTGTCCATAGTTCCAAACAAATAGTGCATGGCGTTGCCTATTCCATGAAGTAGCGATCTGGCCTTGCGTTTTCCTGGTACTAGTTCCTTTATAGTTCCCGTGCGCTTTCGTACGCTGTCTATTATAGAGTGTATGTGTAGTTGCTGCACGTTACGCAGGTCTTCTGGGTTTGTTATATTTATGCAGAGTTTATGCATTAAGTGCTCTGCATATTCTGCTAGCTTCATCTGGGTATCTAACTCATCCAAGTCTATCTAGGTGAGGACATTCCAGGTGTCATGATATACCATGAATTTTAGCGCCACTTCTGTGGACAATTCAGAAGAAGAAAACAATACTTTAAGCACATTTGTACTTGCATTGTGCCGTTTTCAACTGGGCAGTGGAGTGACTCCACCGCAAATGTTTATGGGGGGGGGGGGTATTGAAATGAGGTTTAATGGACACTGTAGTATGAATTTTAAGTCAACCTGGTTCATTTTTGTTCAACATGCTTTTACTCGAAATATGGTTTTAAACGATTATTGTGTACCGTTACTATTCGCTTACCAATTTTGATTGTGGTATTTACATCGCTTGGTATTGCGATTACCTGATAAGGTCCTACCCAGATTTGAGAAAGCTTTTGTTTTCTGCTTTCATTCTTGATGAGGACCTTGTCTCCAACATGGAAAGTTAGGGGCCGTACTGTCTTATCGTAGTACCCCTTTGAGCGCTGTTTACTTGCCAATAAGTTCTTTCGTGCCGTGGCATATGATTTTTGGAGCTTATACTTCAATATGTGATAGTAGCTCTCATGATTGTAAACGGGTTCGGGATCCCGTTTTAAATTTGATGGGACATCCGCTGTGAAGCCGTATAGGCAGTCCATTGGGGTAAGTTTAGTACCCTCGTGTACACTATTGTTGTACACGAATGTAGTGGTTCGTAGGTATTGGTCCCATGTTTTTGGGATTTTCATCTACGATTGTTCTCAGGTATTCTATCAAGGGTCTATGTGCATGCTCTAGTGCTCCATTAGACAGTGGGTGGTAAGCTGAAGTCTGTAACTTCTTTACCTTTAGAAGCTTACATACTCTTTTGAATAACTCACTCAGGAAATTTATTCCCTGATCGGTGAGTGTTATTTTGGGTATGCGATAGCGCGTAACGATTTCTTCAAAGAAAACTTGCGCTACTGTGACTGCTTCTGCATTAGGTATTGCATACCAGTCGACAAATTTTGTTAAATTATCTTGGAAGGTCAAGATATATTTGTTACCTGATGTGGTCTCTTCTAATGGACCTACAATATCGAGGTAAACTTTGTCGAACGGTTGTTCTGCGATGTCCGTGATAACCATTGGCATTCTATATTGTGGAGATGCTTTCATCGTCTGGCACTTTGGGCATTGTTTAATGTATTTTTTGATGTCGATAAGCATGTGTCTCCGCCAATACTTGCGTCTTATGCGTTTGTAATTTTTATGGCACCTTGATGGCCACCGAATGGAGAATCGTGATATTCTTTTAAGATTTCTTGGATCTCCGTGGGGCTCGTAATAACTTCGCGTGTCTTGCCAGTACTTACTCTTTGCTCAAGCGATGCTGGGTTTAGTGTTTCCGCCTCTGTGAGTTGAATTTCGTTTTGGTCCGCTTTCGTGTAGTCTTCTGTCTCCACACTGGACCTATTTATTGTCTCTTGAGCCTTTTGCTTCTGAGCTCGAGTCACGACGAAACAATGAGCGCATTTCTTTTTATTATTTGTGGAATCGTCTTCCTCCACATCTGAGTCCATCGTGTGGTGTAATAGGGCTTTTACCGTTAAGGTATTGCCTAAACTGTCTTCCTTAATGCTTGAGGGATGCGACTTAGTGCATCTGCATTAGTGTTCTACTTCCCTGGTTTATATTCGATGTTGTAATCGAAATCAGATAATTTGTGGTGAAATCTCACCAAACGGGAAGTAGGGTCTTTCACATTGAAGACACCTTTGAGAGGTTTATGGTCAGTATAGACCGTGAATTTTCGGCCTTGAAGATAGCACCTGAAATTCTTGGTAGCCCAGACAATAGCCAATAACTCTTTCTCTATAGTAGAGTAATTTCTTTCGGCTTTGTTTAATATGCGGCTTGCATAGGCAATGGGCTGGTCCTTTCCGACTTCTCCTTGAGAAAGAACAGCTCCTAGAGCCTCGTTACTTGCGTCCGTGGTGAGATTAAAAGATTTTGTGAAGTAGGGATAAATCAAAAGTGGTGGGGAAATTAAAGCAATTTTTATGCTCTGAAATGCTTCTTGGTATTTCTCTGTTCAAGTGAATTTTACATCCTTTCGGAGTAAATTTGTGATTGGACGTACAATTTTGAAGAAGTCTGGAATGAATTTCCTGTAGTAATTGGCTAGTCATAAAAATGACTGAACTTGCCTTACTGTTCTTGGAACAGGAAATGTTTGGACGCAGGCGTTTTACTTGGGTCTGGTAGGGCTCCTTCGCTAGAACATTTATGTCCTAGGTAAACAATTTCTCTTCGTAGAAACTGGTACTTCTCTGGCTGCAGTTTTAAGTTGTTCTCTCTCAACTTTTTGAAGACTTTCCTCAACTTTTCATTGTGGTCAGTTAAATTTTTACCATAGATGTCGATGTCATCTAGGTAGACAAAACATTCGAGGTCTTGTAGGCCTGTTAAGACGAAATTCATTAGGCGCTGAAATGTGGCGGGGGCTTCTTTGAGCCCGAATGGCATACGCTTGAACTCGTCGTACTCATAGCTTGTGCTGAAAGCAGTTTTATGTCGATCTTTTTTGTCGACAAGAACTTGGTGATAGCCGTTGGCCTAATCGAGTGTGGTGAAAAACCTTGCGTGACCTAGTTGGTCGAGAATATCCTCGATTCGGGGTAGCAGGAATGCGTCTCCAATTGTGTTTTCGTTTAATTTCCGAAAGTCGACAACGACGCACCACCTTTTTTCACCGTCAGGTCCCGATTTCTTGGGGACAACTAGTAGAGGTGAATTCCAAGGGCTTTTAATAGACTGGACTATCCCGCTGTCTAGCATTTATTTTAACTGCTCGTTAATTACTTTCCGCTGTGTTTCAGGTAAGCGGTAATTTTTTTATTGATTGGTGCCTGATCTTGCGCCAATGGAATATTGTGCGTTATCGCATTTGTATAGGTGAGTTTGTCACCTTTGAGGAAGAAGATATCGTTATGCTCTTCGCAGAAAACTGATATCGAAATTTTTTCTTCCGCGGTTAAATTAGTGTCTAGGCTGAGTTTCTGTTGTAGCCTAGTAATACGTGGGTATTGTTTTTGTCGTCCAGAGTCTCATTATCCGGGTATAGATATCGTACATGTTGTAAAATTGCTGATTTTTCAGCTGAACCTTGGTTTGACTTACTCTTCCTTTTAAGTTTTTGACCTGGAAATAGAGGAGGCTTTTGAGATTCCTTTTGCGGCTTTATTTCGTTGTTCTTAGCATGTTGGAGGGTATTTGCTTCCTGCTTTGTTGACGGGTGAGTTTGGTACACCTGTGTGGTCTTTGCCTTAGGTTGTGTGATATATTCATGCGCGTCAATGCTATTGCTTTTTTACCATGTAGCTTTCTGTATGCTGTGTGACGGTGGAGTAATATGCACCTTTAATATAGGCGAATCGCTACCGTTCTTATATGGCCGTTGTTTGTTTAATAGTGATTTATGCCTCGGGATTTTGGACGGAAGAGCTATATGCACCTTTTTGGCAGGCTTTAGACACTCAGTGCCGTCTCTTGTGTTGTTTGATATGGCCTCTAAATTTGGTATGGGAATGTTCGTATGGTTGTGGTCTTTTGTGTGCGTTAATGGGACTATGGTGTATTCGTTTATTGGAAACAGCTGTAACTTTAAGCTATGTATGACTACTTGATGACTGTTAGCGTTGAGAATACTAACCAGCACTCATTCTTCTCCAGATGACAGTAAATTGTTTCCCAAGAAGACTCCATCGCTTATCTCTTGTGATAAACAGAGCATTTCTTCTTGAAATTGTAACGGGACTGGGGGCAACAATTTGAGAGCGCGCAGGTATGCAGATTGGTTCCTTAAAGTTAACCAATTTCTGCCTGATTTCGTCGGTCTCTTGTTCGCCCAGATAGCCTTTTTCACATTCATTGAGCTCTTTTGGAGCTTGGCAGCCAGGTTTTCTCGTTTGAGAAGCCTTGAAGACACTGCAGTTGGATAGTTCAGCCTGTTTAGACTCTACCTTTTCTGGAAGTGTTCTTACTTCGACTGCTTTTTCAGAATGTAGCTTGTCCGTTTCAAACATCAATGTCAAAGCAAATTCATCGGGATTAGTATCCGTGCGAGGAAACCTTAGTGCCTTATTAGGACCCTCAACGTTACAGTTTTGTGCTAGGAAATAATTTCCTAGAAGTCCATCATCGGAAAGGGCAGGCAAGTTCTTTACGACTTGAAACTTGGAGGGAATTTTGTTTTTGAAAACGAAGTTTCCCTGGCAATTTCCCAGCGTCTTTCCGGTACCAAATGGGGTTTGAAGTGTACATTCCTCATTGTGGTTAATTTCTTTGAGATCTTTTAATGACCTTTTCTTTATTATACTTAGCTCAGCGCCTGTGTCGACTACTAGTTTAGTTTGGCCGTTCAGGCCTATGTCTAAAGGAAGTTGTACTGTAGCGACACTGGAATCGGGCTGTTGAGGAGACCCTAATTTATTAGATGGGAGATTTATAGTCGAGCCGGGGAGTTTTGGGTCGACTGTACGTCGGTTCCCTGAGCTCAGGGCCTCCGATTTACGTTTTTGTTGGCAGTTATTTACCGCATGTCCAGAACGACCACAAAATTCGCACTTTTTACGCACGTTATATACTCTTGAGTTGTTATTGGGGTTTTGCGGCTATCTAGAACGTTGGTTTGGTGCTTCTCTGTTTTGGGGTCTTTGAAAACTAGTGCTGTTCCTTCTGCAGTCACGCACGTCATGATTATACACTTTGCAGTTCACACAGTACGACGTATTTTTACGTTTCAAACAATCGGCGTATGTATGGCCTCTTAAATTACAAAAAACTACAACTGATTTTATTTAAATAATTATTTTTATTTTGGACATTATAATTTATATTAGGAGATCTCGGCTCCTGTTTGATGTATGGTGATGTGTTTGCCTGTGTGAACTGCGGCTGCTGAATGTGACTATATGTGTTTTGCAGGGTCTGAGGAACTTGAGCGAATGGCATTATGCCGGCAGTAAATACGCTGTGATTAGCTGATGAATTAAGTTGGCTAAATTGTACATTATTTGGTGTTGTTGTACTTATTGAATTGGGTATTGGATTTTGTATCACATTTTGATGAAATTACCCTGAAGGTTGCAGGAATAGAGCACTTTTCTGGAGACGCTCCATGTCAAGTGCTCTTTGCACGAGGTCATCCACCGTGCCGTCTGTCATGGTCAGAAGGTATTGGCAGATATATGGGTTATTGACGCCAGTCTTTAGTGCATTCTTTGCGAAATCTTCCAGCTGCGTTTTAACTGCTGGGGCTGCTGTGGCTCCGTATTTGGATTCTGCTGCTTCATTACATAGTGCAAGCATCTGTTTCACTCGTGCCGTGAAGGCTGTGAGGTTTTCCAAAGGATACTGACCTGTAGTGATTAATTTATTTACTAGTTCCTGATAAGTTTCTCTAGGCAGGTATGTGAGATTTAGCCGTTCTTCTACTTCTTTGAAAGTAGTTGGCCTCGAAGTGTGGTGGGGAAGATTTGCAAAAATACTGATAGTTCCTCCACCGAAATGCACTGGATTACCTGTTAGCAGCATCCTAGGAAAGTTTGGAGCTCAAGGCTAAGTTTTGAGTGCTGCTCTCCCGAGAATAGGGGAACGAGCTGGGCAGTTAGCTTGGCGATTTTAGCGTAATCTGCCATGTTTAAATTGGGGATTCTAAAACTAATGTTTGACACTTTTGGGAGCTAGTTTCTCCTATGCTGGTTTCCAGAAAGGACTCACCCAGCCAATTCAAAAGGATTTCACTCACGGTGAAATCACTGACACTGTCGTTGGCACTTTCACTTAAATCTACACTATCATTTTTATTTGTGGCTTCGAGCGAGTGCGAGAGTTCTCCAAACTCATTCAGGCTCTCTTTGAACTTTTCAGTGCTCTCTTTAAATTTTGCGATTTGCTCAAGCCTTCGTTCCCGAGACTTGGCAATCTGTTTGTCAATAGAATCGCACTGTATAACCGAAAGTTCGGAGGAGTCTCGCACTTTCCATTCTAAATGCTTTAAATATTTTTCTAGATTTAAATTGGAAGATCTTACTTGGTGGGGACTTGTTAGGATTGTCCCGCTCCTTAACGTGACTCGTCTTGTTGGTGAATTTGTTGCGGGCGTTTGATTAGCACCCTCTGTTGCGGATGTTGCTCCCTCGTTGCCTCCTTCGTTCCGGGACGGAACTTCCTGTGCGTCGCCCGGTGAGGAAGATTGTTGTGGAGTTGGTTGAAGTGGTGTGATTTCCTGCGGCGTTTCCTGGTGGGAGCTTTCTTCGCTCATGGACCACCGTATGTAAAATTTGCAGCTTTGGAATTTTCGACTATGGACGTATTTTGTTCCTGGGCTGGGATGAAGCCCGCTATCGTCCCACGTTGGCACTTTGTGTTTTGATGAGGGGGTGGCTGCGTGTTTTACAAACAGAGGCAGTTAAAGCTGTCCGACCCCGAGCGTTGGGAGCCGACAAGATCGAAATACTCCTGCAGCCAGACTCAAATTCAGGCGGAGGGTAGGGTGTCTTGCCCAGTATTCGATCGCGTCCTAAACTCCTTTTTGATTCGTAGGATAGAGGGTTTTCGAGCACTTATACTTCGTTTGTTTAAAGTAGGCTTCCTCTTTCCTACCGGCTGCGCCAATTGTGTTAAATACCTTTTTGTGGGGCAAGCAGGAGCCGTATCCAGTTCTCCCTCGCACCTTAGTGCTGCGAAACTAAAAGCACTTTGGCTTTTCCTTTAGACACAAACCACCCTTTTCTCAAATTTCATTCTTTTATTTTATCTGAAAATTTCGCCTTCTTTTTTCACATTCACAATTCTTCTTTTATCTAACAATCTTGATTTCGTTTTTTTTATTAACAATTTTTCTTTTATTTAACAATATTGATTTCTTTTTTCAAGTTCACTATTTTCATTCGGTAAAACTAATTCTATGTACTTTTCCTATTACACTTTACCGAGACCGCGCCGAACCGAAAATCCAAAAAATCAACTCTACTTTTGCAACCGCCGTTACTCCAGTTTAAAAATCCAACTCGGCTCTTGATCACTTTCGTCACGATCAAGATCCTTCGTTCAGGGTAGAAAATGCATAGTTGCATTTTAACCCTGAGAAAATTTTCATTTATTCCGGACTTGATTAAACAAGTCCAGAACATTTTTCGTTGGACAGAGGCTTGAAATTTGATGCTTTGATAAACATCAACCACTGCCACGACGATTAAAATTGCGACGCGCGTATACATATAATGTATTTTCGCGACGCGCTCTTCTTATCGCGAAAGCTTTTTTGTGATATGTATGTACGTTCGTACATATATATTGCAATTTTCACGACAAACCGTACTGAAGGTACGATTTGTCTTTTATTTTATATTTCAAATTAAATATTTCTACTGACAAATTTTGCTGAAGGCAAAATTTGCCATGGGAATAATTTAGTTTCAACTTTATGGAATGTGAAGAAAATTGCTGATGCAATTTTCTTCACTGATCGAGTAGATAAGCTGATCATATTTTTAAGCATGATTAGCTTATTGAAAATTTATATGGATGAATTCTTTTTTAAATGAATTTTTTTTGCTACCCTTTTTCAGGTTTTTTAGGTCTATTTCAGATATATAACACATGAACGGGTTGAAGGTAAGGATGCGGCTGATTTGGGAATAAGTTTCTTGTTTTTTAGACACTGGAATTCTGTGGGAAAGGACAATTTCTGAGCGATTGATATAATCGTATTTTCGGCTGCCTGAAGCTCTGGGTATGTTAGGTACTTGGTACCTAGGGGGGACGGAATTTTAGGATTACGGCTTATGTAGAATCGTTTACAATATGCAATGATTCTTATTAGTTTAAGAAAGGAAGAGAATTTTGTGAGCCATCCAACCTGACCATTGGTGCAAGTCATTACTTTGACCATTCGATTTTCAAGCTCAGGGTGCTTGTCGATGGTAGGTTGTTTTGGCCAAAATTCTTCTGGTTGTTGTAACCGTTTTGGTCCGTTCCACCACAGATTGAAATCAATGATTTCCGTAGGATAGAGTCCTCTAGAGGCGCAGTCTGCTGGATTAAATTTAGATGGGACAAATTGCCATTTTCTTGGATGTATGGTTTCTTGTATTTCAGCCACTCTGTTGGCGACAAATGGTTTCCAGCAATTATGTTGCTTTTGAATCCAGGAGAGAGTTATTTCTGAGTCTGACCATGCAAATGTAGAGCTGTCTTTGAAGTTTATATCTGTTTGCATTAGTTTTATTAATCGAGACAGGAGAACAGCTCCACATAGTTCAAGGCTTGGTAGAGTAACGGATTTTGTTGTGGCGACTCTAGTTTTGGAAGTAAATAAACGAGTTGTGATAGAATAATCTTTATTGATGACCCTTATATATACTACACCGGCATAGACTTTCTCTGAAGAGTCGCAAAATCCGTGTATTTCGATGGTCTTTGCATTTGGTGAAAATTGTATCCATCGCGGTATACGAATTGAACTGATGTGGGTTAAGCTTTCCCTGAACTGATTCCATTTATTTGTAATGGATTCTGCTAACGCTTCGTCCCATGAATATTTAGTTAGCCAGAGGTGTTGAATGAAGATTTGGGCAATGATGACTATTGGTGCCAACCATCTAAGTGGGTCGAAAAGTGACGCGGTTTCTGATAAAATAATTCGCTTTGTGCAGTGAGTGTGTGGTGATGGGGCTGTCACTTTGAAGCTCAATTCATCTGTGGCTGGATGCCATTGGAGACCGAGAGTTTTTTTTGTGTCGCTCTCTGACAGATTTAATATGGAATTTACTTCTCTGAATTCTGATGGGACGCTTTCCAGCAATTCTGGGTAGTTTGCTGTCCATTTCCTCAAGTTAAATCGGCCTTTGCTTAAAATGGCAATAAGCTGCCTTTGTAATCGTAACCCTGTGGTGATGTCATGAGCTCCTGTCAAGAGATCGTCGACGTAAAAGTCAGTTTTCAAACTTTGGGCTGCGAGTGGGAACTCATCTAGTTCATCTCTTGACAGCTGAAACAACGTGCGAATGGCAAGGTATGGTGCTGAGATAGTTCCAAATGTGAGTGTCGTGAGTTTGTAGTCTTTTATGGGTTAATTTGGTGTATCTCTCCACACGATGCGTTGGTATTCCGTGTGAAATGGGTGCATCTGAATCATCCGATACATTTTCTCAATGTCGGCTGTAAAGGCAATTTTGTATAGCCGCCATTTTAGAATGATTGCCCATAGTGTTGGTTGGATAGTTGGTCCCACTAACTTTTGTTCGTTTAATGATTTTCCGCTGGTTGACCTGGCAGATGCATTGAAAACGACTCTTAATTTAGTAGTGGAACTTTCCTTCATGACAGTGTGATGAGGGAGATAGTAGTAATCGATTTTGTTTAGATCTTTTTTCTCTCTTTCTACTTGTGATGTTTGTATTTCTTTCATGTGTCCATATTGGATATATTCGTGGATGCATTTTTGATATTGGACTTGTAGTTCGGGATTTTTGCTAAATCGTTTTTCGAGCTGGAGAAATTGTCTTACAGCATTATTCCTAGTTTGACCAAGCTCTGGCCCTTCAGGTGATTTGAATGGTAACTTTACTTCATATTCGCCATATCTTGAGCGTCTATGTGTTTCCATATATAATTTCTCACACAACTCGTCTTCTGGATGAGATACGTTTCGGGGTATTTCTTCTATTTCCCAGAATTTCTTTAATTGTTGCTCTAATTTATTATCGGGTTCTATTTGAGCAGTAAGTGTTTTAATTGAAGCGTTTTGCGTATTGCCTTTTAACTCTCCCATTAAAATCCACCCCAATTGTGTGTATTGGGCTGTAGGTTCTCCAACTGCTCCTTTGATGACGCCACTTTCGATGATTTGAGCGTATATGTCTGCTCCTATCAAAACATCGATTGTTCCTGGGGTGTGGAACTTAGGGTCACCTAATTGTAGCTTTTGTAGATAAAAAATGTTTTTGACATTTATTCTATTGGCTGGCACATAATCGGTGATTTTTCTTAATATGAGTTCATTTATTTCGGTTTCGAAAGTTGTGTGCAATAATTTTAATTTAAATGATACTTGCGCATTTTAATATGCTGTATGTGTTTTGCCCAGCCCTGTAATTTCTACATTTGTAGATTTTTGAGGTAGTTTTAGACGTTTGCTTGCTGCCTCGGTTATGAAGTAGACTTGAGAGCCTGAGTCGATCAGTGCTCTCAAGATTTGGGTTTGTCCTGTTAGACTTTCCACTTTGATGAGTGCGGTTGATAGCAATGCGCGTTTGACATTTGTTGAAAAGAATGTTTCTGGGGCTGGTTCAGTGCTGCCAGCAGATTTATCAGGCTTCGTTTCAGCCTTTTTATGAAAAGTGCTGTTGCCCTTGTCGTTGCTTGGTTTAGCTTGGGTTTCTATGTGAAGGAGCGTACTGTGTGTTTTTTGACACTGCAAGCATGTCTTTTGGCTTGGGCAATTGGCAGTATTGTGTCCATTAGCCAGGCAATTTTTGCACAATTTGTGTTGCTGGACAAATTTTATTTTATCAGTTGGGGGCAATTTTCGGAATGATGTGCAATGGAATAGTGTGTGATGCTGTTTACACTTTATACATGTGCGTGGGTCATTCAGAAATGAAAATGCCTCTTTCTGAGTATTTGGTATTGTCCGCCTGTGGTCTTGTTTTTGCTCCCACTGATAGTGTGCCTCAGCGGGGAGTTTTTGCACAAGGAGGTAAACGAGAATTGCGTCCCAATGCTCGGTGGATATATCGAGAGCTCGAAATTCGTGAAGACTCTCTTCGGTTTTTTTGCATAAATCTTTGAGCGTTTGAGCAGTCTCGTTTTTTATTGGAGGCTGATTTAAAAGTGCTTTCAGCTGGGTATTTACTAATATGCGTTTGTTGTCATAACGCTTGACTAGGAAATCCCATGCTTTTTGGTAATTCCCTTCAGTTATGTCAAATTGACGGAGCAGTCTTTCTGCTTCACCTGCTAAGCAGGTTTTTAAATTGTGCAGTTTTTGGACTTTGGATAGGTGCAAGTCTCTATGTATTAAAGACTTGAAGAGATCATGAAAAGATCTCCATTATCGGCATGTACCGTCGAATGTTGGAATTGAAATTGTTGGAAGTTTGAGATCTGACTTAGGGGGCTCTACTGGTACGGTTGGTTGATTTTGTGACGTACTTTGAGATTGAGTCTCTGTGGTTGAATTATCTCCGAAGAGTTCTTTCTGTTCTTCTTGGAGTTGTGAAAGCAGATCAATGTACCATTCTATTGTTGTCTCGTAGAGAGTGCCGGCAGGGTGTGCAGCTGCTACTGGGGTACTGGATTGGTTGATGAGATCATCAGTCTCGGAGAATCGTGCCCAGATCCCTGTTATGGCCTTGATTCTATTTTGGTAATAGGTGTGAGTACGTCGGCTCTTACCAGCTTTACCATGATTAATGGCGGCTTTTTCTAGCTTATCGCTAAGAGCTGCTTGGAGTTGAATAAATGGTTTGACGTTTGACATATTGCTATCTCAGTCTATCCGGCTCGAAGGACCAATGATTAGGCCTATCCAGGTCTAAGCGAAATCAGGGAGAGGTGCCGGGTTGATAACTGAGAAGACTGATGTTTTGATTTAGTCAAACCTTTATTTATCAAAAAATTTGTTGTAAACAAAAATGATAATTCAACTCAAATAAAATTCAATTAAAATAATAATATTGAAATTATAAAGTAATAATTCAACCAAAAAAAAATCGTACTCAAACAAAACAAATGATAATTCAAACGAAATAATAAATACAAAATAATAAATGATAATTCAAACGAAATAATAAATACAAAATAATCAATGATAATTCAAACGAAATAATAAATACAAAGTAATAAATGTGTCATGAATCCACATCACCTTCTTCAGATTCATAACTCCCTAATTACTTGAATGCTATATCTATGCATGTATCATTATTCACAAAAACCTAAAAATAAATCTTAAACCAATTTCATATACAAAAAACCTTCACCCATTAACACACTCAGAAACAGGTGTCAAGTCTCAACATTCCTCGGGGCACCCGCAAGAAAATAAAATAAACACGTCACCGCGAAGTAGCTACCGTTCACCAGAACGAAAACATGATATACGATCCCTTCTGAGTACTGACCGTCGGTCTAGTACTCTTACGTAATTATATGTTTGTTTATAATTTTCCATATGCTACTGGTGACCCTGAAAATTTGAATTTTGAGATTTTTGAAATTCGAGCGTTTCCGTTCAAGACCAAAAGCCAATTTTCAATTATTTTTCTGATTTTTGTTATTTGAGCGTTTCCGTTTAAACAAAAATCAGAATTGTGATTGTTTATTCGATTTTTGTCATTTGAGCGTTTCCGTTTGGACAAAAATCAGATCATATGAATGCATATGGAATTGCCTATCCGACAATTCCCACCAAATAGGGAAATGCAAAATTGACCCATTCTGATTGGTTAAGGAATTGGTTCGATTTTGAATAAATAGCCTGTTGAAGCGAAGTCGAAAAAAGAGAAGTTTTTTAAAGATCAACCTGGAGAGTCCCCCTACCCAAGCTAAGGCCTCCAGTGTTATCCAGTGAGTTATCTTTTAAAGTATATTGTAAAACCTGTTAAGCAAAGAGTTTTCATTTAAAGGTTTTTAAGTATATTATAAAATTTGTTCAAGTGCAAAGAGTTTTGTTCTTAAAGTGAACAATAAAACTTTATTACAGAAAGAAAAAGAAGTTGTTATTCTCTACAACAAAAAATTGAGTTATACCCCAAGTGGCGTGTAAAAAAAACTGGTGGCAGCGGTGGGCTTTCGTGCAGGTTTGTAAGACCTGCGAAACACCAGCCTACAAATCTAGAGCAACATTTAATGTGCTGGCCATGAGAAATTCCCCCGATTGGAGCAAGCGACTCCATAGAAGACATAAACCTCCACTTAAAGGAAGAAGATTTCCCTGAAAACGAGCCAGACCATGTGGTTAACTTGATGCTAGTCCCAGGATTGCAACTGCTCACTTCACATATCGACATAGACGAGCTGGAACTAATATTAACCCCAGCAAGCGAGCCGATCTTCCGATATCTATTCACCCTCGTGGGATATACTGAAGAAAGAATAAATCGGGCGATGTCGAGAGCCCTCCAACGAGGAGAGCAACAACAAAATTTATATAATAATTAAGTAAGTCTAAATAAATTAACTTATATTCTGATTTATATATTAGACAAATTATTATATTTATATGAGTTTCAAACTATATATATATTTTTTTCTCTAACAAATCCTTTTACTTATTGTCGTGTCTTCTCTTGATGAATTTCTTTTTGTCGTATTTCCTCTTAACGGTAAAATCAATCTTTTAAGTCTAGTGAAAAAGTTTTATCAAGTGAAGTTTTTTTTGTAGTGTGTGTTAAAAAAAGTGTACAAGTTCGTTTTTTTTTTACTTCTCTATTCGCAAAACTTCTGCAATTTTTTCTCTTACTGGAAACTACGTTGAACTCTAAAAATTGAGGGAAATTCGCGCGAATATTTTCACACCCGATCTTCGAAACATCGTGGTGTACGCGCAACCCTTTTACCAGGTCTCGTTACACATAGGATGAAATCTACTCCTAAACAAAAACGAACAATGCGTGATAACACGACAGAACAATTAACTCTTGATCATGCCAAGAGTCTTATCCCAGAATTCGATGGGAATCCAGAGAATCTCCACAGGTTCTTAAACATATGCAGCCTATTCTAAAAACAAGGTACAGCCGAATCAGATAAAGCGCTATACCTCCACATTATAAAGGCTAAACTTATTGGAAAAGCATACGATGTCATCAGATATAATGACATTAATTCTTGGAAACAATTGCAAGCTGCTCTTCAAGAACAATTCATGGAAACTCGCTCTAGAATGTCTATTCAGAACGAAATCCTATCATTAAAACAACTGCCTAAGGAAGATATTAAGGAATATGCTTTCCGAGCTCAAAAGCTATTAGCTATCTACAACGATGCTACTTCAAGTCTGACAAAAGAACAGACTTTAAAAAATCTTCTAATTGAGGAAAATAAAAAAATGGTTATCAGAGCTTTTGAAGATGGTTTAAGACATGACCATGTTCGTCTGCTAAACAAGGCTAAAAGTTACACCGACCTAAAAGATTCGACAAAATTCGCCATAGAGTAATCTGAAAGAAATAGGTCTTTCAACGAAAATGTTTCATCCTGCTCTAAATGTCACAAAGCGGGTTATTCTGCTGATTCTTGTTTCACATCTAGAATTAGAGTGGAAAACAGGCTTATATGCGCATATTGTAAAACACCGAATCATCACATTAGTCAGTGTAGAAAAAGGTTATTTCAACAGCAATCTTTTGCTCAACGTTCCATTAGCTTCGCACAAAGAAGCCGTCAACATTTTCAATCCAGTAGGATTCCTCAACAGCAGCAACCTGTAAGAGCTCCAAATCTTCGACAAATAGATAGGCAAGGACAATATCCACAATGAAATAGAGCTTCCCAATTTCAACCTACTAACTCATCACTTCCTACATATTCTCGTAATATTAGATCCGCAATTAAAAGTAGGAATCCAAAAGGTAACCCTGATATGCCACAAGCTAATGCAAATGGGAAATTTCCAAAAAACAGTCAGCGGCGAGACGAGATAGCGGAAACTCAATCTCGCCTAAATCAATTACTGATAACCGCCGATGTCCATCCGCAACCTAAAATTTAAAACTCTCTTTCTCCTTAATCACCGATCGCCAATCGCTAGTTGTGACGATCGAGAATTCTATTACTGCGTTTAAAACTAGCACCTTTTTGATAGATACCGGAGCAGAAATATCGGTATTAAAAGCTACTAGGGCACTTGGGAATACAATCGTCACTACTTCAAAAAGCATAGAGCATTAGCAGGAACCACCATGCGTACACTAAGAACTGCAGAATGCAATTTCTACGTTAAAAATACTACTTTCAAACATAATATACATATGATCGATGGTAATCTACAATTAAAATATGACGGAATATTAGGTCATGATTTTTTTTCGACAAGTTTCTTTGCAAAATAAACTACGAAACTAAAATACTAACTCTTAAAATAAATAACGTGTCCCCAGATGACACAGATATACAAAATTCAATCACAGGAATAGTATCGAACATTGAGTATGGAGGTTTGAAAGACCCAAGCTTCGTACTATCTCCAGTTAGGTCAGGCGCAAGGTATGGAGGTTTGAAAGACCCAAGCCAACACGTCAGATCAAATTCTAAAAATGTCTCAAAAGAAGGCAAATTACAAAATAATAAAGCAAAGAAATCGAATAAAGGCAAGTGCGATGCTAACGATATAAATATACCAGCACGTACACAGGTAATAGCTAGGATAGCCATGAATAAAAGAGGTACTTTTTCTGCGAACACAAAGAATTGGAATCAAGAGCGATTATTGGGAATACGCTTATAAAACCAGACAAAAATGGTCAAGCGAATATTCTTATCCTCAATTCCAATCAAACTGATGTTCATATTAGGAAAACGGACATAAATAATAATAAATAATAATTAATAATTAATAAATTTAATATCATAAATTTAAGTCCTCAAAGAGATCCTATTCAAGAAAGGCTTGCTAGACTCGCATCCGCGCTAGACCGTTCACACTGCAATGCTGAAGAGTTCAGATCCATTTTAGATATATGACGTAAGTACAACGACATATTCTACTTGGAGGGAGACTCCCTGACATTCACAGATGCAGCGACACATAACATTCCTATCTTACCTGGAAAACCTATCGTAAATGTCAAACCATATAGATTACCTGAAGCTCAGCGTGAAGAAATTAACAATCAAATTAATAAAATGTTAGAAGACGAAATTATTAGTCCCAGTTCAAGCCCTTGGAACTCACCTCTATTATTAGTTCCTAAAAAACCAAATGCCGATGGCAACAAAAGATGGAGAGTAGTCGTTGATTTCAGACGTCTCAATGATATAACTGTGGGAGACGCATTTCCATTGCCAAACATAACGGACATCTTAGATCAATTGGGAAAAGCCAAATATTTTAGCACGTTGGACTTAGCCAACGGCTTTCACCAGATACCCATGAGTGAAAGCGACAAAGAAAAATCTGCATTTAGTACACCTTATGGTCTTTACCACTATAATCGTATGGCATTTGGTCTAAAGCGAGCTCCAGCCACTTTTCAAAGGCTGATGAATAATATTTTTAGTCGGTGTCCAAGGCATAGAATGCTTTGTTTATATGGACGACATTATTATATACGGGTACAATCTGATAGAACACAACTTTAGACTCCAGAATGTTTTTGACAGGCTTCGAGAAAATAATCTCAAGCTACAACCTGAGAAATGTCACTTTCTCAATAAGCAGATAGCCTATCTGGGTCATCTTATAACCAAAAACGGAGTATCACCAGATCCCGCTAAGCTCGAAGCAGTTACTAAATATCATATTCCTAAAAAGGAGAAAGACGTAAAATCCTTCTTAGGATTTGTCGGCTATTATAGGCGTTTCATTCCAAACTTTGCAAAGCTAGCCAAACCTTTAACAGCTCTTTTAAAAAAGAACGCTACTTTCAAATGGGATGCTTTTTGCGATGAAGCTTTCCAATCGTTAAAGAAAAAAATGATTAACGCTCCGATATTACAATTCCCATGTTTCGATAAAGAATTTTTAGTGACTTCAGACGCAAGCGACTACGCTGTAGGTAGTGTATTGTCTGAAGGAAAAATCGGTGAAAATAAACCCATCTGTTTTGCAAGTAGAACTCTCAATCAGGCCGAGACGAGGTATTCCACCATAGAAAAGGAATTATTAGCGATAATTTTTCCCGTCGAGCAATTTCGCCCTTATCTGTACGGTCGAAAGTTCACTATCATCACAGATCATAAGCCCCTCACGTGGCTCATGAACCTGAAAGACCCCACTTCTCGCCTAATGAGGTGGAGAATAAGGTTAGAAGAGTATGATTACAAAATCATATACAAACCAGGAAAAGCAAATCTAAATGCCGACGCACTCAGCCGTGCGATCCCTGATAAAAGTAAAACTATACAGGTGGTGACTAGTAGTCAAAATAAGGTCCAAATCGAAACAAACAATAATCCTACATCGACTTATGTAGAAGAAAACCGAAAGATCTTCTAGAGACGCGTGATATTAAGAAAAAATACTGCCTATTGCCAATTCATAACTCATTACAGGAAAATTCATTAAGTACGTAGTTTACCCGATAACTACGTAATACCCTTAGGAGAAACTATTGAATTTAACAAAGGCAAAATTTCTTACATTGTTGGACGCGCCCCTATACCTATCAGAAATGAAACTGATCGAAATCAAATAATAAAAAATTTTCAAAAATTTAAGGCCGTCTCAAAGAACGAGAACACTATTTCTATAGCCATACCAATCACCGATAACACTTGTTATCGCGAACTAAAGTTTCTATGTTCTAAAGAATTTGAAAAGTCAGGCACTAGACCAACTTTCTTTCTTAATAAAGTAATTAAACTAACGCATCCTGAAGATATAGCTCAAGTAATAAAAGAGCATCATATCTCTCCGTTAGGCGGTCATCAAGGTGAAGCCAAAACTATAAGTAAAATAAAAAGAATCTACAATTGGCAAGGCATGTTCAAAGATATTAGAGACTACATCAAGAAGTGTCCTTCTTGCCAGAAAAATAAGTGTAGCAAAAACACAAGACTGAAAATAACCACAACTAGTAATAAACCCTTTGAAAAAATATTCTTAGATATAGTCGGACCAATTACATTCTTCGCACTATTATGCACACCGACGAGCGCTACAAACGTGACAATTTTCGATTCTACCCCGGGTATATATTTTGAAGAATTCGGAACAGTTCATATATACAGTAACACCTGGAAGTTAGTAACGTATTATAATTTAGATAATTTTTACATAGAACTAGATTATTTAAGAATCCAAACTAGGAATTTAGAAAATCTCTGTCTTAGTACAATTAACAAATCACACTCAAACCACTGTGAAGCCCAGATTAATATGCAAAAGGTGTTGTTGAATGAAATAGATCAGATTGACGAAATCCTAGAACCAAAACACTTAAGGTCATGTAGAGCTTTGTTAAATATTGTCGGAAGTATAAGCAAAAATTTGTTCGGAACATTGAACGAAGAAGATGCCCAGCACTACGATGAACAAATACAACTCCTAAAAGTAAACGAAGATTATCTTTTGGAATTATTATAGTTTCAAACCCTAATTGTTGACAAAACTGTCAATGTGTTCAACAAAACCTCACCCCAAATCCAAAAAGAATTCGGAAATATAAAAAGGAAATTCGCTAAAATCTCTCAAGTTGTCAATAATTTAACCTTTCAAATAAATGACAGCCTCATAGAACTAGAACTAGAAAATGGCATTTCCATTACAACACTCTCCCTTATGAGATACCAAAACACACAAAATGCTATTTTGGAAATGTTGCTTGACATTAAACATGGAACATCAAATCCCCTTATAATAACTCCATATCAACTCGAGCATACCCTTACCATCATTAGGAAACATCTTCCATCAGGAACGACATTACCTGTCCCCGTTACACCTAACTTACTCATTGATTTGTATAGAGTTAGCCAAACGAGTACTAATAAAATAAACAATCAAATTATTATTGAAACTAAAATACCTCTACCTTCAAGTACTCAATTCCAAGCTTATAAAATTATACCATTCCCGATTGCCGTGAACGACTCCTTCGTTTATGTCAAACCCACTACCGAATTCCTATTAGTCACTCTGAACAGAGAAAAACACTATCCTATGAATCACGAAGATTTTCATCAATGTTTACAAAATGTTCCTCATCATTATAGTATATGTCAGACGACTCACCCTATCTTCAATATTAATTCTAGAGATAACCAATGCGAAATGGAATTGCTAAAACACACCCAAGATCTTCCGCCTTCTTGCACGTTAAATACCCTAAAAGGCTCTTCCTGATGGATACAATTGGCAAATCCTAACAAATGGCTCTACAGTCTCAGAACACCCCTCACTTTAGATATTATATGCAAAGGTACCGGAATTTTAGAAATTCGACCCACCTGCTATATTCGAAGCGACTTTCAAACACTTTACGGACACTCTGAAGGAACAACAACACCTGATAAATTTTATTTGCCGTCTATTAATCTAACTAATATTACATCCTTGATGGACAGAATTAATCTAAATATACCACAAGAGATTACGATAAGAAACAATAATCATCAAGAACTTTTTGAAATCAGCTTAATGTCCTCGCCTCCCTTAAAAGTAAAGAAAAAACTAAATTAAAAAACGTCACTCCACATGACGTTCATCATTATTTACTCATATACTGTTTAGTAGCAATAGCTTCGATTATTATTATCTTGAGAATGATTAAGAACTATATTAAGAAAAAACCAGCAACATTAGAAACCACTGAAAATGATGTAAGCCAAGCTAATGTTGAAGTAGAATCCTCATCTAGGAATATACCTTTAACTAGAACTGTTAATTAAAAAAAAAAAAAAAATTAATTGAAAAAAAATTTGATTTAAATTTCTTTTGTTCTATTGTTTCTTTTGTTGTATAAGTCAATTACCTTTTTTCAATATATATACATATTTAAGTATCTCAACTAATAAGAAAAACTAATACATATAATTGTTTTTTTTTTGTTATATAATAAGGTAATAAAACAATGTCAGCACATACATACATATATCACTTACCTGTATAATTTGTAAACAAAAGATATAATTGTAGTTCCTATATTTAGATTATAATTTATCAAAAAAAAGGATAAGACTATATAACTCTAATCAAATATTGTAACCTTTAACGGCGGAGCTTCAACATCCATTCCAACAAAAATTTTCTAATTCTTTTCAAGAAATACAAAATTTCTCTTTAGGGGGAAGGTGTTATGAATCCACATCACCTTCTCCCTAATTACTTGAATGCTATATCTATGCATTTATCATTATTCACAAAAACCTAAAAATAAATCTAAAACCAATTTCGTATACAAAAATTACTCATTTCATATACAAAAAACATTCACCCATTAACACACTCAGAAACAGGTGTCATGTCTCAAAATTCCTCGGGGCACCCGCAAGACAATAAAATAAACACGTCACCGCGAAGTAGCTACCGTTCACCAGAACGAAAACATGATATACGATCCCTTCTTAGTACTGACCGTGTCGGTCTAGTACTCTTACGTAATTATATGTTTGTTTATCATTTTCCATATGCTACTGGTGACCCTGAAAATTGTTTCTGATTGTTTTTGTGATTGTTGACCGATTTTTGAAATTCGAACGTTTCCGTTCAAGACCAAAAGCCAATTTTCAATTATTTTTCTGATTTTTGTTATTTGAGCGTTTCCGTTTAAACAAAAATCAGAATTGTGATTGTTTATTCGATTTTTGTCATTTGAGCGTTTCCGTTTGGACAAAAGTCACAGCATATGAATGCATATGGAATTGCCCATCCGACAATTCCCACCAATTAGGGAAATGCAAAATCGACCAATTCTGATTGGTTAAGGAATTGGTTCGATTTTGAATAAATAGCCTGTTGAAGCGAAGTCGAAAAAAGAGAAGTTTTTTAAAGTTCAACCTGGAGAGTCCCCCTACCCAAGCTAAGGCCTCCAGTGTTATCCAGTGAGTATTTTTTTAAGTATATTGTAAAACCTGTTACGCAAAGAGTTTTCATTTTAAAGTTTTTTAAGTATATTATAAAATTTGTTCAAGTGCAGAGTTTTTTTCTTAAAGTGAACAATAAAACGTTATTACAAAAAGAAAAGGAAGCTGTTATTCTCTACAACAAAAAATTGAGTTATACCCCAAGTGGCGTGTAACAAATGATAATTCAAACGAAATAATTCCAACAAAAAATCCAAAAAAAAATGTCGCAGCAGATATATAAATAATTTAATAGGCTTCACTGCTGCCTATGTAAATTTTTTGCCGGAATTCAATTAACCTTCCGGCGAAAAAGAGCTGAAAAAATAAAAGAAGTTTAATTAATAATGACTTTTTCAGCGTCAATGCTGCTGATCCGTCTTTCGTGGTGATAAATTATTGAATTTGCAATAATTTATACAGTGGGTTCGAAACGCCCAAAGATTTCCTCAACTTAGTCAGATTCAAATCCTCTGATCCGTCTTGGAAGACTGCCAAAAACGCAATGATTTCTAGCTCGAGCCCCCGCTTTATTTATACTCTGGAAATGTACAGAGTAAATTGGGGCTCAAAAAGAAATGCATGGCGTTGCATGTATTATGCTTCAGCTGTGCATATTAGAGCTGAAAACGAATGAGAACTCTATACATCTGACTATACTGGCGTACGTCAGATGTTAGTGGTAGAGATGTAGATGCTGTCGTGGATATTTGGGTGAGTTCTTCTATTTGCCTTTTTTGTATTAGTATTTGAATACTAATTTGTTTATTTATTTCCCTTTTTTAGAATATGAATATTTTGGAGGAGTGCTGTGGCGATCTGGAGTTGGATTCCAGTAGTTTCAGGTAAGATTTCTTTTTATGGTAAAATTCTTGTAATATTTTTGTTTACCCTTTTAGTGATTGAATCTTTTGTTTATTTGTAGGTTCTTGTTGTAGTTTGGAACTACATCAAGGGAGCCCTGAAGGGTCAAGAATTTTATTCGTCGCCGGAATTTGTAAACTTCAACTTGGTATACTTCCAGCGGTATGTTTTTAGATGTAAGTTTACTTTTCTATATTTCTTGTTCTGCGTCGGAACACAAGGCAACACAGAAACCCAATCCAAACCGACCACTGCGGGCCCCACTAAAGGGGGTGGCGGTGTTCAGGGTCCTGGGAAGGGTAAGTAGATGTAAAGGGTGAGATCTGCAGAGGAGGAGGATATTGATTCCAAGAGGCTGAAACCAGGCTCCAGCAGACCATCCCCGGGTTCAGTAAGGCATCAGGACCAGGTCCGAGTAAGAGTCTGGAAAAGGAGAAGAGGCCGCTTAATGAGGTGGTATCAGATAGCTTAAAGCTAGCACTGATTGACAGGAGCAATCGGTACGGGCGCTATACTGAGGAGCAATGGAAGACAGTGGGGAGATCCTTATCGAACGCTGTCATCCGGTATGTGCTCAGTAACCTCTCGCTAATTGTGCCGACTTTCAATAAGTCTTGGTGGAAGCACGGGATCAGGGTCTTGGAGTGCAGAGACAAGGCCACACACGACTTTGCTGTTAAAGCGATCTCGGAATTGGAGGTGCCGTGGGAAGGAGCCCAGCTGGCGCTCGTCCCAGTGCAAGCCATTCCTGAGAGACCGAGAGGTCGTGTGGTGATCCCAAACGTGGATATCGACAAGAGTAATCTCCTGAAAGTCCTACAGGGACAAAATACTGACGTCCCGATGAGGGAGTGGGAGATAATGGCGGTAGAGGAGCCCAGAGATGCGGGTAGAGGCTGCGTGATCTTGTTGGACGAAGATACGATACCCATCATCACGAAGAGGCAGGGGAAGCTCCATTTTGCTGTGGGAGAAGTATTTTTCAGGCTCTTTAGGAGAGGAGGACGTAATTACTGTAGATGAAGGTGGTGCAAATCAACCTTCATCATAGTAAGGTTGCGTCAGCCAACCTAATGCTGCTCCTAAATAAGGAGGGCATAGATGTGGTGCTTATCGAAGAGCCGTAGGTCTGTGGGTCCAAGGTTCAGCGGTTACGCCTCAGAGGATTCTGACTATTTTATAGTCAAGAGTCAGATAAGATAAGAACATGTATACTTGTTAGGAAAAACCTTCAGGCACTAATGTCATCTAATTTCAGCTCTAAGGATCTTGTGGTTGTAGGACTAGAGGCGCGGGCCGTCAAATGCTGGATGGCCTCGGCATACATGCCATATGAGGAGCCGTCAGCCCCCTGCAGGGATATGAGATTGGTGAATGAGGCTGCTGAAGCGAAGAACATCAATCTTCTACTATGGTGTGATGCTAACCCCCATCATATCATTTGGGGTATCACGGCTATAAACCCGAGAAGTGAGTCTCTTTTTATAGACTAAGCACGTTGTTTGGAATAGAGGCAATACGCCAACTTTCAGAACAGTAAACAGGAGTGAGATCTTGGACCTATCCCTAGTCACCTGTTCGGAGAACTTCGTGGTTCGCAACTGGAGAGTGTCTGACCAGGCGTCTTTATCAGACCACGCTTGGATACTCTTCGAGGTTGTATTTGCTGCGCGTCCTGTTGAGGCTTTCAGGAATGTTCGTAGGACAAATTGGGACCGATTCTGTGATGTAGTCAGTGGCAGGCTGGGCTTACCACCCGAAAGACTCATCACAGAGTCGGCAGTGGATGATGCGGTCGATACTGTCACCGAGGCTTAAACGTAGCATTCCTGGAAGCCTGCCCCATAAGCAGATCCAGTGGAAAATCAAGGTCACCATGGTGGAATGCGGAACTGGGTAAGCTTAGAGAAAAATCGCGTGAGTTGTTTAATGCAGCCAAGCGCAGCGGAAATCAGGTAGACTGGTCCTGCTATAAGGACGGTCTAAGATATTTAAAGAAGGCGCTAAGGCTGGCAAAGAGATCTTCATGGGGGAGCTTCTGCCAGTCAATAGAGTCTAATACAGAAGCCTCTAGACTTCGGAAGGTGCTTGCTAAGGACCATAGTACTCCGTCCTTCATAAAAGGGGAGAACGGAGTCTGGACAACCACAAACGAGGAGCTGTTAAATGTACATCTTGACGCCCACTTTCCGGGCAGCGGGGAGATAGGTCCGTCGGTGTCAAGTTCTTCAGAACGGCACCTACAGGATGGAAAGGAGGAGGTGATCAGCTCCATAGTTAGTGAAAAAGCGACGAAATGGGCGGTCCATTCCTTTAATCCCCTTAAGGCGTCTGGGGTGGATGGACTAAGACCCATTATGCTTCACAAGGCGCTTAGGTACATAATACCATGGCTAGTGCCGATTTATAAGAGCTGCCTGATATTCTGTTTCTTGCCCAGGGCCTGGCAGGAAGTGAGGATAATCTTCATTCCAACGGCAGGCAGAACAGGTCATATCGAGGCAAAGGACCTTAGACCTATCAGCCTCTCCTCTATTATGCTTAAGGTCTTGGAGAGATTGATAGAGGTGTATATAAGAAATGTTTGGCAGGGCGGCAGTGGTAGTCAGCATGCCTATACAAAAGGGAAATCGTTAGAGTCGGCATTACATGCAGTGTTGTCTGTTGTTGAGAAGTCCCTACAGTATAACGAGTACACTCTAGGTGCTTTCCTGGATATTGAGGGGGCTTTCAATAACGTGAAGACGGAGGTTATATTTCATGGACTGAGAAGGGTGGGTGTTGATAAGGGTCTATGTGACTGGATCAATCAAATGCTTCTGAGTAGTGTGGTGTTTGGTTTTGTACACCGTGAGAAAAAGGGATGTGTGTGCTTTAACTACGATTGAGAATTCACTTTTTAATTTATTTATTCAAAATAACAACAATTCATGTTATAATTTATTTATTTATCTTGTTTTAAACTTATAACTTATTTATTTATCCTGTCGTCAATTCACTTTAAAACTAAAGCACTTGTATTTTAATATTTTTTCTGGTCTTCACTTTACTTTAAAACTAAGCAACCGACCTGATTGGACTTTTCTCTCAAAAACTACCGTGACGCTGACCAGACTCAAGAATAAACTAAACTTATTCTGTACTCGAAATTAAAAAATTCACTTAAAAAAATGCAGAATCAACTACGCGCAATTTCTGTGCCAGAATTTTTTGATGCTTCCAAACAAGATTATTTTTATTTCCTACTTCGCTTTGTTTACCTGCGAAGTAGGTCATTATTGCGAAGGTAAATTCTGATCAGCCACTAGGTTATTTTTTATTTATGCTGACCGGGCATTGATCAGTGCACGTAAAATGCTTTTATTTTATTTATCTTTGCAATTGTTACGATTGCAAAGAATCTTCCATATGGGTTAATTTGTAACATGAAAACATTTAGAAAAACATTTTGAAATTAATCTTCGTTAAATGGGGAAAAAAATATACAACATTCCTTCCCCCCATATAAAAGAAAAATGATTCTAAGGATTAGTATCATTTTTCGTCGAGAGAAGGAATTAAACTAGTTGTAATGGGACATAAGAAAAAAAATTAATGCTGCTGGCACAGAAGTTTACGAGTAGCTTGATCATCTGAGTTATTAAAAAATACAGATGTACTCGTATTGATTAACTTAGGAGAAACTATATATTTTATATTAATCAATGTACCTAATTATACATCTTCAGCGGAGTAATAATAACAAAAAATGAAAAACTCATAATAATAATTAAAACTAATTGTTACAATTTTTTTTTTTTTTTTGCAAACAAAATTAATTTTTTCATTTTTAACTTAGCTATTCTAGTACATTAACGTATCCAAAAATGCTAAATCTAGTTCCTATAGAGACTCTTTTTACTTATTTATTTTTTTATGATAATCTAATCTAATAATTTGAGACTGTGTGTGAGGGAATGCGGAACGATTTTCGATATTTGGTTTTAAAAGTTGGTGGTGCTGGTGCAAGTTCTATAGGCAATTCATAAACTCTTTCCGTTGTTGGATGCGTTCTGGGTGTTTCCATTGAAGAAATGGTGGCAACTTCGTGTGGGATAGCAGTGAGGGTTGATGATGTTATTATTGGAGAGGATATATTTATCGTAGAACATGATTTTAATATTTTTGAGGATGCTTTTTCTTTCCAATATAAATAAATTCCTACGACTATTAGAAAGGCAGTTATTAACGAGAGAAGCCCGGTGTTAGTATATGTAAACATTTTATGAGCAGACTGTACCTTTTCGTGTTTTGCATGCCTTATTTCATTGTCTAATTCTTTGAAATTTAGAGCAACTTATTTAAGTACTTCTTGAAAGTTGGGGTGTGATGAGGTTATGGTAAGATTTCTTAGTTTGGTTGCGTTAAGATAGATAGCTTGAGTGGGGAGTCCTCGAAATTTAATTTGGGAAGGGAAAGGTTTGCATACACGTACGTATTTAGTACATTAATTGAGTTACCTCGTGTGGGGATCTCCCAGTGTCCTAAGGTAAATTAGCAAGATGCACTAATATGTAAGATGCCAGGCCCGGAGGGAGTATTTTGGAAAACTCTGTTTGGACATTGAGCTTGTAGAATTTTGTCTTCGTGGAATACAAACAGCCAGTGGTTGGGGGCGGTTAATTCCGTCACAACATTGGGAGGCTGTTGTAATAATTTTACTGGACATGTGAGGACATTTTCATTTTGGCTTTTATAAAGGCTGTTAGCACATGATTCCTGTAATTGGTGGTCAATAGAATGGGGCTTACTCTATCTGCAGAGATAGAGTTCAGTTTGTCGATATGTAGATAGAAGACGACATAAGGTATTGAGCTCACTTTCAAACATAACAACGGTCTGCTGAGTAATATTATTTTTGAAAATATCAATATATCAATATATATCAATATCTAATAAAGCGTAGACTGCATCGGTTTTTTGGAACGGAAGGGGGTGAATTTTGCTGATGTAAAAATCTGGCGAGGTACCTACGGGTATAACAATTTTAATAAGTATATGATCGGGCAGGCAGAGGCTTTGTACCGATATTACCTCATTAATAATGGAAGTACCTCGAAGCAAATGGTTAATCTGGGAATACAGGGTTATGTTGTTATATAAATTTCCAAGTTCTCTGAACGTAAAATAAGTAGGTGTAATCGGTGTTGTTGCAAGGCATTTATAATTGTGAAAATTTTCGAAAGAGTGTTTTGTATATGCTCTAACTGAGATAAAATTGTCAGAATAATCTCGTTCAGTTCAGCTTGTATTCTATTTCTATGAATTTCCACGTCAAACTCGCTCATAGTGTTATTAACTTCTAGAAGAAAACTGTTGGCCACCTGTATTAAATGGTCCTGATTTTTTGTCAAGTCTAGAATTGGCGACGATAGCGATTCAAAATTTGACTTCATTAAAGTGAGCTGTTTTTCCAGAAGTTGAATGGATTCACCTTCTTGGTTTTATAACGCGTCGAGGCGACTGTTGGTATTGTTGGCATCATCATTATCCATTGTACCAAACAAAAACTTGCTCACTTTCCCACCAATATCCAATAACCCTCGTTTTTCGCGATGTCGCGCTAAGAAGGACGTCAATTCAGAAATTTCTTCCTGGACGTCAATTATATTTCTTTTAAATAAACTGTTTTTACCTCTGAAACTGCACAAGTTTAATAGGTTGTCATCGCAGTACCTCAGAAAATCAATGGTTGTTGTCCAATTAGGCATTTTCATGCGGGTGACCACCGTCCCCGTCATGTGGTAAAATACTGCAGTTCCTATTGGTTCCATCAAGACTTCCCTTTCCGGCTCCAGTAGTTTTATGTCGAAGTGAGTAATGGTGATCCATTGCCACGTAAGTGTGGTAATTAGAAAGCGGAGTATTTTCATACCTAAGAAAATTCGGCGGTTAGGACAGATTCTTTCTTTGTATATTTAACTAGAGATAAATAAAACGAAGAGAAAAAAGAAACAGAATAAGAGGAAGAAAAAAATTTGTTTGTTTTACTTATTTCCAAAGTTTTAATCTATTTATGTACACGCCGTTTACCGTTTTTAATTCGTATCACCGTATTTACTTCCGAAGGTACTTCAAATACATTGTACGGTCCTAACCATTCAGGAGAAAACTTTCCTTTTTTAACCGGGTTCTTTAGCAGCACTTGGTCGCCAATATCGAAAATTAAAGGCCGAGCCGTTTTGTTATAGGGGTTTGGAGTACTCTTTACTTTGTAGTAAATTATTACGAGCAATTGCATATGCTTGTTGTACAATACTTCTTAATTTAAAGTAGTAGTCTTCAAAGTTGTATACTGGTTCAGGCTCTCGTTGCAAATTGTTAGGAATTTCCGCAGTGAACCCGAACAAACGGTTCCTCTATGTTTGCTGTTATTTCGTACGAACATTGCTGCCCTAAGATGTTCATCCCATTTACGGGGGATAGACTCAACGAAGATTTTCAGATACTCGACCAAAAGCCTATGAGAGTGCTCCAAAGCAGCCCCATTGCTTTGCGGATGCTACGCGGTAGTCTGTATTTTCTTGACCTTAAGAATTTTACATACTCTTTTGAACAAATCGCTTGTAAAGTTTGTCCCTTGGTCTGTAACTAGTACTTAGGGGATTCTGTAGCGCTTTATTATTTCATTAAAAAATGCATTCGCTACTGTTGACGCTTCTGCGTCTGGTATAGCGACACAGTCCATGAACCTCGTGAAATCATCCTCGAAAGTTAAGATATACTTATTACCTTCACTCGTTTCTTCTAAAGGGCCTACAGAGTCCAAATAAACTTTCTCGAAAGGTTCGCGAGCGGTGTTTGTTATTACCATGGGCATTTTATTTTTACGGCTGGCTTTATAACGTTGACATTTAATACAGTTTTTTATGTATTTATTTATATCCGATAACATACCTTTCCATTTAAATTTTTATATTAAATTATATTATATTATATTTTATTTTATAACATGTTTTCTACACGCCTTGGTGACCGCCCAGAGGTGCATCGTGGAAGTTATGTAGGATAGTCTCAATTTCGTTCCTATCTTTCAAGATTCGGATTTTACCTTTTGTGCTAATTTCTTCCTCATCAGCTTCTTTGTCTGAACTGAGGGGAGTCTCCTGTATGTGTACTTCCATAGTAGAAGGCACCATGGTTGTGTGATTCAACGGTATGTCCTGTATACGTTGAGGCTCCTCTGATATTAAAGGCAAGTTATATGGGCCCTGTTTGGCTTTAGATCGTGTAACCACCAAGCAGTTGCTTTTGCATTTTCCTGATCTTGAGTCGCGGAACTTGCTAATGCTGCGCTAAGAGGTGAAATTCAGGACAGCGCATCTGCATTTGTATTATATTTTCCGGGCTCATACTCAATATCGAAATCATAGTCTAACAATTTCACATGAAACCGAGCTAGACGCGAAGTGGTATTTTTTACCTTGAATATTCCTTTAAAAGGCTTATGATCCATATAAGCCGTAAATTTTCTTCCCAGCAAATAGCATCGAAAGTTTTTGACCGCCCACACAATGGCCAAGAGCTCTTTTTCTGTTGTACTTTAATTTTTTTTCTGCCTGGTTCAGGCTTCGACTTGCGTATGCTATGGGTTGATCTTTGCCTACTTCTCCCTGAGAGAGCACAGCTCCCAAAGCATCATTACTGGCGTCGGTAGTTAATATGAACGGCTTAGAGAAATCAGGGTATAACAGAAGCGGAGGTGTAACTATAGCATGCTTTAGTGCACAAAAAGAATTTTGGCATTCCTCGGACCATTTAAATTTTACATTTTTCCTTAGTAGTTTGTTTATTGGGGTTGCTATTTTGGAAAAATCGCGAATGAGCTTCCTGTAATAATTTGCCAATCCCAAGAAAGATTGCACTTGCTTAACTGTTTTGGGAGTTGGAAAATTTTGGACACTTAAAGTTTTCGCAGGGTCTGGCAAGGCACCTTCCTTACCACATTTATGTCCTAAATAGACAACTTCACGACGTAAGGACTGACACTTTTCCGGTTGTAGTTTTAGGTTATTTTCCCTTAGCCTCTGGAATACCTCCAACAGTTTGGCGTTGTGATCATTCAGACTTTTTCCATAGATGACAATGTCATCTAAATAAACGAAACATTTAAATCCCTGCAAACCCGTCAAGATATGGTTCATTATGCGTTGAAACTGCTGGTGCTGCGGTGAGTCCAAAAGGCATCCGTTTAAACTCATAGTGTCCATAATTAGTGCTGAAGGCAGTTTTTTCTCTGTCTCGTTTATCTACTTGTATTTGATGATAACTACTTGCCAAACCTAAAGTTGTGAAGTATCTTGCCTGACCTAACTAATCTAAGATGTCTTCTATTCTCCGTAACGGGAAAGCGTCCTTGACAGTAACTTAATTTAACTTGCGGAAGTCGACGATAATACTTTATCGTTTGGTACCATCCGAGCCAGGCTTTTTTGGTACTACCAGTAATGGGGAGTTCCATGGGCTTTTACTGTGGTTAATTGGTGCCTGGTTTTCTTTTTCCTGTATTTTATGTTTTAGTACTGGAGTGTACGTCGAAAGATCATCTTTCAAATTAAATATATCCTCATTGTTAACATTTGGGCATTCTTTCATGATCCAGATATTTCACAAGCAAAATAAATATTTTAAACAATTTCACTTTCTCACGATGTTCACTTTTTCGTAATGCTTTTATTGCAAACAAGCAGCATAAATGCAACACAAACACTTCTGACCAGTTGCAGTGCTTGAGCAGCTCACATTTTGTCTGGCCATTCAACACTCTCAAGGTAAAATTTCTTGACTTATCATTTGGTAAATTCGTGAAAAATTTATTTCCCAGGGAGGAAAATATTGCATGCTAAGCTTTTTCAATGGATTTAGCTAAGTTAGAATAAGATCGCAGGTAAGAGTTTTTTTTGTTATATAAAAAAGGTGAATTGTTGGAATAAAGCTAGTTCGTTGAGTAATTTTGAAAACAAACAAGCCTATTTTTCTTTTCTCTTGGTGAGGCTGCCAAGAGCATAACCATTCAAAACAACTGGAGTATCAGTACAAGCACTGTTTGCTCCCACAACAAAATCACGGTACAAGCACCGTTGGTAATCGTCGTTATCTCAACACAGCGAGTATTAGTACAAGCACTAATTACTCTACCAACAAGACCACGGTTCAAGCACAGTTGGTTCTCTGTGAAGATCGACGCACACAAGTCAAGGTTAAAGAGTCTTGGCTCATCATTTGGTGACCCCGACGAGATCTATTCACGCCAAGTATCAGCATTCAGCAACATAGACAAGAAGATTCATTCAGCTTTCCCTTGATCAACATGGACCTGGAAGAACTAACGTTATGTCAAACAAAGACAGGTGGCGAAATTGAACGATTAATAGAGAACTTCCGCAAGGACCCAATCATCCGCAAGACAGCGGAGTACTTGCAGAAAAGGCTTCTTATGCTAGATGAATTATGGAAGGACTTCGAAGAGATGGACAACATTATCCGTATAAGCCACGAGAACAGGCTTGATCACCCCTACTTCAAGCAGAATTATTACGACGCCATTTGCCAGGGTTATGAAAAATTAAGACAAAAGATAGTGAGCATGCAAGAGGCAGGCGAGACAGCAATTTTTGAAAATGCAGCGAATGATCCACAGCAGAGCCAAGACACTGCTCAAGGTGGAATCAACACAGCGAAAGAGAAGTCCACGGACAATGCGTGTGAAGGAGACAATTTTCCAGTTACAGCACCACCTGAGAAGATTACCGGATTTGGGGCCTATCCTAAGAAAAAAGGGCACCATACCGTTAAGCATGTCATCCGCGAGCCTAACATAAGATGCAACTAAGGCAAATTCACTTATTCGAAGACAACATTCCATTATGAATGATTTGGGAAGGCTTCTCTCGAGTCTCCAAACACGATGTCAAACTCAATCAATACATTTTTATCAAGTGAAGATACACGCTAGCCAAAATTATTGGAGTGAGATCCAGAGCATTCACTACCAAATACGGGAGCAAATAAACGATCCCAGCAGCATGGGATACCATATTGAGACATACTTCAAGTTAGAAGAAGCGGTTCAACAGGAACTCATTCGATTGCATGAATTGATGGGTCAATCGACGCCAATTCTCTCCAGAAGGCCAAGCATGCCTGCACCTATCACTGCTCACAACAACATGGTCAGACTACTAAAGATAACCCTTCCTACATTTGATGGAGACTATCTGAGGTGGAGACAATACAGACATCTCTTCACAGAATTGGTGCATAACCAACACATCAATAATTGTCAAAAGATGTGGTACTTGAAGACCAGTCTTTCTGGAGAAGCCGAAAAACTTATCAGGCATCTCACAACGTGCGAAGCAAATTACACAGCGGCATGGAAAATAATCAACGATCGATTCGAAAAGACGAGACTATTAGTCAATGCTTTGCTCAGCAAACTATTATCCCAATCAGCCACCTCCATAGAGAACGCATCAGCCATCAAATCTCTTCATGATACAACTCAAGAGTTTCTTCTTGCGTTAGAGAACTTAGGAGTACATACGGAACAATGGGATCCGCTTTTACTATACATATTAATCAAAAGCTAAGACAAGACCACACATGCATTGTGGGAACAGTCGCTGGCCCAACCTAGAACACTGCAGCAACTCAAGACATTTATGCAGTTTCTGGAAATGCGATTTTAATCCATAGAAGCATTAGGAATCAAGGGAAGGCCTACAGAAGATAAGAAGTCTCACATTCAGAGGGCCCTCACATCAACAGTTGACTCGGGAGCAGTCTGCCCAGCATGCAAAAATACTCATAAGTTTTTTCCTGCCAGAAGTTTCTAGAGATGACACCACCTCAGAGGATAACTCTAGTCAAAAGATTCAGAATTTGCTTCAATTGTTTAAGGCCTGGCCACACCTCGGAGGCCTGTCTATCAGGGACATGCACAAAGTGTTCTCGTCGTCACAATACGCTACTACACATTTCAGCCGTTCAAGGAGTACGAGGCAAACGCAACCAAGACTCACGACTTAAAAGGCAGGAGGCTTCGGCAGTTATCCAGACTGCTGCTCAAGTCAACGTCGCTCAATCAACAGACACCGCCATTTCACTAACCACGAAGACAGACCCAAAGATAAGGGGATATACACTTCTTAGTACTGCCATAGTAAAACTATGAAATGGCAGGGGAATCACCACCGAATGCAGGGCCATCTTTGACTCAGAATCACAGATTAATTTGATTACCGAAAGGATGGTAAAGAAATTGCAACTGAAAATGACTCCTGAACTCTTGTGCATTTAAGGCATCGGTTTGCGGAAGCAGCAAAGTCAACGCAGAGTGAACATCCTTCTACAGTCAAAGATAAATGGCTTCATGTCAACACTAGAAGCTCATGTGCTACCACGAATAATATCGTCACAACCCTCTCAAGAAATAGACACCGCAACATGGTCCATTCCAAACAACATCCAACTAGCCGATCCTCACTTCAATCATCCAGATTCAATAGACTTATTGATTGGAGCCGAACTCTACTATTCTCTCTTGTCAGTTGGGCAGATGAAACTGGGAGACGATCTGCCAATCCTGCAAAACACCGTCTTCGGGTGGACAGCAGCTGGAAAAACATATAGTTCAGGTCAAGTTAAAGTGTCATCTTGCGGAATATGCAATGAAGAAGAGTTAGATCAGCAAAGTGAGAAATTCTGGAAGTTAGAAGAGCCGTCAGCTTCCAAAAACAATTTCACCGCCAGTAAGGAACGTTGTGAAAATCATTTCAACTCATCAACCAGACGAGACTGCGACGATCGATTCGTTGTCAGACTACCATTTATCAATGAGCCCGGCGCATTAGGGGAATCCAAGGACATAGGTTTTCAGCGATTATTGGCCCTAGAAGGAAGACTCTCCCGACACCTAGAGTTGAGAGATCAATACATTCAATTCATGAACGAATATATAAATCTTGGACACATGAAAGAAGTAAACCTCAACGAGATCCAAAATCACCCCCATTACTTCATGCCTCATCATAGCGTCATCAAACCCAATAGCAGTAGCACTAAGCTGCGCGTTGTATTTGACGCCTCGGCCAAAACAGCGTCCGACATTTCTCTGAACGACATACTGTCAACTGGGCCGACCATCCAGGATGACGTCTTCTCCATTATATTAAGGTTTCGCATGCCCCGATTTGTATTCACGGCCGATATAGAGAAAATGTATCGGCAAGTGAGAGTCGATGAAGCTGACCAGAAATATCAATTAATTTGGTGGAGGAAGGATCCCAATCAAAAAGTGAAGTGCTTTCAACTGTGCACTGTCACGTACGGAACAACTTGTGCTCCCTATTTGGCGACAAAATGTCTTCAAAAATTGGCATCTAAGGAGACGGAAAAACACCCTCTGGGGGCCGCTGTTCTTGCACGAGACTTTTATGTTGATGATGTACTCACGGGGTCAGACAGCCTCGCCACCACTCTCGAAATGCAGCTTCACCTTAACCAAATCTTGGCTTCAGCAGGCTTTAAATTGAGGAAATGGTGCGCAAATCACCCTCAGCTGCTTGAAGGCATTCAAGAAAGCGACCAAGAACTACAATTAGACTTTTCAAACAAGTCCGAAGACAACATTAAGGCCATCGGGTTAACGTGGTTACCTAAATCGGATGAATTTGTGATCAAAACAGCTTGGAATGAGAGGGGAAAGGTTACCAAACGCACAGCCTTATCCGACATTGCCCATATCTTTGACCCGTTAGGGATAATAGGTCCAGTCATCGTAACCGCAAAAATATTTCTGCAGAAATTTTGGGCAATGAAACTAGACTGGGATGCTGCCCTGCCACAAGAACTACACTCCTCCGGGATTCAATATCGGGAAGGCCTAAAAACCTTAAATAGCATCAAGTTGCCGAGACACGTATTCTCTCACAAAACATCGAAGTTAATGCAACTACACATATTTGCAGATGCCTCAGAAAAGGCGTACGGTGCAGCGGCTTATGTAAGGTCAGTAGACAGACACAATATCATAACAGTAAGATTATTGTGAGCAAAGGCAAGAGTGGCTCCAGTCAAGCAAATAACGTTGCCGAGGCTTGAACTATGCGCAGCGAAGCTGGCAGCACAATTAGCTAATCGAATCAAAAGAGGTCTAAATTTAAAGGATGAGACTATACACTTCTGGACAGACTCGGAAATCGTCCTCGCATGGATAAGTTCATCCTCTTCCTCACTTCACACCTTTGTGGCTAATCGAGTGGCTGCAATCCAGCGACTTTCCGGGCCGCAGCAATGGCGTCATGTCAGCTCAAAACACAACCCGGCCGACATTCTATCTAGGGGCATAAGCCCAGAAAGGTTGTGTACATGCATCCTGTGGTTTTATGGACCGCTTTTCCTTCACGGCGGCGAAGAAATATGGCCCAATCCTTATACAAAGAAGCCACTTGACAACGATCCAGAGAGACGGCGTTGCACTGCAACAACAATAACCGCAGATGACTCGGAGCACTTCATTAATTCAATTAAGCATCAAAATTCCTTTTTTAAGCTTCAGAGAATCACAGCATACATTCTTCGATTCACGGCACATGCGAGACAGACTAACCAAGGAACAACAAAAATGTCTCACTCAGCCCAGAGGAACTTGATGTAGCAGAAACTATCATCATAAAACTAATGCAGAAACAAGAATTCAAAGAGGACTTCCAACACCTGGAGCAGTTGGGAGAAGTAGCCCAAAATGTCAAGTGTTAAGTGTGGTGTGCAGTTGTGTTTTAGCAAATGTTATGTTTTCAAGTGTTTTAATTATTTTTTAGTTCTTTGTTAATCGCTTTAGCTTGTCTAGTTTAATTATTGTGTATTTTTCTGGGTGGAATTTAATCTAAACTTTTGTAATTGTATATTTTCAGTGCTAGTGTGATTCTAACCCTACTTTTCTGTGTACAACGTGCTTCTGTTGCATCACCTTACTAAATTAATTTTTCGGTGTCGGTATTTAAATCTCCTTAATTATGGACTGCTGTGGTTTTTGTCGCGCCGAATTCGATGGGTCTTCCGAGTTTATAGCTTGCGATGGTGTCTGTGGTAAAGCGTTCCACACCTCCTGCGTTAAGCTCGAGAAGGCTGCGTTTAATCTTTTAAAAAAGTCACGTAATTTACTGTGGGTCTGCGACTCATGTGGGCGAGCCCCATCTCACACTTTTTTTGACACGCTCGCGTTGTACCGGGGGGACCTGGACAACCTTAGGACCATGGTGGTTGGCCTATCGGACAAGGTTAACCTTAATGCCCAGTCAATTGAGCAAAAAAGGGTTGACTGCTCAATTTCAACTGTCGTTGACTGCCCTCAACAACCTAATGCTGTTTCAAAAAAAAATGAAAAATAAAAAATCTAAAACACAGGCGATTTTGTCGAGTGATAGATTCAGCCCGCAAAATACGTCAATCCCTGTTAGTCAGGCTCCTTCTTCGGCAGGTGTGGCCGTATCTAGCGCAGGGAGTCAATGCGCAAATATAACCACTCTAGCTCTTGTTTCGGAATCCGCAATACCGAATAATAATATTATTACTTCAGTGTCCACATTAGGGAATGGTAAAGGCACCTCCTTGAGGACAGTACCAAAACCTTCAAGTGTTTTCGTTACTCAGTTCTCTCCTGAAACGTTGTGTGATGATATATTGACGTATCTTAAATCCAAAAACATTGCAACAGAGAGTATTTCTTGTCGTAAAATTAGTAAATCCTCGAAACCGGTTGCATCATTTGTCTTACCTGTTTCAGCAGATATGCAGGAAAAGTTATTAGATCCCTTATTCTGGCCCTCCGGCGATTTCACTAAATTATTTGTACCTTCCGTGCGCCAACCTAGAAATACAGTTAATATAAGCAATGTTATTCCAAAAAACTGAAGTCGCTTTCCCTTTACTATCAAAATGTAAGGGGGATTCGGACAAAAACTGCACATATCTTCAAATCCTCTGTTGCAACTTGTTTTGATATCGTTGCTTTCACTGAAACTTGGCTGCATCACGGCTTTCGTGATGCCGAAATTTTGGACAATTCTTACCAGATTTTTAGGAAAGATAGACATACGGATTCTGAGGCTCGTGGCGGTGGCGTACTCCTCGCATGCAAAAACATTTTTAACTGCAGCCAAATTGGGGTTCCAAGTTTTTCCAACACTCTTGACACTGAACTTATAGTTCTTAAGCTATCTCTTTTAAAACACGACTTATACATAATATGTTGCTATATTCCTCCAGACTCCATAAACATTGTTGATGACAAAGGTCAGAATATTTACGACCTACTCACTTCAACATCTAATTTTATTCACGGCAAGATGCAACCTCTTGACGAACTACTACTAATTGGTGATTTCAACTTACCTAATATACAATGTGTACTAAATGAAGATGACGATGACTATCTTCCTCTTAATAACTTGTCAACAAAGGAATCACTATTCGTGGACACTATGTCATCTCTTGGTCTCAGCCAAATCAGTAATGTAAAGAATGACATGGGGAGTCAGTTGGACCTGGTTTTCTCTACTGACGCGGGTAACATATTAGTTGAATCTAGCCCCGTTATAATGTCTACTCTTGACAAATATCACCCCCCTCTACTAATATCATATTGCTTTGAAACCGAAAACATTACTAATTGTGACGAAACACAATATTTTTTCAATTTTAGAAAGGCTAACTTTTCGGAACTTTCCAGTAGACTTACCTCTATTGATTTCAACACATTACTGTCTAGCAATAGTGTTGACGAAGACGTCTCTAAATTTTACATAATTCTTTTCGATTTATTTTCCTCTCACGTTCCCCGCGAGCGACAGCGGTCCTCTAAAACATCTCCGCCATGGTTCAATAAAGAACTAAAACATCTTAAAAATAAAAAATAAATTGTGGAAAAGATATATGAGTGATAAAGGCATTATAAGTCACAATAATTTCCTCACATCCTATAATGATTTCAAAGAACTTTCCTCTACACTTTATGATGAATATATTCAAAGCATGCGTGCGAAATTATTTCGTGACCCACGTATCTTTTTAAAGTTCATTAATATGAAGAAAAAAACGGACAACTACCCCAATACCATGAGGTACAAAGATTCTGCTAGTGATGATTCATCCGAAATTTGCAATATGTTTGCTTCTTATTTTGACAATGCATTTTCTTCGTCCAATTTCCTTCCTCGAAATGACAACTTCAGTCATATGAACGATTCTCATAACGTTTCATTCACTACCCCTACAATTGCGAGAGAGGATATACTCGATCATATTAATGGGCTTCCAAATGACTTCACGACGGGTCCTGATGGGATCCCTCCAGCTTTCTTGAAGTCATGCTGCCATGCCCTTGCATCTCCGCTGAGAATTATTTTCCAAAAATCGCTCAATAGCGGTTGTTTCCCACAGCTATGGAAAAATTCTTTTATCATGCCTATCCACAAAAAAGGTAGTAAAAGTGAAATTTCTAACTATAGACCTATTGCAAAATTATCTTGTATGCCTAAATTATTCGAATCTATCATTTACTCTCAGTTATCAATTTCCTGCAAGAATTTGCTTTCTTCAAACCAGCATGGATTTATCTCGGGCAGGTCTACAACCACTAACTTGTTGGAATTTGTCTCGCATACCGTTGGCGGGTTTGCAAAAGGCTATCAGACAGATTGTATTTATACTGACTTCAGTAAAGCGTTCGACAAGTTATCTCACTCCGTGATACTCTTTAAAATGGAAAAGTATGGGTTTCACCCAACATTTATAAAATGGACGGAGTCTTATTTAGATAACAGAACATATCAAATACTATTCGGTCATTCCGTCTCCAGAGTCCTGAAAGCTTCGTCCGGCGTACCTCAAGGGAGACACTTGGGCCCGTTGTTTTTCATTCTATCTATTGACGACATTGTCTCTGTTGTGAGGCACTGCAAAGTATTGATTTATGCTGACGATATTAAACTTTTCGCTCAGATTAAATCTGTTAACGATTGTGAACTGGTACAAGGTGATCTTAACAAATTTTACGTTTGGTGCAAAAACAATAATTTGGCGCTCAATATCGACAAATGTGAGGTTATGACTTTCCACAGGAATCAGAAACCAATCACTTATGATTATGTGTTCTCGGATTCCACGATTCGCCGTCGCGAGGGTGCTGTTTGTGATTTGGGTGTTAAATGTGACCATAGATTGAATTTTATATCCCACATTAACTATATGGTATCTAAGAGTAATTCTATGCTGGGCTTTATTAAACGTTGGTCTCGAGAGTTCTCGAATCCCACCATAATACTGCGTTTGTACACTTGCTTTGTGAGACCTCTCCTTGAATACGCTAGCCAGGTCTGGTCTCCATTTTACGGTACACACATCGAACGCATCGAGTCTGTTCAGCGGAACTTCCTACGCTTCGCTCTCAAGCACCTACCCTGGAACAATTCATTGATTCTTCCACCTTATGAGGATCGCTTGAAGCTTTTAAATATGCACTCCCTCGAAAAACGTCGCATGGTCGCTGATGTAACTTTGTGCATCAACTCTTAAACGCGAATATTGATTCTCCCCTTCTACTTAGCAAAATCTCTTTCCGTGATAGTGCGCACAATTTGAGAAGGTTACCTCTGTTGCATGTTAACGCCGCAAGATCCAACTTTAGTATGTATGAACCCATCAATCGCATGTGCATTGTTGTTAATATTAAGGCTGAGCATTTTGTCGTTGACATTTCCAAGCATGTTTTAAAGGAACGTCTATATAATACTTAAATTTCTGTTTCCATGTCGCATTGCATGTCATCTCATTCGGTGTTTGGTCTATGTTTAGTTTAACATACTAATACTAACACCGACTAAGTGATGAATCGCATGTATTGTTGAGACGTTTATTTATTAAACGTGTCCATGCAGCGAGCTTGTGTAAAGCTGGTTCTGATAGTCATAATTAAAACAGTTCACTCATCAGCCTCACACCCTTTATTGACGAAAAAGGAATCACTAGAGTGGGGGGAAGATTGGAAGAATCTCAGTTATCATACAACGGCAAGCATCCAGTGTTGTTGCCACCGTCACACCAGTTTACTAAATTATTGATCAATGATATTCACAAATCGAATTATCACGTGGGACCCCAGGCCTTGCTCTCAATAACCAGGCAAAAATTCTGGCCTCTGAATGGCAAAACACTTGCACGCTCAGTAGTTCAGCACTGTGTTCAGTGTGCCAAAGCCAAACCAAAATTTTTGTCACAACTAATGGGCAACTTACCTCTATATAGAGTACAACCAGCACGCCCTTCATCAATGTTGGTGTCGACTTCTGCGGACCAATGTACACTCACTTCAAGATTAGAGGAAAAAGACCACAGAAGTCATACATAGCCGTTTTTTGCTGCTTCACATCAAAAGCAACACACTTTGAGGTAGTCACTGATTTATCATCAGAAGGCTTCATAGGGGCCCTGAAACAAACGTTTCATAGCGCGAAGAGTTCATTGCAAGACCATATACTGCGACAACGCCACCAACTTCGTGGGCGCCAAGAATAAACTTGAGGAAATGAAAGACATAATTGCTTCCGATAAAGAAAGAGAAACCATAATTACGGCATGCAGCTCAAAAGGGATCGACTTCCGTTTCATCCCCCCCCCCCCCCTAGGGCTCCGAATTTTGGTGGACTGTGGGAAGCGGCCGTGAAATCTGCTAAAAACCTTCTACACAAAGTACTAGCAGCCGCATCGCTCACTTATGAAGAGCTGGAAACTGTCATCATAGAAATTGAAGCAATTCTAAATTCCAGACCAATAACTGCAATGTCGTCAGATCCCAACGATTTAACAGCCTTAACAACCGGGCACTTCCTCATTGGCGAACCATTGACCAGTTCAATCGATCCCCGAGCACAACTTCAGAATGTAAATTTGCTGACGCGTTGGAAACTTGTGTCGTACATCAAAAATCAGCTCTGGCAGCGGTGGTCCAATGAATATCTAAATCAGTTACAACACAGATATAAGTGGAAGCAAAAATGTCAGAATATTAGGGCCGGAGATATGGTCATCATAAAAGAAGATAATACTCCTTCCTTAAAATGGCCACTAGGACGAGTGATCAACGTCATCAACGGGACCGACGGACTCGTACGAGTAGCAGACATCAGAACCTCCAGCGGAACGCTTCGACGAGCCATACACAGGTTAGCACCACTGCCTCTAGAGAAGGAGATCTCTGACAATGAAGTGGTGCCGTTCTTGTGCCAACAACAGGAAAGCAACACCACTGAATTGTCCAGAAACGGCACCCGACATAACTCCGAAAAGGATGAAAGTGACTAACAACCCTCGAAAAAACAAAGTCAGTCATTTGGCACTGCATTAGTCACGCTACTACTCACATGCCTAATCTTACCGACAGCCAAGGGATCGCCAGTTACAATAACGCGCCCTTCAAATCTCGACCTGATATATTCGAAGTTGAAAATCTAGGAGTGACCAACATAATTTCCAGCGAATGGCATCTCATCGCGTATTATGACATGGAGCCTTACTGGAAGGAGTTTTCTGCCTTTAGCAACTGCACTAAACCACTGGACCACATATGTAGTTCTATGGATGAAGGAGAACTATGCCTTCGAACAACTAATCAATTCAAATATCTTTATGAGGAGCTCTCCAAGGGGAACGAATTACTAACACCTCCCATTGACAGAAAACGATCGAAGAGAGGAGTCCTAAATATCGTGGGCAACGTAGCAAACACTCTCTTTGGGCTGCTTGACTCAGAGTACGCAGAGAAGATGTCCCAAACCATCGAAAACATCAATAAAAATTAGCACTTCCTCCTCGACCTCATAAAAAATCAAACATCAATCATAGATGCAACAACAAACATCATCAAAACAGAAGGAGGAACAATAAGCAAGCAACTCCACGAGCTTGAACTCCAAATCGATCAGATCAATAAGGCAATTAATGTCATCAGAGAAGAGATGTTTCAAGAAAGGCTGAACCACTTGTTCATTTCAGTAGGAATTCAAACTATGTTAACAGCATCGAATTTCCTCAGAATTCAAGATTCTATATTGGATGTCCTCATCCACACTCATCAAGGTAAAATCAGCCCACGCTTGATCTCTCCGGCGCAATTGCAAGGGGAACTAGTGTGCATAAAAAATAACCTCCCCTCTTCATTGAGGCTCCCTACAACACAAGATGAAGTATTGAAACAGTATCGTCTCATGAGCATTGAAGGCAGGGTATTAGGCAGACACATCATCTTCAGAATAAGGCTCCCACTACTAACAACGGACGAATTTGAACTACTTAGGCTGACACCGGTCCCAGTCTTAGTCAACGATACTGCCGTCGCCATAAGGCCATCACATCCATATTTGATTATCAACTTGCATCGAGATTTGTATTACCCCCTCACAGAGCAAGAGTTGATGTCCTGTATTTCCATAACGGAAGAGAAACATCTCTGCAGACAAACACATCCCACATACCATAAGGGCTCCATCATTAGCAACTGTGAGGTGAGCCTTATCAATCACCTACCTCAGCCTGACTCTTGCCAAATAATGAGGACAGAAAACGGACCACACTGGATCCATTTCCACAATGTCAATCAGTGGATTTACGTCTTGGGTCAGAAAACCACAATCAACATTGTATGCGGCGACAACGTTACCGAGGAGACAATTGATGGTACCGGAATTCTTAAAATTCAGAAAGATTGTGTCATGAAACAACCGCTACTCACTATAAGAGGGCACAAAGTATTACAGTCCACATCAAGGATGTTCTACGTGCCTGCGAGCAGCCTAACAGAAGTAGTAGTGCCAGAAAAGTTAGCCCCAGTACTCCGCTACACATCCATTATCAGCCAGATTTGACCGAATTGGAATCTATCAAGAGGCAACTTGCACAGCTTTCCAGTGATCTACCAGGAAGAGTCTACGCTCACGACACCCATCAATTCGCGATCAGCTATGCCGGAATTTTCCTCATCATAACCGTCATCATCTACCTACTTTGGAGATGCCGGCCTACCATGTGCTCACGACTAACCAGCCAAGATGTCAAGGCGCAAGCGGAGAACAACCCACCAAACAATTCTATTGAAGATGAAAAATTCATCGTAAAATATGAGGTTTAGTACGCTAAATAGTTTTAACGAATGTTGGAAATAAGTTAGCTAGGCGTAAGTGTATTAAGGTCATACACATCTTGTTAGAAATTAATTAGGCGTAGGTAAAAGGCAATAAATACATGCAAGGTTTTCCTTCCTCCAATTTTGTTGTTCACATTGTTATTCAACACCTTTCGGTTGAATTGTCATTCAACGCGGGGGAGAATGTTAACATTTGGGCATTCTTTCATGATCCAGATATTTCACAAGCAAAATAAATATTTTAAACAATTTCACTTTCTCACGATGTTCACTTTTTCGTAATGCTTTTATTGCAAACAAGCAGCATAAATGCAACACAAACACTTCTGACCAGTTGCAGTGCTTGAGCAGCTCACATTTTGTCTGGCCATTCAACACTCTCAAGGTAAAATTCTTGACTTATCATTTGGTAAATTCGTGAAAAATTTATTTCCCAGGGAGGAAAATATTGCATGCTAAGCTTTTTCAATGGATTTAGCTAAGTTAGTTAGAATAAGATCGCAGGTAAGAGTTTTTTTTGTTATATAAAAAAGGTGAATTGTTGGAATAAAGCTAGTTCGTTGAGTAATTTAGAAAACAAACAAGCCTATTTTTCTTTTCTCTTGGTGAGGCTGCCAAGAGCAGAACCATTCAAAACAACTGGAGTATCAGTACAAGCACTGTTTGCTCCCACAACAAAATCACGGTACAAGCACCGTTGGTAATCGTCGTTATCTCAACACAGCGAGTATTAGTACAAGCACTAATTACTCTACCAACAAGACCACGGTTCAAGCACCGTTGGTCCTCTCTGAAGATCGACGCACACAAGTCAAGGCAAAAGAGTCTTGGCTCATCACTCATAATCTTCACAAATTTCCCACATTCTACCTCTATCCTTAGAGTTTAATTCTTCATCTAGGCTTATTTCTTCATGTAGTTTTTGCAATCGGTTAATATCGCGATAAATTCTTTGGCAAGTACTATTCTTCTTTACTTCAGTTGCTATTTCCACTGCGTTTATTTGTTTACTTTCATTCACCACTTTCTTATTTATATTCTCAACTTTTCCTTCACTAAGTCTTACTATATCATAATCTTCTGTAGCGTATACACCCTTACGCTACTTTTGTTTGGCTTCTCTACGTCTGTATAATTTAATAAAATTTAGCTATTTCCGAGAAGTAGCTCTATGCTACTTCTCCCTATGAGAAAATTCCTGAAAAGTTAAAATTTATATATTTTCGATAAGTAGCCCTATGCTACTTCTCCATCGTACCAAAATTCCTGGAAGAATAAAAGATAAAAATTTATATATTTTCAAGAAGTAGAACTATGCTACTTCTTCATATTAGAAAATTCCTGAAAAGATAAAATTTATATATTTTCAAGATGCTACTTATGCTACCTATGCTACTTCTCCATAGTACAAAAAATTCCTGGAAAAATAAAAGATAAAATCTATGTATTTACAAGAAGTAGCCCTATGCTACTTCTTCATATTAAAAAAATTCCTGAAAAGATAAAGACATATTTATACATACCCGCATACAAGCCCAGATCTAAAAGAAACAACAACAGCAGCAGAATATTTTTCAGTCGAAAAAATAATAAAATGTGCAAAATGAGCACAAAAATACAATTTTTCTTTTAAAACTTACCGCTAGTCAACCACATCAAAGCGACGGAAACGGCAATTCGCCTAGCTGTAACAGATCACGTGATGCCATCATGCAATGTGTTGTAGCAGGCTTGAAAAAAAGAACAAAAAAATTCTGAGAAGAAAAAAAGGCGCTCGCTTGCCGGTGGCTGAGTGAAGAACGATGGAATGTAGGGAGACTGCTGGTAGTCGGGAAGTTGCTTTTTGGCTTTGAATGAGAACGGTCGCAGAAAAATTGAGTCGCGATTCCTCTTTATTTAAAATCAGTCTTTAGAGTTTTTTTTGCTTTTGTGAACTGAAAGGAAAAATTTTAGTTTATTCATTCTGGTCGTGAATTTTTGTTAATTAGAATATTTACCTGTGCAACAGTGATTTTTCCTAAAGATCTTTCTCATAGTGGACTGAGAGAAAAAAAATGTTATTAATGTCGCGCATTCATAGATTGTGTTAATTAGAATATTTACCTGTGCAAGAGTGATTCTTCCTAAAGATCTTTCCAATAGTGGACTGAAAGAAAAATTTTAGTATTAACGTTGCACATTCATAAATGATATTAATTAGATTATTTACCTGTGTGCCAGTGATTTTTCACATAGATCTTTCTAATAGTGAACTGAAAGAAAATGTTGTTATTAAGGTTGCGCATTCAAGAAGTTTTAGTAGTTGAATTATTTACCTGTGCGCCAGTGATTTTCATTTAGATTCTTTTCACATGGATCTTTCTAATAGTGAACTGAAAGAAAATGTTATTATTAAGTTGCGCATTCAAGAAATTTTATTAATTGAATTATTTACCTGAGCGCCAGTGATTTTCATTTAGAATTTTCATGTAAATCTTTCTAATAGTGAACTGAAAGTAAATTTTAGTATTAATGCTGCGCATTTATAAGTTTTAGTATTTGAAATATTTACCTGTGCGACGGTGATTTTTCACATAGATTTTCTAATAGTGAACTGAAAGGAAATGTTGGTATTGAGGTTGCGCATTCATAAATTTTATTAACTGGAATACTTACCCGTGCGACAGTGATTTTTCATATAGATCTTTCTAATAGGGAACTGAAAGAAAATGTTGGTATTAAGGTTGCGCATTCATGAATTTTATTGATTGGATTATCTACTTTGTGCGCCAGTGATTTTCATTAAAAATTTTTTCATATAGATCTTTCTAATAGTGAACTGAAAGAAAATTTTAGAATTAATGTTGCGCATTTATAAATTGTATTAACTAGAATATTTACCTGCGCTACAGTGATTTTTGCTAAAGATCTTTCCAATACTGAACTGAAAGAAAATTTTAGTATTAACGTTGCGCATTCATGAAATTTTATTAATTGGATTACTTACCTGTGCGACAGTGATTTTTTTTTATTCTTGAATGTTATTGATTGGATTACCTACCTGTGCGACAGTGATTTTTATGTAGATTTCCCTATTAGTGAACTGAAAAGAAAATTTTGGTTGATGCATTCTATGCAGTCGTAATTTGTATTAATTGGAATATTTACCTGCGCGACAGTGATTTTCATATATCATCATATTGGTAAACTGTAGAGCAAATTTCGGTTTAACCATTCTGTGCACACATAATTTGCATTATTTGAAATACTTACCTGTGCGTCAGTGAGTCTTATATACCATAGTAGTGGCGAACCAGAGAGAAAATTTGGGGAAAAGTTTCCTTGCACGTAACAAAGATCATTTTGAAAATTTTACCTGCGTCACGCTAAGTGGGATTTATACCGGCGAGGAAGTATCCCTCTGGCAGAAGTTACGGCAAAACATTTCGCTCTTACATATCCGAAGGAGCAGGGAAGCGAGGAGGTGAGCTCAGACTTCAACGTAGTCCTGAAGCAGCTAGCAGATAGTTGGAAAACCAGTGTCCAACCCTTTTGGTGATGGAGGAAACCTCGAATATGATTAAATCAGGTGTTATGGTAAGTCCACAGCGGTCCACAAGGTTAGTTCAAATTTTCTCTAAGTATTATTATTTGCTTCGTGTTTCTTTTATTCCTAATTTTACAGTGTTAACATCATTTATTGTACATCTATGGTTAGGCGTCGATCACAGGGTTCGATAAGTCACATAATAGGAAAGCGCTTATTGGGGCTAGTCGTAAGGATTCAGATCTAGATTAATATTAACCGGAGGCTTTGTTTCCTTTAGTTTTTTTTTGTATATATACCATGTTAGTCCTTTTTGTGATCGGGTTTCCTCCCTCGTAAGTGATTCATATGCTTGAACATCCTCAATAAATAACCTACTTTGATTTGGAGTTGATGAAATTATGAGTTCCTTGATACGCCTTCCTTCTTCTTTTGGGTGATTTAGTTTGCTCACTTTTGGCCGTCCTTCTCCAAGTTGCTTTCTTCTTTTGTTTACAGGTTGGTAACGGATTCAGCGCGATGGAGTGAGTAGTTCCATAAAGGGGATGGTCGCGGACAGGAAGGAGGTCGTTTCCACATACACGGCAATAGATGTAAAACACGTACAGATGGGGCTGAGCATTTCGAAACGGCTTTGGAGGCTTAGCCAGGGTGGATGGGGGCGATTGGGCCCAACATTACCCAAAGCCGGGTTCTCAACAACATCAGAGACCGCTTTCATCTCTCTCACTCTCTCTAAATCGCTCATTTGCCAGCGTTGTAAACTCTCCGGGTGAATTAACACTTGTTCGTCGTGGCTGAGGTCTTCTATTCTCCTTCTTTTGCAGGATGTAAATAAAATCAATTTTCTTCTTTTTAGGCTTTCAGGTTCCACCATGAGAAGGAAGCCTGCATTAGATCTTTTTTTTTCTGTCCGTCTGTCTGATCAGTTATGTTGACGATTTTGCACAGCTTAACAAGCATCAAGGGATGTGGGTGGCAAGAACCACCCCAAGCCGGCTGATCGCTAGCGGTTTGCTGTGCAGCCACCCACACTAATCCCGCGATGATTTTGTAACAAAGAGGTGTCGGATGCAGTATGTATCTACATTCAAGTACAAGTAAACGTAGGTAGATCTGTCGGCTGACAAGCTCGTCGTTACAAATGGCGCCCAAATTGGTTTTTTTTTTTTGGCCTTTAGTCAAGCATCTCTTGGCAAAAGTGCAATTACTGATTTTAATGATTTTTTTTTCTGGTCGCCCATTTGTCGTTACAAATGGCGCCCAAGCTTTGGTTTTATTTCTTCGCATTTAGTCAAGCTTCTCTTGACTAGAATGCAATTGCTATTTCAATTTTATTTTCTCAATTTTTGTTTTGTGTTATTATCACTATTAGAACTTTTCTTTGTTTTGTAAGACCTCAGTATGTTTTAAGCTGACGCAAGTGATTTGCTGGGTCTACGCAGAGCTCTTCTTGCTTCTGTGGAGTGCGAAAGTTTCATGATAGCTCCTTTTTGGCTCTCGTTAGGCCCGACCTTTGTGTCGCGGCTGGGTCACTCGACCATGGTTTTGGCTGTATGTGCGATCGCAAACTGCCTTCGGGCAAGTCTAAGGCAATTTCTACCTTAAATTTAACAGTTTTCTGGTTTAAGTGCTCATCACCTCGGCAACAAGCGAGTCTTGTGCGCGAGGCGTACCACTTTTGAAGCCAAGCTTCGGCTCGTGGACGCCGAGATGACGACCACTTGTCAGTTTGACTTTCATGACGAGCTGGTCAGCTGACCCAAACCTGGCAAGTTGTTGAACGATGTTCTTCTTTTGATTCTGTCCTTGTCTGTGCATTGGTGTCAGCTTACCGGTTTTAGTGTGCGACTTCGCACCAGATTTTTTTTCGTTCAAACCCTTCTTCCCTTATTATTAAATTCAGTAATCCCTCTGGAGGCTCCTTGATGGAAGTGTGAGTTGTTCAGTTTGCAGTGCTCAGTTAGCGTTGTATGCGATGCGTACGCTTTTGAAATTAATTCCGCTTACATCTGCTGGTTCCGGGGAGGAGCCAATATATTATTAAATTTGTATGGTGTTTCGGGCTGTGAGCCATTTTAGTTTTGGGGTTTTTTTTTAAAGAAAAAAAAACTGCTTTGAGGTTTGCATTGTCACCTTTGGCATATATAAGCATTCATGTTTTTTTCTTCTGCCTGTTAATTATTTTGATGATACTAATATATACAATCAGCTACTGCTTCTCTCCTGAGTGCTGGCAGCCACTGAGTTACCGACAACTCACATTCGCCTTTCATCTCAACTTCATTCCCCATTTACCTTCCCTAACATCTAGTGATGGGAGGCTAAGTCGATTAGTGGTTGTTGAACGTTGTATGCGATGCATACTGTTATGGATCTTATTTCCGTTTTCTTCTGCTGGTTCCGAGAAGAAGCCCGTATTATTTATCGTTTTAGTTGGGTTGTCCCATTCAGATATTTAGTTTTAGTTGGGTTGTCCCGCACAGATATTTAGTTTTGGTTGGGTTGTCCCGTTCAGTTATCATATAAATCACCGCTACGGCTTCTTACTCGAGTACCAGCAGCCACTTGATCACCGACCTCTCACCTTTCCTTGATCTGTTGACTTCAGTCTCTTACCAAGTAGATAAACGATGTTCATCCCTCCTGATTTTATCCTTGGTAAAGTAGTGTTCATCCTGATCATCCTAACATGGGACGGCAGCTCTTCAGGCTCCGGTTCCAGAATTTTAGTTTTCTACAATTGCTAGTATGGACTGACTAAGTGCATAGTTGAACAATGTTCGCCGGCCAAGTGAGAGAGAGAGAGAGAGTTTTGTTTTTTTTTGTCCAGCAGGGCTGGAAAATAGGACTGTTTTTTCTGTTGTTGTGGTGTATGGGAGGCTGTCCTTTCGCGTTGATCCGTCATACCGACAAACCCTTTCTTAAATGAAGAACGTTAGTAATACCCATAGTATAAATCGATTGCTCGTGTAAGACACGCAGAATGTATAATCTCAAATCAGAGTAGTGTTTATTTTAATCGTATCGGCACGGTTCCGTAGGAATTCTCATCGTCATTATTATAAACGGTTTTTTTTATATATATATATATCTAGCACGATTTTTTTTCTCGACTGAATTATCTTCAGAATTAGCATAAACACATTTATACATTCTTTTTTTTACCCTTACTTGGCACAGTTTTCAGGTGAATATTCTCTTTCATTAGTATAGACACACTTTTTATTATTAGTTTTATTTTGGCACAATTTCGTCTGAACTAGCGCGACATTAGTGTAAACGCATAATTTTTTTTTTGTAGGTTAGGCTCACTTGGCACAGTTTCCATCTGATTTAGCTGCAGCACTAGCATAAACGCATTTATAATTTTTTTTCTCTTATTTTGTTTTATTTTTCTTTTATTTACACATTTGGTACAATTTTTCTGGGCATGCTTTTTAACCTTATGATAAAGGTATTGTGGGGTTTTTTTTATATATATACATACATACGTGGCACAATTTCCGGCTGCAGTATCTTCGAGATTCGTTAAACGCACTTGGGCAGTTTGTTGATTATACTTGGCGGAATTTTCGGGAATAGTCACATCATTGCTTCCCTATTGTATCTGGTAAAGTCTTCAGTTGAACTATTCTCGGCACTACCATAGACGCGTCCTTTTTTTCTAATTATTCAGTATAATTCTCGGGGGAACTCTTTTTTTGATATTAACACCAGAGCATTTCCTCGCGGGGTTTTTTTTTATTAATTTTAATTGTCGGGAGATTCAAACCAAGATGGACTTCTCCTTCTTATCACCGGATGAGCTTGAGGTCGAATTCTCTGTACGCAACCTTAGATCTGCTGACGCTAACGCTCGCCGTAAGCTCACAGAGGTGTGCGAGGCCGAGAAGTTGGAATCCGGCAGAGCATCCATTAAGTCTCACGCTTATAAAAATCCATCGCGCGAATTAGACTATATTATCAGTCGAGTCGACGATCTGAATCGTGACCTGTGTTCGGACCCCATCCGAACTTTCGAAGAACGTACGCGTTATACCAGTCAGGTGCTCCATGTACTCTATAGAGCCAAGCGGTTGCGTAACACGTCTCCCTCTGTCCAGGCTGATGCGCAAGCTTACGTGCAGACCTTGGAGGATATCCTGAGCCATGGCGAAGCTTCTCAGCCTACGACAGAGTCCCGTGGCAGAGGGCGCTGGAGGCGTAACGCTCACAGTTCCTGCGATTATCACGGATAGTCAAGGGTCCAACCCGTTGACAGGTGCAAAGCCGAAACAAGCTTGACCACGAAAGGCGCTGCGATGGACTTACCAGGACCTAACTTGGGGAACGTCCACACTAAGCCTGCCGAGTCGTACCTGGACTTTTCAATATTCGAAGAGCAGAGGGCTCAATCAGCTCCCACTGACATACCACACACGTTTGCTGGCCCAATGTCGGCAAGGTCACGTATTCCGTCGATCAACGATCGGTTGGAAAGCTTGAATAGAGGTCCAGTCACGGGAGTACCTCCGTTGCCGAGACAAGGTAATACTGGGTCTCTTGTACGACATTTATCGGGTTCGTTTCTTTCTCCGCTTAACATTCCAACTCATACTCGACAGCCAGCAGCGAGGGACCGTAACAGCGTATTTCACAGTCCTGTCTTCCGCTGGAAGTTGAATTTGGATGGCACATCCGGCCTGGATGTGACATAGTTCATATTTCGGGTAGAATTTCTGGCAGTGCTAGAACAAGTATCCGCCTCCGAATTGTGTGCTGGGTTCCCTACACTCGTTACCGGGGAAAGCGGCTAACTGGTATTGGATATATCTGCGAAATGAGCATACGCACTCGTGACAAGAGTTACGCTCAGCACTGCTATGCGAATTCCGCAGCCAGGAAACTGACTACGAAATTCGCAAGATAGTTGAGTCAAGGAGGCAAGGAGTGAACGAGTCCTTCAGTGCTTTTGGATTAGTGGTTCACACGTTAGTGTCCAAAATGAGCATACCGATCCCAGAAGCAGAGCTGGTGGAAATACTGCGACGTAACATGAAACCTGCCTTACAGGAGGCGTTACTCCTTTATCAGACTGATAACGTGCTAGATTTGAGGGACCTGTGTAACCGATTTGAAAAATTATGGTCCGATATAGGCTCTACGCGAGCAGTATTTGAATCACACTTTGTCCAATCGAATAGACGCCATTGAAATTCCACCGCGAGGCGTTCAAATTAATGCTCCGAGAGATATTCACCGACCCGCTAAATCTCGAGTGACATGTTGGAATTGCTCGGCGGAAGGTCGTGTCTACGTCAACTGTCCACTAGGACCACAGAGGGTCTTCTGCTATGGATGCGGTGCAGTGGGGTTAATTAAAACGAAATGCAGGGCTTGCTTGTCGGGAAACCAAGGCAGGGGTCAACATTTTGTAGATGGTCAGCGCCGTTTGACTCCAAGCCAAACCTTCAGGCGCACGACAGAAGAAGCGGCTACCAACACCGAGCCCGACCGCTACCGTTAACTCCACGGCGTAGAGCTGTCAGCGATGTTGCAGCGCTCCCAAAACATAAAACTCGCGAACCCAGATTGAATTCTAAACCTGATAACAGTCTTAAAGTAAACATGTCTAACTCTTCCACTCAGACAGAGAATCCCAGCATGCAAAGCACGCCAAATTTTACCACCTAATCGGAAACCTGTCCCCTCAGAAAGATGTAGCTGCACCTTCTCGGATGAAAGCTCGTCAATATCTACCTCGGATATAGAGGTTGCATCGTTTTGTGTCAGCGAATTCCCATCGGCTTCGGGGTCCATTTCCTCCAGGACTGTCCCACGCACACATAGGTACCTCACCCTGCGTATAGTCATAAGGGCTGCCATTGCCGAAACAGTAGCATCCGATGAAGAGGATCCTTGGGATCCTCGTCCTTATGCCGATGTCTACATTCGGGGACGATAGATACGAGGTTTATTGGATAGCGGTGCAAATGTGAGCGTGGTCGAGGCTGGAGCAGAGAGTTTCCTGAGCAAGAAGGGGATTTCGTTCCACTCGATGCTGTCTTCAGTTTGTACCGCTGATGGGCGGCAGCAAAAGGTCCTGGGGCACATACGGGCCCTCGTAAAATAGGGGGAAAAGACGCGTATGATGAGACTGCACATAGCTCCCTCTCTTCAGCAACACCTGTACCTGGGAATCGATTTTTGGAAGGCATTCGGCTTAAGACCTCTCATGTTAAGTGAGCTTCACTCCTTACCAAAAGCCTCACCTTCTAGTTCGCAACAGCACGATCTTTCAGAATACGACTCGCAACATTTGCAGGAGGTGATCACCTCCTTTCCATCATTCAGTCAGCAAGGCTTGGGTCTCACCACGTTGGTAGAGCATGAGATAGACATTGGTCTGGCGAAACCCATCAACGTTTCTATTCAGTGTCTCCGGCAGTGCAGAAATCCTTATACGATGAGCTTGACCGAATGCCAACGCTAGGAGTCATTGAGGAGAGTCAAAGTTCATGGTCGTCACCAGTCACTTTAGTTAAGAAGGCTAACGGTAAAATGCACCTCTGTCTGGACGCCCTAAAATTAAACTCCGTAACAGTCCCAGATGCCTTTCCCTTACCTCTTATAGATGGACTCCTCAGTAGACTCCAGGAGACAAAGTTCATCTCTGCCATAGATTTAAAGGATGCGTTCTGGCAGATCCCTCTCGCTGTGGGATCAAGAGACAAAACGGCTTTCGCAGTGCTGGGAAGACCCCTATACCAGTTCAAGGTGCTTCCGTTTGGACTTTGCAACGCTCCGCAGACAATGTGCAAGCTGATGTGCAAGGTCATCCCTCACCAACTGCATGACCGAGTGTCGGTGTATCTTGACGACTTACTCATTACTTCCTCCACGTTTGACGAACACCTAAGGCTTCTGGCGGAAGTCGCGTCGTTGCTTCTCGCTGCCGACCTGACGATCAACGTGGAGAAAAGTAAGTTTTGTATGAGAGAGGTCAGATATCTTGGCTTTGTAGTTGGGGATGGGTGCTTGCGGGCCGATCCCTAAAATGTCACTGCTATTCAGAGCTCGCCAAGGCCAACAAACTGTCAAGAAAATACGTAGCTTCCTCGCTATGCGGCTGGTATAGGAGGTTCATTCCACATTTCGCTACCATCGCTAGTCCTCTGACGGACCATCTTAAGAAAAACATCAAGTTCGAGTGGAGCGAACAAGCTGAACTGGCATTCCAACTATTGTTGGAGCCTCAAACTCCAGGCCTTCAAGTTTCACATTGAATACCGTAAGGTAAGGCCAATGTGGTGGCTGATGCTCTTTCCAGGTCATTTGCTGACGAGGCAGCGGAACACCACACAGACGAGTAAGTTTATCCTGCGCAAGTCAGTTCGCTTGATTTGAAGTCTCCCGCATTCCATGAGAAAAACGTATGTGGAGAGAATCCAGCGGATCACTTTCAATCCAAGCGGTTTTCAGAACTTACGAATTAGCGGTGGTAAGGTATATATCTCATTTTCGTTTCCAAATAACAACGTCTCAGAGGATCGGGTTCAGTGAAAGCTATGGATTCCTGATAGTCTGACTGGCGATTTGATAAAATGCGAGCATAGTCCTCTATAGCAGCACATTTCGGTTTCGCAAAAACCTTAGAGAAACTACGTCGTCAGTATTACTAGTCGAGCATGGCTTCAGAAGACCGACAGTTCATAAACGCCTGCGAAACGTGTAAACTGATCAAGCCGACCAATGTATCTTCAAGACTTCCCTAGGCACGATACGCACTACCGAGCTGCCACGGCAACGCATCTTCTGTGATTTTTTAGGTCAATAACCGCGTAGTCGAGGTGGTAATAGGTATATCTTCATCGTACTGGATCACTTATCTAAGTTTGTTTTGTTGGAGGCCACATCCTCGCGGGTTGTCAAATTCCTGGAGCAAACGGTCTTCTTAATGTTTAGAGTTCCGGAAATGGTACATTCAGACAATGGTAGTCAGTTCATTGCAAAGATATTCGTCCAATTGTTAGATCATTATGGGGTGAAACACATCATCTCACCAGCCTACTCCCCTCAATCAAACGCCTCTGAGCGTGTTAATCAGTCAGTTTTTGGCAGCGATCCGCGCCTACGTCGGCACAGAGCATCGAAATTGGGACGAACATCTGAGCGAGATTGGCTTCGCCATCCGTACTGTCGTGCATGAGTCGTCTAAATGCTCGCCATATTTCTTGCTTTTCGGTCGACATCCGGTGACAAGCGGTAGCTCATATCAACTTCTGCGAGTATGAAGGCAGATTCCGATGGGGCTATTGAGTATATACCTGTCAACCAAAAGCTTCAGCTGTTGCGCGATGAAGTAAAGTTCCGTCTTACGGAGGCGTATCGAAAGTACGCTGCTGGTTACAACTTGCGAACTCGAGAAAGAGCTTTTGTACCTGGACAGACTGTGTATGTCCGAAATTTTATGCAAAGTAGCGCAGTCGATCGCTTTGCTGCCAAATTGGCACCTAAGTTCATAAAAGCGACTATTGTAGAACGAATCCGCAGGATTCCATACCATCTGCAGAATGCTAAGGGTCTCTCGATCGGAATTTTTCATGCTCAGGATATTAAGTCTTGATCAAAGTTGATTAGATCTCGGTAGCCCTAAGAAGGCATCCGGCAAGCTTCACTTGTGAACTACAGGTTATCGCAAACCCTCCTACTACTTCCTCAGTGGTGGGTGATAAACATGTTTTCACTTTGTTACTAACCAGTTTTGGGTTAGCCTTCACCTGAAGGATTTTATTTTTCTGTCTTTCTTCGGTTTCCTTCCAATTAAAAGGTCTCCGAGCGGTGGCTGGTATGGCTGAAGCCTCAGTGGAGTGTAGTTTTTTTTATGTGTATTATCTCTAAACTACAAGTTCAGATAATCCCAGTCTTTGTTACTAACCCCTTCTGGGTTAGCCTGCATCTGAAGGATTTTTCTTTCCTATCCTTTCTTCAATTTCCTTAGAGCTTGAATCCGCTTGCTGAATCCCGCGGGATTTCCGTCATCCTGAGTGAGTTGATAGATGAATTCTATCTGTTACGAAGCGATTTCCTCTCTTGGGATTGAGGGGAGTTTCCGGGGTGTTGCGACTGGATTCAGCACAACACAGAACGATAAGTAGCGGCATTTCACAGACGAAGTCGTAACCTCGAGCCGAACATTCCCGTACCCAATAAATCAATCGCTGCACCTCTTCCTGGTCAGTTCATTTGGCGAGCCGAGTTGGTAGACGACGTCTATCGGTAGATCAGTCCTCCCTCGTCCAAGACGAACTGGGATCAGGGCAGCAAATGGGATCCGATTTCTCAATAACCCAGGGTATAGTGTATGCCCGGATTGGGACTCTTGTGGGTCGTCCCCACGTTGGGCGCGTTGTGGGTGGATCTATTCCCTTTAAGTGCATATCCTGACATATGTCTCATGTCAAAGCCCGGCTTGAGACTCTTGTGGGTCGTCCCCCACGTTTGGCGCGGCTGCAAAAATATTATTCATAGTTCACCTCCCGAGTCGACCTTCTTGTTTTTTTTTGTTTTCTCTCTTTTCTCTCCCTCCTCGTTTTGCCCGACATGAGACTCTATTCTCGGTGGGTCGTCCCCACGCTGTAGCGTATACCCCTTTACGCTACTTTTGTTTGGCTTCTCTACGTCTGTAGAGAAAACCCCATGATTTCCCGGAGTATATAATTTAATAAAATTTAGCTATTTCCGAGAAGTAGCCCTATGCTACCTCTCCCTATGAGAAAATTCCTGAAAAGTTAAAATTTATATATTTTCGAGAAGTAGCCCTATGCTACTTCTCCATCGTACCAAAATTCCTGGAAGAATAAAAGATAAAATTTATATATTTTCAAGATGTAGCCCTATGCTACTTCTTCATATTAGAAAATTCCTGAAAAGATAAAATTTATATATTTTCAAGAAGTAGCCCTATGCTACTTCTCCATAGTACAAAAAATTCTGGAAAAATAAAAAGATAGAATTTATGTATTTACAAGAAGTAGCCCTATGCTACTTCTTCATATTAAAAAAATTCTGAAAATATATAGACATATTTATACATACCCGCAGACAAGTCCAGATCTAAAAGACACAACAACAGCAGCAGAATATTTTTCAGTCGAAAAATTATAAAATGTGCAAAATGAGCACAAAATACAAATTTTCGTTTAAAACTTACCGCTAGTCAACCACATCAAAGCGACGGAAACGGCAATTCGCCTAGCTGTAACAGATCGCGTGATGCCATCATGCAATGTGTTGCAGCAGGCTTGAAAAAAAGAACAAAAAATTCTGAGAAAAAAAGGCGCTCGCTTGCCGGTGGCTGAGTGAAGAACGATGGAATGTAGGGAGACTGCTGGTAGTCGGGAAGTTGCTTTTTGGCTTCGAACGAGAACGGTCGCAGAAAAATTGAGTCGCGATTCCTCTTTATTTAAAATCAGTCTTTAGAGTTTTTTTTTGCTTTTGTGAACTGAAAGGAAAAATTTTAGTTTATTCATTCTGGTCGTGAATTTTGTTAGTTAGAATATTTACCTGCGCAACAGTGATTTTTCCTAAAGATCTTTCTCATAGTGGACTGAAAGAAAAAATTTGTTATTAATGCTGCGCATTCATATATTGTGTTAATTAGAATATTTACCTGTGCAACAGTGATTTTTCCTACAGATCTTTCTCATAGTGGACTGAAGGAAAAATTTTAGTATTAATGTTGCACATTCATAAATGATATTAATTAGATTATTTACCAGTGTGCCAGTGATTTTTCACATAGATCTTTCTAATAGTGAACTGAAAGAAAATGTTGTTATTAAGAATGCGCATTCAAGTAATTCTATTAATTGAATTATTTACCTGAGCGCCGGTGATTTTCATTTAGATTTTTTTCATATAGATCTTTCTAATAGTGAACTGAAAGAAAATTTTAGTATTAATGCTGCGCATTTATAAGTTTTAGTATTTGAAATATTTACCTGTGCGACGGTGATTTTTCACATAGATCTTTCTAATAGTGAACTGAAAGGAAATGTTGGTATTAAGGTTGCGCATTCATAAATTTTATTAATTGGAATACTTACCTGTGCGACAGTGATTCTTCATATAGATCTTTCTTATAGGGGAACTGAAAGAAAATGTTGGTATTAAGCTTACGCATTCATGAATTTTAGTGGTTGGATTATCTACCTGTGCGCCAGTGATTTTCATTTAGATTTTTTTCATATAGATCTTTCTAATATGAACTGAAAGAAAATTCTAGATTAATGTTGCGCATTCATAAATTGTATTAACTAGAATATTTACCTGTGTTACAGTGATTTTTCCTAAAGATCTTTCCAATAGTGAACTGAAAGAAAATTTTAGTATTAACGTTGCGTATTCATGAAATTTTATTAATTGGATTACTTACCTGTGCGACAGTGATTTTTTTTATTCTTGAATGTTATTGATTGGATTACCTACCTGTGCGAGAGTGATTTTCTACATAGATCTTTCTAATAGTGAACTGCAAGAAAATTTTAGTATTAATGCTGCACATTCATAAGTTTTAGTATTTGAAATATTTACCTGTGGACAGTGATTTTCCCCATAGATCTTCCTAATAGTGAACTGAAAGAAAATGTTGGCATTAATCTTGCGCATTCATAAGTTTCATTAATTGGAATACTTACCGGTGCGACAGCGATTTTTATGTAGATCTTCCTAGTGGTTAACTGAAAGGGAAATTCTGGTTTATTCATACTGTGCACTCATAATTTGTATTAACTGGAATATTTACCTGTGCGACAGTGATTTTTATGTATATCTCCCTATTAGTGAACTGAAAAGAAAATTTTGGTTGATTCATTCTATGCAGTCGTAATTTGTATTAATTGGAATATTTACCTGCGCGACAGTGATTTTCATTTATCATCATATTGGTAAACTGTAGAGCAAATTTCGGTTTAACCATTCTGTTCACACATAATTTGCATTATTTGAAATACTCTCCTGTGCGTCGGTGAGTGCGTCGGTGAGTCTTATATACCATAGTAGTGGCCAACCTAAGGTAAAATTTGGGGAAAAGTTTCCTTGCACGAAATAAAGATCACTTTGAAAATTTTTCCTGCGTGACGGCAAGTTAGATTTATACCGGCGAGAAAATATCCCTCTGGCAGAAATTACGGCAAAACATTTCGCTCTTACATATCCGAAGGAGCAGGGAAGCGAGGAGGTGAACTCAGACTTTAACGTTGTCCTGAAGCAGCTAGCAGATAGTTGGAAAACCAGTGTCCAACCCTTTTGGTAAAGGAGGAAACCTCGAATATGATTAAATCAGGTGTTATGTAAATCCATAGCGGACCACAAGGTTAGTTCAAATTTTCTCTAAGTATTATTATTTGCTTTGCGTTCTTTTTTTCCTAATTTCACAGTGCTAAAATCATTTAGTGTACATCTATGGTTAAGCGTCGATCACAGGGTTCGATAAGTCACATAATAGGAAAGCGCTTATTAGGGCTAGTCGTAAGGATACAGATCTAGATTAATATTCACCGGAGACTTTGTTTCTTTAGTTTTTTTGTATATATACCATGTTAGTTTTTTGTGATCGAGTTTCCTCCCTCGTAAGTGATTCATATGCTTGAACATCCTCAATAAATAAACTACTTTGATTTGAACTTGATGAAATTTTCAGTTCCTTGATACGCCTTCCTTCTTCTTTTGGGTGATTTAGTTTGGTCACTTTTGGCCGCCTTTCTCCAAGTTGCTTTCTTCTTTTGTTTACAGGTTGGTAACGGATTCAGCGCGATGGAGTGAGTAGTTCTATAAAGGGGATGGTCGCGGACAGGGGGGGGGTCGTTTCCACACATACACGGCAATAGATATAAAACACATACAGATGGCGCTGAGCATTTCGAAACGGCTTTGGAGGCTTAGCCAGGGTGGATGGGGGCGATTGGGCCCAACATTACCCAAAGCCGGGGTCTCAACAACATCAGAGACCCCTTTCATCTCTCTCACTCTCTCTCAATCGCTCATTTGCCAGCGTTGTATACTCTCCGGGTGAATTAACACTTGTTCGGCGTTGCTGAGGTCTTCTATTCTCCTTCTTTTTGCAGCATGTAAATAAAATTAATTTTCTTCTTTGTAGGCCTCCATTAGATCTTTTTTTCTGTCCGTCCGTCTCTCTGATCAGTTATGTTGGCGATTTTGCCCAGCTTAACAAGCATCAAGGGATGTGGGTGGCAAGAACCACCCCAAGCCGGCTGATCGCTAGCGTCATATTTGCTGTGCAGCCACCCACGCTAATCCCGCGTTGATTTTGTAACAAAGAGTTGTCGGATGCAGTATGTATCTGTATTCAGGTACAAGTGAACGTAGGTAGATCTGTCGGCTGACAAGCTCGTTGTTACACTTCCAGTTTCTCAACCTTGGGATTAATATTTTTCAGTGTGACCGCCATTTAGTTGATGTTTACTATACTTATCACAATGTGTTGGTCCTTTGGATGCACTATACAATTTGAAATGCATACTCCAGGGCTTAGCTCTTCGGCTAAACAAATCAAATCTCCTTCATTTGAACAAACTGTCTTGACCAAAACTTCTGATAAAGCAGGAATATGAACTTCTCTCGAGGTCAATTCATTTTCCTTATGGCACTGAACATTAGTAAATCGTTCAGGGCTCCTCTCTTGTTGCGAGTCTTTCATTAGATCAGCTAACATAATGCGGGCAGACTTTTGTTCAGCATGCCTTGGCTTGCCGAGAATGCGGGTTGCTCTCTGAGTCTCCTTCCCACATTCCAATTTTGGACTAGCCTTGGCACTTGAATTTTTATCTGAAAGCTTACCAGTTTCTTCAAATGGCACTTCGAATTATACTTTATTCATTTCCATGCGAGGAAGAATTAGTCGTTTCCTAGGACCTTCAACATTGAAATTTCCTTGGAGAAAGTCATTTCCTAACAATCCATCTTCCGGAATGTTAGTACCCGTACTTACTACATTTAATTTACAGGATAACTCCGATTTCAACACAAAAGTTCCTGTACAAGTCTCTAAAGTATTTTCTTTGCCATGTACTGAATTTATTCGAATTTGTTCATTTTTATTTACTTTGGTTGCCGTCTTCAGAACGTTTTCCTTAATAAGAGTTACCTGGGAGCCAGTATCTATCAACAATTTTGTTCCGCGCTTTTTACTTACATCTAACGGCAACTTAACTACAGAGTCATGAGGAGTTTGCGATTCAAAATGTCTTACTTCGTTATGGCTCTTGTTTATTTCTAAGAAGGTTACTGCCGATCGGGGTGGGATCCGATCGGCGCCGTCAAGTTTCCCGAGTTTTCTTGTTTTTCCTCCCATCGTCTTTTCGTAGCGCAATTAAATACTGTATGGCCATGCCTTTCGCAGAAATCGCAAGTGACGATTACCTGTCTTACTTCCGAGGGTCGATCACTTACTCGCCTACAGCTTCTTGCATCGTTACCCGAAGTCTTACACCTTTGACAATAGATCGAGTTATCGGAGGCTCTGCAGTCTCTACTCAAATGATTTGGTCGTCCACACTTAAAGCAGGTAATGGGGGCTGAGTTTCATGGAGGAGCACGATGTGCGGTACGTCTAGGGTACTGGAAGCTTTCATATTGTGTTCGGGGGATTTTGTTCTTGGTATTGATAATTCTGTGGATATATGGGTACACTTGGATGTTCTGAAAAGTGTGAAAAGGTCTACGGCTATTTAGCCCACTCCTATTTATTTCACTTTGGCCAGGGAGGTTATTTACACCACCAAAAAGGAATTTATTGGAGTTTACACCACCAAAAGAGAAGTTATTGCAGTTTACACTACCAAAAGAGCAGTTATTGGAGTTTACACCACCGTAAATTGGATTTTCCGTGTCTTCCATAAAAGAAACCTTTTTTATTAAATCTGTAAAGTTTGAACTATCTGACATGCAGGCATATTGCTTGAGTGTCATACTTAAAAATCCTCTCCTAAAAACTTGTGTGGCCATATTTTGATATTCTTTTATCATTGGTTCTGGATGTGTTTTGCATTTTTGTCTCAAGTTCAGCTCGCATTCTTCTAGACGTTGTTTTACTCGTTGTCCAAACTGTCTCACAGTTTCTCCATTGAGTTGTCTACAGCTTTGCATGTCATGGGTGCGATCTGCTAGGGAAAGTAATAGGCCGTTAAGGTCTCCTGCAATTCCTCCCATGTTTTAAAACTGGTGTTCTTGCAAATCTCATAAGGAATTTTGCGCAATTTTAGTTTGGGGAGAAAAGATATGAAAATTGCCTTCTCTTCTTCATCCAAAGAATTGCAAAAGCCTGTGAAATATTCAAAAACACATGCAAATTGGATTCTGTTGTTGAAGATGGCTCACCGGAAAATATTGGCACTATTTTGTTTATGGTATCTATTATGGTGGACGTTGGTTCACAGTGAAAAGTCTTGCTAAGACTGGTGCTGTTATTTGGGTTAGACATTGTTTCAGAAGGTGGAGAAGTTACTTCAAAGTGTTCTAAGTCAGTGAAAAGATCTTGATTTTTCTGAACCAACTGCTTAATTAAGGTGGTTCCTTTCGCAATTTTTTCACAGAATGCCCTAATCTGGTTGTCCGTTTCTTCGGCGGTTTTAAACAGTAGATCTATGACCTGATCGCAGTACTGTTTCTGCAAGTGGCTCAGTAACGCCTAGAAGAAAACTTACTTTCCTATTTTGGGGTCTAGGGGCATCTGCGCCTTCAAATTTAGACATGCGCTATACCGAAAAAATAAAAGTGTTTTATAATTTCACTTTTAATTTTTAGGTATAGAATAAAATTCAGAAACTCTATATTGGGGTAAAAAAAATCACTGATTCCGTAACATCACAAAAAATTAATTACAATTACTTACATAAACGAAAATTCTTTTTGGTAAAATAAAATTCGGAAAATTTAGCGCATCTTAACACCGTTATAGAATTATATATTATATAATAAAAATAAAAATAAAGAAAAGATAACTATATAATGTGCTTACTGTATTTTTGGATTCTGTAGGCTGGTTTATACCTAAACTCACTTCTTTCTTAATCCTTCTATTTTGAAAGGCTGCTGGCGGCTCTATTTCCTGGCAGGTCCACTTCATCCTCAAACCTTGTATTTAGGTTGGCTGCGGGCTGTTCTCTTTTTTAACAGTTTTTACATCTTCCTCAATCGCTGTATGTTTGTTTATAGGCGGTTATATCCTGGCAGGCTTCGTCTCTTCCTCACTTTTTTGTTTTTGTTTTATTTTAATCAGATGCTTGCTGCTATAATTCTTGTTTACACTGGTTTTATCTTTTGTAAATCGTAGATAGCCTCGTTCTCGCTTTCAAGTAGGTTTGGATTCGAATATAGCCCCTTTAATACCAGTTAAAGTATAGTAGATGATTATAATTTAAAGCCTATTTCAACGCTATCTAATTATTCCGAATCATACCGGCTGCGCGAAATGTGGTGTTTGGTTTTGTACACCGCGAGAAAAAGGGATGTGTGGGCTTTAACTACGATTGAGAATTCACTTTTTAATTTATTTATTCAAAATAACAACAACTCACGTTATAATTTATTTATTTATCTTGTTTTAAACTTATAACTTATTTATTTATCCTGTCGTCAATTCACTTTAAAACTACAGCACTTATATTTCATTTATTTTGGTGGTCTTCAATTTACTTTAAAACTAACGCACTTGTATTTTATTAATTTTTTTCTGGTCTTTACTTTACTTTAAAACTAAGCAACCGACCTGATTGGACTTTTCTCTCAAAAACTACCGCGACGGTGACCAGACTCAAGAATAAACTAAACTTATTCTGTACTCGAAATTAATAAATTCACTTAAAAAAATGCAGAATCAACTACGCGCAATTTCTGTGCCAGAATTTTTTGATGCTTCCAAACAAGATTATTTTTATTTCCTACTTCGCTTTGTCTATCTGCGAAGTAGGTCATTATTGCGTAGGTAAATTCTGATCAGCCACTAGGTCATTTTTTATTTATGCTGACCGGGCATTGATCAGTGCACGTAAAATGCTTTTATTTTATTTATCTTTGCAATTGTTATGATTGCAAAGAAACTTCCATATGGGTTAATTTGTAACATGAAAACATTTAGAAAAACGTTTTGAAATTAATCTTCGTTAAATGGGGAACTAATTATACAACAGTAGAAAGATCAGTTCCTGCTCAGATGACGCTACTGTCAGAGATACACCGCAGGGGGGGGGGTGCTATCACCACTCCTGTGACTACTGGTAATGGATGAAATCCTCATCAAGTTAGAGAGAGAGAGCTTTAAGGTAGTTGCCTACGCGGATGACATATGCGTCCTGGTAACTGGCAAATTTCTCTCTACTATTAGCGAAAGGCTCGAGTGTGCGCTGCTTAAGCTGGATATCTGGGCCAATAATAGTGGCTTGAGGGTGAATCCTTCGAAGGCGAAGCTAATCCTTTTTACAAGAAGGGGGCGGGTGCCAGATTTCAGACTTCCAATGCTGGGAGGAGAAGAGCTTACTCTCTCCAGTGATGCGAAGTATTTGGGTGTCGTCCTCGATTCCAAACTGAGCTGGAAGGCTAATCTACAAGATCGCGTGAAGAAGGCCAGTGTGGCCTTCTACACGTCCAAGAGAATATTTGGGGGACACTGGGGATTAAAACCCAGAGTGGTACACTGGATGTACACAGCCATAGTTCGGCCCATCCTCTGCTACGGCTCTACGGTTTAGTGGACGGCACTGACGAGTTACTGTAACCTTGATGTTCTGTCAAAAATCCAGAGAGCCGCCTGTATGGGTATAACTGAGTGTCTGTGCAGCACGTCCACGGCGGGATTGGAGGTCATGCTTGACCTATTGCCGCTGGACCTTTATTTTAAGGGTGTGGCGGTGACTAGTGACTAGTGCTGTCAGGCTGAGAGCGGGGGGCTGTTGGACGGAGGGAGGTTTTGGGCACTCCAATATACTCCAGAAGGTAGACTGTAGGGACTGCAGGGTAGAAACAGACTATCAAGTACCCATCCTGGCTTTTGGTGGATGTATCAATGCAAGGATATATTTACGGATGGCTCCAAGATGAGTGCGGGCACAGTGACTGGAGTGTGCTCTACAGATCTCCAGTGGCACGAGTCTTATAGACTGCCTGACAAATGCAGTGTTTTTCAGGCAGAGCTCACAGCGGCTCAGGCGGCAACATTGGTATCCATGTGCAGAGAGCCCGCACGTCACATCTGCATATATACTGATAGCCAGGCAGCAATCAGGGCGCTGGATGCTGGGCTGGTAAAATCAAACTTGCTGCAGTTATACAAAACCAGGATTGAGTGTAAGGCACAAGGTGACCCTAAGCTGGGTACCTGGCCATAAGGATATCTCAGGCAACGAGATGGCTGATGAGTTGGACAAAAAGGGCTCCGAATTGTATAGCTCCGTAGATGTAGCTTACGTGAGGATCCCAATCGGAGCCTCAAAATAGGAAATTATCAGGGACGTCTATCTAAAGGCAGGCGTCCGATGGACCAGCAGGGATACCTGTCGTGTTGCGAGGCAATTGTGGCCTGCATATCATAGGGAAAGGACAAGGGAACTGCTTAATAGTAGCAGAGCAAATTCCAGGAATCTAGTAGGGGTCATGACGGGTCACTGGGCCATAGGGGACCATGCTAGAAGACTGGGAATAGCGGCGAATGATTTCCGTCAAACATGTGCTTTACGAATGCCCCGCTCTGATGAATAAAAGAGGTAGGCTACTAGGTAGCTACTTCTTTTCAAGTCTGGGGGAGCTTCAAAGTATAAAGTTCAGAGACATCCTGAGTTTTCTGAGAGAGGCAGGATGGATCTAGGTTAAAGTTCTTGGACATATCCCGAGTTTCCCAAGGAAAGCAGGATAAATCCGCGGCTTGATGGGTTATCCCATGAGGTCTAGGGGCACAATGGACCCCTTGGAGGTCTAAGTGAGGTTGGCTGGTTCTCTAGCGGCACCCCTCTAACCTAACCTAACCTAACCTAGAGTCCAGTGCCATCTCTCCAGAAAACCGTTCGCTTGCAGGTGATAAGCCGTTGTTCGATTTCGCTCGAAGCCTAATAATTGTGCAAGTTCGGAAAACAAAGCTGACTCGAACTGTGGACCCTGGTCAGTAATGATCCTCCGAGGTACTCCAAAACGAGGTATCCATACCTCGCAAGGAGCTTGTGCTACTGTTTCAGCACTGACGTCGACTAGGGGGATTGCCTCAGGCCATCGTGTGAACCTATCGATGGTAGTGAGACAATACCTATATCCTTGGGAAGGTGGTAGTGGACCTACAATGTTGACATGAATGTCTAGGAAACTTCCAGAACAAGGCGGAAATACGCCTAGATTATTACGGATATGCCTAGAAATTTTGCTTTGTTGACAAGCCAGACAGGAGCGTGCCCAGATGATGCTATCTGTATTCATAGTGGGCCAAAAATATCTTGTCGTGACCATTTTATTAGTGGCCCGAATACTTGGATGTGCTAAATTGTGAATCGAATCAAAAATTTCCTTGCGGAAACCACGAGGGATGAACGGACTGGTTTTGCTTGCGGACATTTCACAACATATCTGTTTGTTGGTTCCGGAAATCGAGAGTTTCTCGAATCTAAATTGCGAATTTTGGAGAATACTGTGAAGTTACGTGTACTTATCTGGCGCCTCAGCGATAGCCGCGAAGGCTACGGTAATTGGAAGGTTTAGTTCGTTAAGTCTGGAAAGTGTATCGGCTACGACATTCTCTTTACCTGGTAACATCTGTTGTGAACTGACCGACGAAGTCCAAATGCCAAAGTTGTCTAGGAGGGGCTTTCTCTGAATCTTGTTTGACCGCAAATGTTAGGGGTTTATGATCCATTAACAGGGTAAATTTGCGGCCTTCCAGAAGATAGCGGAAATATTTGATGCCCTTGTAGGATGGCAATAGTTCCCTATCGGAAGTGCTATACTTAGTCTCCGCGGCATTGAGTTTAACTGAGTAAAAGCCTAAAGGTTGTCAATCGTTCCCCCATTTATGATGGACAGCCGCGCCGATGGCAGTATCCAACGCGTTGGCGAATAATGCTAATTCTGCGAAAACCTTGGGAAATGCAAGGAGGGTGGTTTGTGCTAGTGATGTTTGGCACAGTCGAAGGCCTCTATTGCTTCCTTAGTCCACTCTATTTTTTTAAGACCTTCTTTCTTGGTCCCTGTCAGGTAACTGTTTAAGATTGAATGGTGTTTAGCTGCCATGGGCAGAAATCAGCGATAAAAGTTTATAATCCAGAGAAAGCGTGGTAATTCTCTGACATTTGTTGGCTGCTTGAAGCCTGAAATAGTTTCGACACGTTCCAGTGATGGTTTAATACCTTGAACTGTAACTGAATGCCCTAAAAATGATCCTTCTCTTTGTAAAAATGTGCATTTCTCGACATTAATTATAAGACCGAATTCCTTTGAAACGTTTAAAAACCAATTGCAAATGATTGAGGTGTTCAACATTGGATTTAGAGGCTAGCAAGATGTTATCTAGGTAGATTAAATAAAATGAAAATTCTCGAAGAATACCGCGAATGAATCTTTGGAAGGTTTGCGCCGCATTACAGAGCCCAAACGTGATTCGCGTCATCTCAAAGAGTCCAAACAGCGTGCATATAGCTGTTTTTGGGATGTCCTTGTGTTCAGTAGGTATCTGATGATATGCTTTTTTTAAATCCAGTTTCGGAAAGAAGCTACACTCCTGCAAACGATAAGTAAAATCGTGTATTAATGGAATTGGGTAACGATCTGGTATATTGCGAGAATTTAAGAATTTATAATCGCCGCATGGCCTCCATTCACCATTTTTCTTCTTCACCAAGTGTAACGGAGAAGAGCAGCTACTGTTTGAGGGTCTGCAAATGCCCTGTGCGAACATGAAATCGAATTCCTTCCGAGCCAACGCTAACCTATCCGGTGCAAGGCGTCGTACCTTTGAAATGACTGGTGGACCCTCGGTGAATATGTGGTGTGTGCTTGTACGTTTTACTGGGCTAGTAAAATTTGTTTCAACTAAGAAAATTATTTGAATGTTTATCGAAAATATACAAACGACTGTTCATAGAGCCACTTCCAACCGCCGTCAATGGCAGGGGGCAACTTAGTTTGTTGCAAATTCCGAAACTGTTATTTTGCGTCTAGAATTTGCATTGATAGTTTTTTTAAACTTGAAACTGCAGGGAGGAATGCACTTACTCTGCTGGACAATGCTTCAAAAACTTTTGAATCTTCCCCGGAAGAATTAACAGTATACACATCCGATCTACATAGTACTGACTTCGGCTATTTTTCGGCATAGTCTGCTAGTCCATCCAGCTTCGCCGGATTACCAGCCAAGATTGATTGCATTTGCAAGGGCAATTGTTGTAGCCAGAGAGATTTCAAGACTTTATCTCGCCGCCTCAAACCATCCAGGATCCTCATCTCACGCAGCAATTGGGAAGGCTTTGCGTCCCCCAACGGTAGCTTCGTTAATATCTGTTTGATTTTTTGTTCCTCACTACTCGATAACCTAGAAACCAACACCTCCTTCAACTTAGCGTATTCCTCCCCTTCAGAAGAGGATGGTACCACATCGCTGACGAACCTAATGACGCTTTCACCTAGCGCGCTGATGGCATGGTAGAACATAGTTTTCTGTTGATTTATTTTAGCAAGAGCGAATTGTGCTTCCAACTGGACGAGCTACAACTCCGGTGAATTTTTCGAAAAAGGATCGCCACGGAATTAATGATCATCGTCTCAGATTGTACTGGATCGGGAGTGGGATTATCCGCATAGTTCTGCGTGAGGTTAGAAATTGTGTTTACACCAATTACTTGGGATGCCCCTGGCAAGTCCTCAACAGAAAACCAACGTGCCTCTATACTTAATATCTCAAGTTGAACAAAATCGAATTATTGGAATACAATGAGCGAAATGATCTGTGTGGAGAGGACTAGACGACTTGCGAAACAATATCTATGTTAATGTCTCGAAACAATATAACACCTTAGATTACAAACGTGTAAACGTATATAAACTGAACATCAGAACCAGTTAGAAATTAATAACAATAACAAGGAAAACAAACAAAACTTATTTAATGCAACACAAATAATTATCTTTATTTTACTTCGTCCTTACAACTGCTTAGTGGTACTTCTGTTTTGCGGTACAGATGTTCCAATTGTGCCATCTTGTAAGTCTTAAGGAATTGCGGGATCCTGAATGTTTTGCGGAATTTTAGAACTGGTTGTTGAGCTGCTGCTTATCACTTCACTTTTTCTATCTGGGAAAGGGCCAGAATTTCTTCAATAGGTGTTCTTGAGGTGATGTTTCCTCCAAAGATGATCAATCGGTTCTAGTCCCAAATGTTTAGAAACACCTGAGAGAATGTGTTGGTGAAGGTGTCTGATCCAGTGGATCGCTGCCAAAGTTAGTATACACTTCACACGTAGTAAGCTAGAGATAACCTGAATAATTCCTAAACCAAAAACTGACTTACTAAAAACAAAACGCAGTTTTTTTTTTATATCTTTAAATCAAAGCTACGCCTACTAACTCTTACATTCTTGTAAATCATCTACAGCTCCATCTATTTTCGGACAAAACCACAACGAACGAGCTAAGGACCTGCCAGGCATAAAAGTATTTTATATTTGCCGCCACATACTTCTGGATTTATTGACCTGTGTCATAGAACCTGAGTGTCAACAAATTTGAATAGGTATACTTATATTATTATTTTTGAACTTTTTATACGATGTACCTAATAACATTATAACGTAGTTTAAGCTAAGGTCAAAGTATAAATAAGGATAAGTAGAGACAGAGGCGAACAAGATAGGAAATTTTCCGTGTTTTTTAGACCGAAAGAGGTAATCTCATATACTTTTGTCTCTTGCATGAAGGGGGAAAAGAACTTGGCTATGCATTATAGTAGTGCGACTGATACAACGAGTTAGAAACAAAAATTGAGAAAACGTAGAATTTCCCGAATGATAAAATCTTCCTGAATACCTTCAAAATTGTTGCAAACTATTCATAATAATGTACATTAGGTAACCCTACCTGCATTTGGCAAGAAAAAGATAAATTTCGCAATAAACAATGCACTAAAATGAGATGTAAAATTTCTGTCAAATAAAATTCCCCGAATGCAGCATGAGATTCCCCGACTTAATCTCTTTCGAGCAAAACAAATGTAAACAGAAAAACGTGCTGTTCACATTTCATGGGATTACACCAACAAACATTAGAATTCCTGCGACAAACATTGGGAGAATTTCAGAAAAACCTGTTTTCATAAAAACGCGGGAACATTTTATGAGCGTAAAATCCGCAAACTCCGCCCATTCTCTCTTATTTACGAAAATCAATCATTTGCCATTCCATTTCGTTGCATGTAATCTTCGCTTTCTCATTTTTTGTCTTATTCTTAAAATGTTCAAAGAGGGTTTGATTTTTTTTTATTTTATTTCTCTTCTTTCCTTCCTTTCTTGCCGTGTACATTTAAATGGAATACAATCGGATAACTCTTCTGTGTCCTTTTTTTAGTTATTTATTCTTTGCTAAGGTTCCTTAAGAAACTTTTTTTGTTTTATTCTCATTAAGGTTTGTGATGCTAATTTTATCAAATAAATTAAAATAGAAAAATCTGTTGTTTTCTTCAAAAGCCATTGAGTCCACATGCAAAACGTTTCGTAAACTAAACTTAATTTTGATTCCGAAAACGTAACACTTTAGAGTATAGTTTGCGAAATATTATGTCAGCTACCACTACACTGACTGTCTACACTTTTCTGTTTCACTTCTCTTTGGCCTGATCAAATCCTCGAGAATACTTCCCAAGCCATGAAACAGAAATCTATATGTATGCGTTGTGAGTCCGTTTTCTAAAATGTTGTATATTGATACCTAAGGAAAAGTGCCAAACACTGAATTTATATACGCTATAGAGCCTAAACTACTATCCGCATAAGAAAATAGTCTTCTAGCAACTTAAAGCTTGCTTCCTTACCTTCCCAAAGGCTACACTTATTAAATACTGTACTTAACAATATAATAAAATAGTTTTGATTAAAAGTAACCTTACCATTTTACGCTCAATACCTCTCAGCTGAATGATATTTGCTTGTGTGTATGTGCAGCCGGAATCCGAATCTGTAAGCAGCTACATTCGATATCATTGGCCCCGGCTATCAAGCTCATTGAAAAATACGAAGCGATAAATAAAGCTACAGAGCGAAAAACTCCAGAACCATCCACTACAAAGCAGACTATCAACCCAATAACAGACGTGCCAACACTTTCTTTCACCACTCCCGAGTTGGACACACAAACAACAATATCCGCTGCCAGTCCATCCAATCCCAGTGGCGCTATACAGCAGCCAGTTCCACCAATGGCTTACTTACCTCAGAACAACACATATACCTTTCCGAAACTTCCGCCAATAAAAATACCTAAGTTTAGCGGAAACTATAAGGAATGGAAGACGTTCAGCGACATCTTCACCCAAGTGATAGATCACAACCCCTATCTGAGCAACGTTGAAAAGATGCAGTACCTTCTTTTCCATCTTGAAGGTGAAGCAAGGAAGGTTATCAGTCATCTCCAACTGAGCAATGAGAACTACAACATTGCCATTCAACTGATAAAGGCTAGATTTAACAATAACAGAAAGATAGTTACTACGTACATCAATACTATCATAGACGCATAGAAAGCCTAGCACAGATCTCAATAGGATATAATAATGCTTTATGATACATTAAGGGAATGCCTTGCTGCATTAAAAAATTTAAACTGCAATACAGATGAATGGGATGCTATGATTGTTTGTATTGCTACGAGAAAGCTCGACGCAGAAAGTCTCAGATTTTTTGAAGAAAGTCTAACAAACCCCAAAGAAATGCCATCAACGACGGAGTTATTCAATTTCTTGGAAAAACGTTACCAGATTTTAGACTGCATAAAAACTTCAAGGCAGACCAGTCCTGATGGAAATCAAAGCAACTTTAAGAAGAGAACATTTCACACAACACTGAAGCGTTCATTTATCTTCTGCAACCAATATATCAGTGTATGGATTTTAAGGCAATGAGCGTAAGGGAACGAAACTCATTCATTAATAAGAAAATCTGTGCAACAATTGCATGGCCCACAAGGCAACTGAAAAATGCAGAACTAACAAATCGTGTTATTACTGCAACAAAAGCACCACACCTTGCTTCATAGAGATCATGAAGGTGATGAGCAATCCAAGAAAAGTATGAGTAGACCTATAACCACATATAATAAGAAGGATAACTCAAATTCAAACCAGCCAATTGAAGAAGATGTAACGATTCTACACAATAAAACCAAATTTCCAAAGGTTTTACTACCCACTGCCAAGGTGTATTTAAAAGATAACTTCAATGAATCAATACCCTTTAGAGCATTGATAGACCCCGGCTCACAAGTATCACTCATTACTGAAGAAGCGGTGCAAATCTTAAAACTAACCAAGGAACGTATTAAAACAACCATAATGGGAGTTGGCGATACTAAGTCCGCCAAATCCTCCAGCAAGGTAACTATCCAAATTGAGCTAAAACAAGCAGAACGCCCAAGCTTCACTGCAGAAGCACTTGTATTGCAAAGGTTAAATTCGTTACTACCAGACGCACCAACAACACGAATTGATCCAACAAAGTTTGGAAATATTACATTGGCAGATGAGACTTATCATATTCCTGGACCAATAGACTTACTGCTAGGCGCAGAAGTTTACGCAAATGTAATACTGGACGGACTGATATCAGGGCAACCTACGGCACAAAATACAAAGTTAGGTTGGATTCTCTTTGGTCGTGCTCCAGATACCTTCATCAAAACCAACAAGGCATCAAGTTTTCTGTCCACAACTGAAATAGACGAAAAGCACGAAAAACTGTGGGAAATAGAAGACAACATCTCCTCTAGTCAGGTGACCGATCAATACGCACAACATTTCCAAGAAACACATAGCAGAGACAGAGATGGCAGATACATTGTCCGCTTCCCATTTAAGGATAATGTTAACAAATTGTCCGATTCAAAAAATAAAGCTTTCGCTCCTTTATTACAACTAGAGAAGAAATTAAAGAAATCACCGAATGACTTCGACGAATATAATAACTTTCTAATGCAATACCTGAAACTTGGTCATATGAGCCCAGCTGATGCCTTCACAGGACATATATCCAGAGTATTCTACCTGCCCCATTACGCAGTATTTAAAAAAGACAGCAGTACGACAAAATTACGAGTAGTTTTCGACGGGTCCTGTAAGACTAATAATAAGTCTGAACGATTTATTACACAAAGGTCAAAAACTACAACAAGACTTACATCAAATACTAACAAGATGGAGAAGACATCGCTATGTCTTTACAGCGGATATAGAAAAGATGTTTAGACAAACCAAGATAGCTAAAGAAGATCGAAATTTCCAGCGAATACTCTGGACACATTCTGCGACAGAACCAGTGCAAGAATTCGTGTTGAATACAGTTACATATGGAACAACTCCTGCAGCTTACCTAGCGGTAAAAGCTTTGAAACATCTTGCAGAAGATGAAGGCGATGATTATCCGGTAGCAAAGAATGTGGTAAATAATGGCTTCTACATGGATGACATGCTTTCTGGTGCAGATACCAGAAGTGACGCACGCCTGCTCCAAAATGAGATAATCTCCCTCTTAAGCAAAGGTGGATTCAATCTAAGAAAATGGACCTCAAATAATCACGAACTGTTACAAGACATGCAAGAAGACATGGTTGAAAGGGGAATCCTAGAAATTGGAAAGAATGATACTATAAAAACCCTTGGAATACACTGGAATCCGAATCAAGACGAATTTCAGTTCAAAATAAAAGTCGATAAGGAAGATTCAAAACTAACCAAGCGAATATTGCTGTCAAGAAGTGCCACAATCTACGATCCATTAGGGTGGCTAGCCCCAGTAATAGTAACAGCCAAGCTCATCATGCAAGCCATATGGCAAACAGGCACAGACTGGGATCAAGCCCCACCGCCAGAAATAACAAAGGCATGGAAAAGGCTAGAAGGGGAGGTGCAGGAACTGCAATCGATCAAAATTCCACGTTGGATTAACCACAGAACAGGCCAACTAATGCAGCTTCATGGTTTTTGCGATGCCTCTGAAAAGGCATACGCAGCCGTCATTTACACAAGAACAGTAGACGCATTTGGTAAAATACACACAACTCTTCTAGCGGCCAAAACTAAGGTAGCACCCCTGAAGCAAAAAATCACGCTGCCAAGGTTGGAGCTATGTGGTGCTTTGTTGTAGGCACAATTACTCAAGTCAACTGTTGACAACTTGGAAGTAAGCACACCTCAGATATTCGCCTGGTGCGACTCCGAAATAGCTCTAGCATGGATAGCAAAAAATCCAAATAATTGGCACACCTTTGTGGCAAACAGAGTAAGCCAAATAAAGAGCATGTTTAACACAAGTATATGGAGATACATATCTTCCCAAGAAAATCCTGCGGACGTTGCATCAAGAGGTACCACCCCAAACAAATTGGCTACGCATAACCTCTGGTGGAAGGGTCCACTATGGCTAAGACAACAACCTCAAGCATGGCCTTCAAACAAACTGAAACCGTTGACATATGAAGAAGCAAAAAAGGAAGTAACGGTTTTGCAAGCAACGATTTCTTCCCAAGATGTTCTCACCTGCTCAACATACACCCGACAAGTAAGAATAATAGCCTATCGTCTGAGATTCATCAACAACTGTAGATCATTAACTACACAAAGGAAATTTGACTACCTAACATCCCAAGAGTTAGAGGAATCAAAGAAATGCATAACAAAATTTACACAACTCGAACAATTTTATGAAGAAATAACCACCCTAAGAAAGCGTCGACAGCTGAAGAAAACCAGCAAGCTGTTTTCGCTACACCCATTACTGGACAATGAAGCTATTTTGCGGATTGGAGGAAGACTGGAAAATTCTGATCTTTCAATTGATACGAAGCATCAAATATTAATACCTCAAAAACACCACGTCACCAACCTTATCATTGATAATGCTTACCAGCAAACCTTACATGGAGGCACGCAGCTTACCCTGAACTACATACGGATGAAATTTTGGATAATTGATTGTAAACGGGTTGTACAAGGAAGAATTCACAAGTGTGTAACTTGCACAAGGCATCGTCAACGAAGTATACAACCTGTAATGGGTAACCTACCAGCAGTGCGAATAACCCCATCTCTACCATTTTCACACAGTGGGGTTGATTATGCTGGCCCATTTATCACTAAAATGTCTAAAGGGAGAGGCACCAAAACCATAAAGGGTTACATAGCTCTTTCCATTTGTATGGCAACAAAGGCAGTACACTTGGAACTGGTAAGTGACCTTACCATAGATGGCTTCCTGGCAGCTTACAGGAGATTCGTTGCCCGCCGGGGAAACTATAAACAAATATTTAGTGATAACGGCACTAACTTTGTCGGAGCTCGGAACAAAATGGAGAAGGACTTGGAGCTTATCATACGCAATTCCACCAAACAAGTAGCAGAAACTTTGGCCAATGACGGAACTGAATAGAAGTTTATTCCCACTGCCAGCCCACATTTTGGAGGTCTTTGGGAAGCTGGTGTAGAATCGGTTAAAGGACACCTAAAGCGTATTTTGGGAGAAACGCTCCTAACATATGAAGAGTTCACCACAGTCCTATACCAGGTCGAAGCTTGCTTCAACTCAAGGCCAATAGGACAACAATCTAGCGACCCCAGAGACCTAGAGCCATTGACCCCAGGCCAATTCTTGATAGCACGCCCTCTCATAGCACCGCCTGAACCGGATATTCAATGTAAACACTTACACCAAAAATGGAAATTGGTTACAAGGTTATATCAGGATATATGGAAAAGGTGGTCACAAGAATACTTGACCCTCTTGCAACAGCGGACAAAATGGAAAACAGAACACAAGGGTCCATCCATAGGAGAACTAGTCCTAGTAAAGGAAGACAATTTACCACCACAAAAATGGTCATTCGGTCGAATTCTAGAACTACACCCTGGAGAGGATGGAGCAGTTCGAGTAGTTTCAGTGAAATACAGAAATGACATCAGAAAACGCGCAGTTACCAAAATCTGTCAATTACCTATAAACGAACTCAGGGATGAGGATTCCTCTCGTGTTGCCACAAATATGACGACCCTGAATTCAAAGAAAAAAAGGTCCTCAAGAAAGCGACTTACAGTAGTTCAGTCAGAACAAGAGCTATGGTCTAGACCTGATCATTTTCACCAAATTGGTCCAGCTAAGTAACATAATCCAACCTTAGCTCCACCGAAAAGGAGGGGGAGAGTAGCACCGTGCACATGGGCAACAAAATTCCTACATTCTGCCTTGTTATTATTTTATTGGTTAGCGGTGGTCTTCGCTCAAGACTACGAAATACTTCAACCGAAAACAGGACTATATATTGAAAACCTAGGGAATGTTCAAATTAACCGAGAAAATCTCCGGCTTCAAGTAACACTACCACTAGAAGAAATAATAAGACATCAAAAACATATTGACACTACCTGGGCCCAAATAAAGAGTATGTGCGAGCAAACCAAAAAACTAGCTCCTATTACACACTGCCTGGAGCTTTTTCAACATTTATCCACTAGTAGGCAAACTATTTTGAAAACCACCAATGAAATCCTACAAAGAGCACAATCAAAAAACAGAGGGAAAGGAGGTCTTCTTGGTAATTTCTAAACAGTATTTTTGGGGTAAATGATCATGTCTATAATAACATCGAAATCTTACAGCGCAATCAGGAAACCTTCCTGCACCCTACAAATCAATATATGCTCTTATTGAATGCAAGAATCAATCAATCAAACTTTGTAGTTCTTGAAAACTGAAGAGGTTTGACACCAGACTATCAGAAGTAATCCCTTCAGTCAATGAAATGAACACATGGATTTTAAAGGCAGACCATAACAGTCTCAGCCTAGAAGTGATCACCACCTACATAAGTGCTGAAGACTATTACGATCAGATCCAGGAGAAATACGATCATTGTATCAATGCCTTACTTAATCAAGGGCATTTGCTGAACTTTATTACCCTTCACGACATAAATTCGGCAATACGGAATATATCCCAAGATATTGGATCAAACTTCATAATATTAGCCACTCCCCAGGATCGCTTGGACATAAAGACTGCCAACAACACCATAATATTGTACGGCTACTTAAGCATTATCGAGAGGGCTTTATACGACTTAATACACGTGACACCTACTCCTCACATCATAGATAACAATGCATTTGCCTTAGCTGACATTGATACAACTACATTCGCGGTCAACTTTGATCAACAGACATATTTCACATTAGAGGAACAAGAACTAAAGGCTTGTTCAAGCACACAAGACAACGTTTATCTTTGCACTCCAACAATAGTGCACAACATTGAAGAAAGTCCCTCCTGTGTGCTAGATGAAATTTACGATCGTCATCCAAAGGCAATGTGTGACCTCCGTCCTATAACTTTAAACGGAACTATATGGAAGGCTCTATCATGAAGAACACCTGGCTGTACATGACCAACAAGGCCAGGATTGCTGCAATAATCTGTAAGGGCTCAAGGCGGGAGTTATTCTTAAACCTGACGGGCATCATCCATATCAACAACGACTGCTACATAAAAACCATGGAAGTGACACTCAAACCAACTCTGGACAAAACCAGGAACATCATCACCAGCCACATGAAGGAATTTCTTCCCAAATCAATCATCTTGGAGTTTGACAAACCACCTTCAATACTTCAAAGCGGAACTCTAATACAACCCTACGAACAGATACTCAGCTACAGTGTGAACCCACAGGTATCATCAGACATCTTCAAGAAGACTATAATATTACATTCAACTGGCGCAACATGTACGATGATTCTGATAATCCTGGCGATACTCTGTTATAAGTACTCAACGTGTATAAAAAGAACTGTTCTGCGTTCTTGCCTCAAAGCTCAATGAAGTACCAATGACCATGTGAAACAACCATCCCCAAACAGTTCAATTCAGCAACGTTTTGACAGAGTCTTAGCATCTGGCGGCCCCCAGCATGTTCAGAACTGAACATCTTTTATTTTAATAGCAAAATCATTTCGTTATACAAAAAAATATATTTTTTGTAACAAAATAATTTCATCAGATAAAAAATACCTACGCATACAAGTCACCTCGACACATATTTTCCAGCAGGCAGCAAATGCAAGCTTTGCATTTTTTATTAGTTATTAACCTCGGGTCAATAATAATGTACAAAATTGCCGCGTGAACATTAATTTAGTATCTAGCATGAATAAATTTCCAATAATTGTAAATAAATGTTATGTTAGCAATAATTTAGTATTTAAGTCATACGAGTACACGAATAAAGTTACAGTTTTTTTAGCCTTCATAAGCTGAGTGTTTTATTTCTTTAAACCCAAATAAGTTTGAGTTTATTACAGACCACTACAATAGTAGTTTAGGGCGGAGGAGCTATTCAAATCAAACTTTAGTCAGTTTTACATAAGAACACTGCAAATATTTTAGAATGTAAGGACTCCGTTGGGCCTCGCATGTGGTTAAGAGGGAGTCTGTTTCATGGCTTGTGAAGTTTTCGAGGGTTTTGCCTGATGATTCGTTTCTGTTACGCCCTCACACCACCAAAACGTTTCTTTTGCATACACTTCTATGCAAGCATGTTTACATTTTCGTTACGTTTCTGTTTCGCCTTGCGTGAAGGAATATTATAGATGGCAGTGTTCACACCCAACAAATCTACTGCATTAGAGTCACACGCAGTTCTCAAATGTGCAAAAGGGCAAGGTACGCACCAATTTTTGTTTGTTTTCAGCTGAGTAAATTGTTGCTAATGTTGCGATGAAAGGAATGGATAAATGTGTAGATAGGATGAATTGCTTGGAGAGGCTTATGCCTATGCAAGGGATGTGGGTACCACGCTCTAATATAAAATCTATGATGGCTTGGCCTGATATAGGGCAGCCCTAATTTTTTTTTTTTAGAAATTTACTGATATCTTTTCACTGGAATTTGTATGTATTTGTGCGGCCGACAACGGCACAGATGAAAGTGTTTTTTCTGAAAATAACTCTATTCGGCCACTAAAGTGAATAAAAATATTGCCGAAACATTGTCTCTAAATTTCTAAGAAGAAATGTACGCTTATTGCTCAACAAGCTTCTACGCTACGCTCATAAAAATTATTAGCAGCCCCAAGCACCCTTTGTCAAACAAATTCAAACAAATTTTGAAGAAAAATATCTAATAAATTTCTAGGAAAAACTTTAGGCCTTCCCAGTTGGGCCGAAAAACCAACGCTTCTGAAAGGAGCTCAATTTAAGCGCTTCTCTAGCCATAATTTAGCAGCGCTTTATAGGGCGTTTTCACTACGTCGAAATCACGTAATTTTGATAAAGTGATTTCGAAATCACTGTCAGGTGTTTTCACTACCGCTGAGATGATTTCGTTTGACAGCTGCTACACTTAAATACCAAATTGTCATGTAAAATAATTAATTACATAATCGAGACTTTTGTAATTAAAAGGATATATTGTCACATAAATGTCAGCAATATTAATATAATATTTAAATTTAATTTTAAATTTCTTCCTTAAAAATTTATTGACAAATGTATGCAACAAATGTCAAATGATATAGTTTGAGAAAAGGTGGACACGGAAAATGGGCGCATTCGGGAAAATTTTGGTAATTTCCGACGTAATTTCATTGAAATTACGCAAAATTGAGATGATTTCGATTAATATTTTTGTACTGGAAATTACGTGATATCGAGGGTGATTTTGTCGAAATCATGCTGAAACAGCGAAATTACGTGATTTCGATGTACTGAAAACGCCGTATTAGAAGCACATTCACTAATCTATTATGAAAAATAAGCAAAGGTGCAAGTAAGTAACTCAATTGCTTCTAGAGCCCTCGCTTAGAAGCTCTACAGAAGATTATTAGATGAGCTCCAGCAGATTGAAGTGCACCAAGAGGAGATTTTATATAATTTTCTACGAATCTAAACTGTGGATTTGTCCACTATTGTACGAAGTAACTCGATGATCATCTCTCATTTTCCATGTGATGTTTAGAGCATTTAGAAGTATGTACATAACCTGAAGTTTTGGCTAATATGAGTCAGAATAAAAGAGAGAATATTGGCTTATTTAATCAACTTCATAAATATTCATGAGCAAACGCACTTATCTGTATTGAAAGGCTCTTATGAGAATAAGGAAGAAGCACTGATATGATTAGCCAAAAGCTCATTAATGCTTTCGAAAAGCACATTAAAAAAACTTCTACGGTCATCATTTAAACTAGCGATCCTAGAGCGCTTCTTAAGAGCAGTATGGAAGCCTCTTCGGACATCCCTATGTTAAAAAGCATTGAACTGCGATAGGGAAAAGAAGCGCTACGAGCTTCCAGAGAAGCACGTCCTTAGAGCGGTCTTTTTCCCAGTGGGTCTCTACATCAACTCGAAACATCGTTGATTTTATATTGGAGCGACGCATTGCTGTCGGTCTCCAATAGTGCAGACAAATTCTAAAGATAATATTTCCAGTAACTTTCTAAGCAAAATATTAGGGCTTCTCTACATCAGGTCCAGGCTAGGTGGTGCTCATGATTAGTGGAGGCCGTGTGCAATGCGAAGTTTTAATAATTTCCCAACAGAGCTAGAATTTCGGATATGCCACATTATTTTTCACTGAGGCCAAAGTACACAATGTGCCTGCAATATCTTTGTATTAGATCTGTGCTATTATGCAGCTACTTCTTTTGAAGTCTGACGGAGCTGCAAAACAAAGTGTTCAAATGCATCCTGAGTTTCCGAATGGAAGCGGGATGGATGTAGGGTGACTTTAAAGCTTTCCCATGAGGGCGCAATGGACGTACTGGTAGCATAAGTGAATTAAGTTAGGCAGTTCTAGCGGCACCCTTCTTGAATAGCCTAACCTATCCGATCCTCCCCTCCCTATTACGACGCAAAAATCCTTTTCGACGGCCGAATATTTAAGAAATAACCGATATCATACGATTTTGTTCGAACAGCTGTGAGTAGTTACACTAGGACAGTTCTGGATCACTTTTTTAAGCCTCCAGCATTTCACCACACATGGCGCTACATGTGGGTTTGTGTCTTAGCTGAATGGGTTTATGTCTTGGATGTTGGGTATACGAGACGGATACGAGACCACTTTTAGTACTCTCCAGCTTAGGGAAATAGCATAAGATTTCGAATTTGTTTCTGATGTTCGCTTATTTTTCATCTCGAGCCTTGGGAATACGAGAACACTTTGGGGATACGAGACCACTTTTAGCACTCTCCAGCATAGAAAATTAACGTAGGATTTCGATTTTGTTTCTGGAGTTCGCTTATTTTTCATCTCGGGCTCGTAGCCTCTAAGTTGACATTATGTTTTTCATCTCGAGTTTTGGGGATACGAGATCACTTTCAGTACTATGCAGCAACTGCGCCCTAGCGGCATTAGCCGATACTACCAGTATGCTCCAGTGTGTCTTGACTGTACTGGTTTATGTCTTGGATGCACCATTGAGTCTTGACTGCACCCTAGAGGGATTAACCGGTACTACCGGGATGTGTCATTTGGCATTAGCCGGTACTACCAGCATGCTCCGGTACTACGGTTTCCTTGGGTGTGTGTGTGTGTGTGTGTGTGTGTGTGTGTGTGTAATTTGGTCTTGACTACACCCTAACGGCATTAGCCGATACGACCAGCATGCTCCGGTACTACGGTTTCCTTGGGTGTGTGTGTGTGTGTGTGTGTAATTTGGTCTTGACTACACCCTAACGGCATTAGCCGATACGACCAGCATGCTCCGGTACTACGGCTTTGGATATGTGGTACAATTCTCTTGGATATGTGAAGTTTTTTGCTTCACTTTTGGCCCACACGTGGCAGCATGCTACGGTTTTGGAAAGTTGTTTGCATTACTTTTGCCCACACGTGGCAGCATGCTACGGTTTTCTTGGATGTGTGAAGCTTTTTGCTTCACTTGGCATGTTCAGGTATTATGGTTTTCTTAGATACATATGTGGTGCACCTAAATGTAGGCTTTTTTATTATGATTTTTCTTGAGCGCCTAAATGTAGGCTTTTTGTGTTGAACTATTAATTAAAGTTAATAGTAGGAAATTTTACTTCATGCCAATGGATTCTTGTGGGTATGTGAGGCAGTGGCGGATCCAGCTAGTAGGCGCGGGGGGCGCGCGCTCCTCCCTGAAGACCACAAAAAAATTGCACTAGATCTTCTGAATTCCTCCAATGCACTTTTTGCAAAAGATATAAAAATTTCTGGAAACGTTCAATTTGAAGCAGAGCCCATTAGGTAAAAGCGATGGAAGATTTTGTTTTAATTGAAAACACAACGGCAAACAAATCATTGTATATTGATGTAGTGAGTTATTACATTTAAAGCAAGACATTTATTTTAAAAAAAACAGTTTTATTATTTCGTAAATGGAATACCAGAATACTTAGCTAAAACCTTACACAAAAAAATTAAATGCTGATTGGGAAATTCTAAATCAAAACCATAGAGAAGTCTTGGCAGGTGTGAATACATTCCGTATTCTTACAGAAGACCTCAACAACAATAAAATAGCTCTTGGTTTGACGATAAGTTCAACCAAGTAATGTAAGAAAAGCGAAAGAGTCTGCTTTTCACGCGTATCAATTGCATTCATGTCGAGAATGAAAACAAGTCGACATACTGCACAGAACACGTAGAGGTCCAATATCCGGAGGCAAAAATTTCCTTTTGAGCAGAATGTTGGCAAGCCGCAAACATAGCAAAGGCTTATGGTCCCCGGTCAAGACCATCGAGAACAACTTCATCAATTCCTCTATACCTTCACTACTTAATATCTGTGAAGTAGTTGTTGACTACCTTGATCAAGTTAGTATCTTCACTGGTAGATTCGCTTCAAGTTCTCTATAAAACAGCCAATACACATCCGTAAGAGGGATGTGTTCAAGGTCCTTAAGGGAATCAACGTCTCCAAAGCCGTAGGTCCTGATGGTTTCTCACACCTGTTAACTAAAAACTGTACCACATCTTTGGCTAAACCTTTGCGCAAACTATTCTACTTGTCTTTTTCGATAGGAAAATTTCCAAATGGTTGGAAAATAGCTCACATTCAGCCTATTCCCAGGAAAGTTGAGGGTAGCGACGCCTCAAATGATCGACCAATTGCAATCAGTTCGATTCTTTCAAAGCTTTCTGCATCTATCATTAACTCCAAATTAATGAAGTATCTAGAAACCAAACAACTCATCAATGATCGGGATTATGGCATCCGAACTGGACCCCCATCTGGACTCTTGCTGACTTTTCTTAAGGCACATTCGAACCGTACACAATTTTAGTGTTTTGTAGTCACAAAATCGTTGCTCTAGATATTTAAGTGGTCCTTGCTAGAGTCTGGCATCCAGCCGTTTTAGTTAAACTTAAAGCACTTGGTCTCTCCGCTCGTCTTCTATTAGAGATTAAAAGGCTTTTACCTGATCGCATAATACCGGTTGTACTAGATAGTGTTTCACCAGAAAATAACCCTATAAATGCTGAGACGTCCCAGGGCTCTGTAATGTCTCTTCTTAACTTTCATTAATGATCTACTTTCCCGTACTTTTAATTCAATCCATAGTTTTGCCTATGACAGTAGCCTTTTGACATTCTCGGGGATTCTAGCGAGAATGCCATATCTGTCAAATGATGTGGCTTGATTAGATTAATCAATAACGACCTTGGCAATTTAAAATTTTGCCGTTGATAGTGCCCTTGATACTTTTATGGACTCCAGAGGGAACGTCACATCTGTCAAACAAGATTGCGTGATTAGATCAATGAATAACGCCGTTGATCATGTTCCCGCTTGGAGTAAAGCGATTCGCGTCGAATTCAAGGCATCTAAATAAGTCCTAAAGCTGTCTCATCTCTATGAAGCAAAATCATAGCTTTTCACTCCCATTTTTCTGATGGAGGACTGATTTGCGATACACCGTCTTTTTGCATTCTTGGCTTTAATATTTCCTGTAAGCTAAGGTGGACAGATCAAATCTTTTACTTTGCCGAAGAAGCAGAGAAATGTCTAGGATTTCTGAAAAGTTGTAGAAATATTTCAACCCATCGAATCTAGAGCTCCTCTACAAATCCTACACCAGACCTAGAATATAATGCAATTTCTATATCTGGGCCCCAGGCTGGTCGCACAGTCTAACCTTCATTCGATATTGTCCAAAATAGAACCTTCAAGCGCACTGGCGATGTGGCAATAACTTGTAATATCGACTCACTCGAACAACGTCGCAATGATGGATGCCCTTCAGTCCCTTATCGCTATATGCGTGGTCAATGTTCTAATGAAATATCTCGTCTGATCCCTTGCAGAATTATTCCTGCACGCAAAACACGCGCAGCACACCGCCCATCAAATTACTTTCGGCGATGCAGTAAAATTTCGTGATGGTTTTTATCCCGAACAGTCTACCATTTTCTGTCTTTACTCCAACATACAATCTGCGAAAGTTTAAGGGTGACATTCAGCACCTCTGGCGGTCTCCGCACGTTTCCTAATTCGTTTCCATATCACCTTTCTGCCATGCTGTGCTTTGCATCATACGGTATCCCCTGAACTTGCCTTAATAATATATAAAACAAAAAATCTCGACTTTAGTAGAGGTAGAGCACGTAGCGCTTTAATTCATGTATTTTGCAAAGTTACAATGCATGATCAATTCGTCAATTTGAACAAAATGGGTTTCCCTATTTTTACTAACTACAATGGGTGATTTGGAAGCTTTACACTTCCATTATTTACAAACCAAAACAAAATAAATAATTTAAGGCCTTGAACGTTGAGCAGCTTTTTTCGTTCCACGTGGTAGCCACTCACTTATCTGATCGACACGTACGTAGCTTAATAATAAATTTTATGTATATGACATTTGCGAGTGGTGGCGAGTGTTTTCGAGCTTTTGATCTGTTTCCAGCTTATACCGTTTTTAAACCAAAGTTGCTCCCCTCTCTAACAAGAATCCTGGATCCGCCGCTGATGTGGGGGGGGGGGGGGGGGTAATAAAGATAGGGAAGGGGGTAATGAAATTTTCATCAGTAATCCTCTACGGACTCTGCTTTTCGAGATATTAGCGTATTAATAATTCAAGTTATTTTTTGTTCATGGAAATGGATTCTTGGCGGTGTGGGGTGGAAGGGGGAACGAAATTTTCATCAGAAATCCTCTACGGGCGTTGGTTTTCCAGATATTAGCGACATTTCTTCGGGCGCAAACGTCATTTCTTGAGTAAGGTTCCCTAGCGGCAATAAGGGACATATTATGAGCGGAACGATGGATACTTAACCTTGGAGTATTACTCCATTTCATCAGATCAACAAGTGGCAACCCCAGAAAGAATCTAAATCTAGTGTAAATAAATTAGTTTCATTTATTAAAGTAATTTGCATTATAGCTACATGTATAAAGTATTATAAATATATATTTATATTAAAATTGTATTATAGTTGTTTTTTCAAGAAATTATAAAACATCTTTGTTATTAATCCAAGAATTGTGTTTTGATGAAAATCCGAGCCATTTAACGTAAGCTTTATCTCCAGACTTCTTTATGATTTTCGCTACGAGATATAGGCTTGGGTGTTTAACTTTCAGCAGATCCACTTCTTAAAAGCCTCCTGTGATTGGATTTCCTTGATAAACTTCCAGCTGATATGTGATGGGGTTTGTGTTTTGAACTCTAATAATTTTAAAAATCTCAGCTGTCCAGTTTGGTGTATAGCCTTTCTCAAATATATGCTTGTATTTGCTGATGCGTACAAAATCGCCAACTTTATACTTTGCAGGAACAACAATTTTTATATGATTGTATACAGTTGAAAGCAGTTGTTTCTCATTGGAATTGTTGATATCACGTGTCTCATTTCGTAGTTCGATGTATTCTTGAGTTGTATTCAGTGAGCAGTTTCTTTACCACACCAATCCACTGATAAGTTCCATTAAAGCTGAATTCCTTTCACATCATATCCTTTAGAGTTCGGTTAAATCGTTCTACTATTGATGCTTTGAGGAAACTGTACGTAGTAGTAATGATTATTTGCATGCTTCATCATTTTAAAGAGGCTGTTGTAGAATTCTTTTCCATCATCAGTCTGCAGGTTTTTAGGTATTCGTCCTCGCTTAATATAGATTGCATGGCATCTTTTACTTCTACACGAGTTTTTCTTTTAATTGGAATTGCCCATGCATATTTGGAGAAGGCATCAGTTATTGTCAGCAGATAGCGGTAACCCTTGTTCACATACTTGTAGGGATCCATTTCAACCAAGTCTGCCTGCCACCTCTTACTCATCGTAATTATAAATGAAACAGATTTCTAAAGAGTTTTTACTCATATACACCATCTTTCGGTGTCAAGTCTTTCTTATTTATTACTGAAGTAAAGAGATAGTTTTCAATCTTCGCGATTTCGGCATTGATATATAGCGTTAAATTTGTCACCTCTATATTAATAGTTTTTCGTATTTCTTCCACACTTATTTTAATTTTCTTGTCAACATAGCTTTGGTAGTAGCATTATCATTTTCAAGGGTTTCACCAAGTCGTTTTATACACTTTGACTTCAGATCGTAGTCTCCGTTTATCGTTAAATTAAATCCAATACCCCGCTCTCCTTGTACACCAGCTGGACCCTGAATTCCTTGTTTACCATCTGGTCCTTGAGTTCCTTGTTTACCGGCTGGTCCCTGAGCTCTTGTTGATCCACGTTCACCTGCTTTCTCAAGATATGCTCGCTTAGACAAACGTCCAAACTTGTCAACGCTCATCTGTAGATTGTGTTGGAAGTATGGTAATGGAGTAGTATTTAAACTATAATATCTGCTTCTCGCAACTCTCTAGGATAGATACAATGTCATTGTTGTGACTGGTATTTCCAGCCTGCTTTGATGCCATTAGAAGGCGCAGTCTATCCACTAATTCATTTGGATCATCCCAGTAAATGTGATCAATGTTTTCTTTAGGCAGACGCATTAGTCCCATGCTTTATGCTGTATAAGTTTACGAATAATAGCTTTATACTTAGCCGCTCTAGTACCTTTTATTTGTCCATCTTCAGCATAGTCACGTTTATATGCATTGGTATCTCTCAAAATAGATCCATAATTAGTTAAATCCTCTTTAGTATATAGACTTTTACAGGATCCTTCATAAATAGCAGCTCACATAACCCCAAAGTTGTTTTATAGCTCTTCCCCTTGATAACAATATTTACTACATCATCAAAATCAAACCTTGAATTACCGATTCTCCACGCGTTGTCATCATAGTAAACTCCATGGGTTGGATCAATTTTAGGCTATTATCAGTGAATAGCTTTAAATAGTTTGAAACTATGTATCCAGACGTATCGGGGGAGGTGACATGAGACCTTCCTCTCAATGTTCTTGAATGTTTAGGTGTTGCGAATTCTTCTGCAGATGTTAAGGAATAATCTCCATAATTTATAGGTGTGCTACTAGCCTCCATTTGCACATATTTTCTTTTAGGAGTGGTAAAAGTTTCCACAATGTCATTGGCTTCTTCTTTTGCTTCTTCTTCTTCTTCTTTTGTATCTTTTGTCTCAAACTTGGCTATATCTGGCGGCTCGTATTTGACTCTTGTAACAAACTCTTTTAAGGGTTTAGTGATTGGCTTAAAGGTTTCTTCAAGTTGAGCTTCTGCTTCAATCCTTCCCATCCTTAGAGATTTAAATTTCCTTCGCACTGCATTCCTTGTCTTGATGATTTCTTTTAATAGCTTTTCATTCATCTTCGATATTAACTGAATAACGGCTTTTAAAACAGCTCTGATAACAGGTAAACAGCTTTCCAAACAGCTTTGATAACAGCTTAGCAGCTTTTCAAACAGCTCTGATAACAGCCTAACAGCTTTTAAACAGCTCTGATAACAGCTTAACAGGTCTGATAACAGATTAACAGCTTTCCAAACAGCTCTGATAATAGCTTAACAGCTTTTCAAACAGGTCTGATAACAGGTGAACTGCTTTAATTTACTCAGCAAGTCCACAGGATTCGGTGTGCTTTCAGCTGAGTTACAACTTCGACTTATGAAGATTTCGCATGTTTCATCCTTTTACAGTACAATGAAGTTATCAAATCCTTTACGGTAGCGCCCCTTGTTTATTGAGCTTTCCCTATCTATCATTAAGAAACTATATTCATCCTTCCAACATGCAGCACAGACTCTTCGAAATTCAACAAACTTCATGTCTGTATTCACAGGATCGTTATATATATGTTTCAAATTCAAGTCATCTTGCTTGAATAAGATGACCAAATTAGCATTGTCAGGCATTAAGTGCTTTGGTATATGCGTATATGTTTGACAGAGATAGAAGCTGTCTATATCTTCGTGGCGACCCATGCAAAAATAGGATCGCACATTATTTTCCTTTTCACATGCTACATCATCGAAAATAAACACTGAATGTGATTTGGCTTCCTCTGGAGGTAGAACGTCGCAGTTGTTTGAGAATGTATAATACCCCAATCCTGATATGGGAGTCATCACTCGCTTCAAGTATTCATACTTTGGTTGATGTAAAGATTTTGAATATATGTAAATATTTTCATATCTCAGACCATTGGGATGTTCCAGCAAACTTATCATAACATTAGTTTTTCCACAATTGGATAGTCCAACAATGATGCTCCTTATACTATTAGACAATAGGGGACCATGCTTCTTTTCCACCTTCATAGCAGCTGTATCAGCATTTCGAACAGGAAAAGCGTGTTGTTGTTTAATGAAACGCATATTGAAGACTAACGGGATTCCTATAAGTACACCAGTTTATATAATATTTCAACTGTATCATCGGAACCTTATAAGATGCGAGATCATAAATCGAAACGCTCCAGTAAAGCTTTGAAAGGGGGCAGAGGACTATTAAATACAATTATCAACAAATTACCTATAGAATAACATCTACCGGGATAACTGTACTGTGGACCAGGAACAAAGTTAAAACAAAGATTGGCCAGAGGAGATCCAGGCATTAATCCACTGGACGCAGCCTGCAAGGAACACGATATAGCATACTCGCGACATAAAGATACAAGTGATCGACATATAGCTGATAAAATATTAGCTGAAAAAGCCTGGAAGCTTGTAAAATTTACGGATGCAAATTTGAGTGAACGTGCCAACGCCTGGCTTATAACAAACGCAATGAAAATTAAGCTAAGTATGAGTCTTAAGGCTAAATATAAACGCCAACCCACATTCCCAGTAGCCGTACGAAATGCACGTAAGATGTTAAAAATCAAAAAAAACCAAAATTCTTGATGGAAGTTACAAAAATAGCTCTTAGTGCAGCTAAAAATATTGTGAAAAGAAAGAAGAAATCAATTAAAACTCCACGAGTGATACCTGTACCAAAGATTGGCGGTGCATTTCCATTCCTCATCCCGTTGTTTGCTGGGCTTTCAGCATTGGGAGCACTATCGGGAGGAGCAGCAGGCATAGCTAAAGCAGTAAATGATACCAGTGCGGCAAAGGCAAAATTGGAAGAAAGCAAACGTCATAACCAAGCAATGGAAACTATGGCGGTTGTTAAAGATGGAAACGGGCTGTTCTTGAAGTCGCATAGAAAAGGACTTGGACTCTATCTACAACCTCAACCAAAAAACTATTAAAGACGCTACCCAAAAGACCGCTAAACGAGTTGGATCTCCACAAGTATTCCACACACTTGCCGCACTTCAGAGGAGTATTTATGCGTGATAATCTACCTAAAAAGCCATGGAAGCGAGAAAGCGGTATTGTTAACTTGGACATCTCAACTGGATCAGGTACACACTGGGTAGCGTACTACAAGAAAGGTGATAACATCGAATACTTTGATAGCTTTGGCAATCTCCAACCACCACGGGAGCTCATAAACTACTTGGGTAGTAATATTACGTACAACTACAGTATGTTTAGAGTTTTTATATAATTGTTATAGCCATTAATTATTATCTATAAATAAATGTATCTATATTGAAATTGTGACAGTTCATTATCAACCGCCATGTCATTAACACTAACTCTCACGGGAAATTCATCTCTACTCACTGCTGAGCACTTTCCCCCGCTGGAGCTAGGAACGGATTATGTTTGTGGATTAATTGATTTTCAAACATACAACTCTATACCAAATATTGATGTGAGCAATAATCTGGTTCATGTAGGGAATGAGTTTGTTGAGATACCTGTTGGATCCTACGAGATTGATGAAATAGCAAAATATGTACAAGGAAACTTGGATAAAGAAGGGAAAAGGATAAAGGTTGCGATAAAGGCTAACAATAATACATTGAAGAGTGAAGTTAAGGAAACTGAAGAAATACATTTTGAAAAACAGAGATCCATAGCTCCTCTGCTAGGATTCAGTAATAGAAACTTATCTGCTAATATAGTGCAAACATGAGGGTTGCCAGTCAACATCATTAAAGTAAATACTATACGCATCGAATGTAATATTATATCAGCATCATTCTTCAACAACACACAAGTACACACTTTCCACGAGTTTTCCCCGAACGTGGGACCTGGGTATAAAATAGTGGAGGTACCCAAAAATGTAATCTATTTGCCTGTGAACACCAAACTTATAAGATCTCTAACATTGAAGCTCCTTGACCAAGACGGTGACTTAATCAATTTCAGAGGAGAGACTATAACCATCAGGTTACATTTGAAGCCACAGCATGTTGATATACAGTAATGATAAATACGAGTTCGGAGCAGATAAGATCATTAGTCAGCGGACAACCTTGAGGCGGTCAAGACCTACATTAACACCTTGCAAATACAGCATATTTACAATCGATAGGCTTAACGCTGAAACAATGAATAAAGGAATACCAGATATTGCACCAGACGCTCGCTTTGATAACAGTGTTACTAAATTTGAACATCACTCCTATTCACCATTTCTAACATCATTTAAAAACAGCGATAAAATCCGTATCTCTGTACAACATCAGGAATTGAAATAATCTTCTACCCAGCAGGAGTTTTCTTTACATTGAGGGGTCGCTAACAAAGCTGAATGGAGCCGTTTCAGCAACTGCAAAATTAGCTAACAACGCTCTACCATTTCTTTTTGAGGAAATACGCTATGAATTGAATCGCTAAATGCAAATGTAAGCAGGATACTACTCAACGGCAGCTGGTCACCAGATTCATCCGTTATACCAGCCAATGGACTGTTTAACTATTGTGTACCTCTGAAATATTTATTGGGATTCGCTGAAGATTACAAGAAAATTCTGATAAATTCCAAACATGAACTCATATTGATCCGGAGCAGGACAAACGATAATTCCATTATATCACCCACTGATGTGGTGAAAATTAAAATTACGAAACTTCAATGGAGCATTCCGCATGTTACAGTATCCGATGATGAAAAGCTGCAAATATTTAAAATTATCGGGAGAGGTCGCCCGATACAAATACAATTCCGAAGCTGGGACATATATGAGTATCCAGTACTACTGGAATCCACGCATCAAACCTGGTCAGTTAAGACTTCTACTCAACTGGAGAAACCTCGATTTATCATCTTAGCATTACAACCGAATCGAAGGAACGATAAAACCAAGGATGCAAGCAAGTTTGATCCCTGCCAACTCACCGATGTTACAGTTCGTTTGAACTCAGAATTATAACCCTATGATGATTTGAAGATGAAATTTGATTTGAATAGACACGCATTGCTGTATGAGGTGTATATAAAGTTTACATAATCATACTATGGTCATCAGTATCAGCCGTTCCTCACATGGGAGAAGTTCAAGACCGATGCTCCGATCGCTGTCATTGATTGCTCACATCAAAATGAAACAACAAAAACTGGACCTGTTGACATAAGGCTAGATCTCAAGACATCTGAAAATGTACCGGCTAATACAACAGCATACTGTCTGCTTCTACACGATCGAATAGTGGAATACAGTCCGCCGACAAGTGAAGTTAGAAAGTTAAATTAAAAAGATGGTTGTCATCGTAGACATCCAATGATTCAAAACACACCTAAATGAATTTATCACTAAAGAACTGGCAATTTTAAGCAATGAAAACCAGATGCAGCACTTTATATTTCAACCACCGTTCAGATACAATGATTTGACTTCAGCAAAAAGAGACGAGTAAAATGGCTTCAACACAATTTTCATGAATTCCGCTGGGATGATGGCTACATACCGTATCAGAAGCTGTACACTATAGTTGAACCACTGCTTCGACACAAAACCATATATGTAAATGGAGCTGAAAAAGTTCGTTGGATGCAGAAGATAGTTGGAGAGGGTGAAATCATGATTAACGTCGAACATGAATACAACCGTGGAAAACTAATAGAGATTAACACAAATGCGCCATCTTGCTAAGTTCATATTGGACAATGTGCTATAAGAAATACTTTTATAATAAGAAATTTTATTTGAAATAAAAACAAATGTTTATAAAACATAAGACTTTTCAATACACATACCCCAGAACCCTCACTGACATCGTCTAGAATCTGTTCATGGTTATGTCATGTTGTGAAATTCGAATAATGCTGACATCTACAACTTCCTTGCTAAGAAAACGTGCAGGATTTGAAAACAGCAAAACCATGATGACGTCATGCCAATATCTAGAAATCTCCCGCTAATAAAAGAAAACAGCAAAACCAAGGCATGCTGGTAGTTCCGGCTAAGGGCGCTAGGGTACCTTACTCAAGAAATGGCGTTTGCGCTGGAGGCTTAAAAAAGTGATCCAGAACTGTCCTAGTGTAACTACTGCTGTGCACACTTTTTTAACCAATTACAATAGCTCACAATGCTTGACGAGGGGAGATAAAAAATCATATATTGCAAACATCACACACGCAAAGAATTATATCTATCATAAAATATATACACTCTCAAAAAAATAACGAAAAATCAAACTGAACCTGAAACCAGAAGTGGCACTACGAATGAAATCACATTGATGGGGACTAGCAGCGAATGGAATAGAGCTTGGTGAAGGTTTCGTTGCCCTTTTTGAATTTTAGTAATGATTTTCAGTAGGTACCTGCCTTTTTCCTTGAAGTATATTTCAATATGCTCTGTTAAATGCTTACAATGTACACCTGGTATATAGATGAGAAATTCTAACAAAATTGATTTCAAACAGTTCTGGTAGTTTGCCTTTTGGAAGAGATCATTTATAATTCCAGTTATAAGAAGGGGAAAATGGAGTTTCTCACTAGTTATCGATCAATTGCTAAGTTGTCGTGTATTCCGCCAACTGTTTACAGGCATTGCTTCTGAATATTGATATATCCACTGTAAAGGAATTATTATTCTTAATCAGCATTGCAATATGCAAGCAAGATCAACCACAATTAATTTCATTATTTTAATTAAAATTTCGATCAGAGAGAGGAAAGTCATTACATTTACTTGCTTAATTGGTTAGGTTTCAATCTAAGTGATCGCAAATTATTGGTGCAATTTCGTTCTGCCCAAGCCAGTTCTGGTGTTCCGCAGCGAAGTCGCTTGAGATCCCCTCTCTTCTATATATTTGCTAATGATGTCTCCCAAGTAATTAAGAAATCTGCGCTGTTATTCTATGCTGATGATATAAAGATTGATAAATGTATAAAAACAGAACTTGATTGTGTCGAACGGCAGGGAGGATCTGAACAGATTAGTGAATTGGTAACTTGAAAACCTCCATATTTTTAAACATTAAAAAATGCAAAGCGACCTTTTTCTCCCGTAAACGGAACCCTAGAGAGTTTGACTATACAGTACCGGTATATACGCAATGCAATTGCTAATATGGCTGATAAAATACTTAACTTGAGTGTGTTGTTTGACACCAACTTACTTTTAATCCTCATATCGACCTTAATATCTCTAATTGCTCTAAACATCACATGGAAACTGAGAGATGAGTTACTTCGTACAATAGTGGAAAAATCCACGTTTATATTCGTGGAAAATTATATGATCTCCTCTTTTTGCACTTCAATCTGCTGGAGCTCATCAAATAATCTTCTGTAGAGCTTCTAAGCGAGGGCTCTAGAAGCACTTGAGTTACTTACTTGCGCCTTTGCTTATTTTTCGTGATAGATCAGTGAATAGGCTTCTAATAGGGCGTTTTCAGTACATCGAAATCGCGTAATTTCGCTGTTTCAGCATGATTCCGACAAAATCACCCTCGGAATCACGTAATTTCCAGTACAAAAATATTAATCGAAATCATCTCAATTTTGCGTAATTTCAATGAAATTACGTCGGAAATTACCAAAATTTTCCCGAATGCGCCCATGTTCGGTTTCCACCTTTTCTCAAACTGTATCATTTGACATTTGTTGCATACATTTGTCAATAAATTTTTAAGGAAGAAATTTAAAATTAAATTTAAATATCATATTAATGTTGCTGACATTTATGTGACAATATATCCTTTTAATTACAAAAGTCTCGTTTATGTAATTAATTATTTTATATGACAATTTGGTATTTAAATGTAGCAGCTGTCAAACGAAATCATCTCAGCGGTAGTGAAAACACCTGACAGTGATTTCGAAATCACTTCATCAAAATTACGTGATTTCGACGTAGTGAAAACGCCCTATAAAGCGCTGCTAAATGATGGCTAGAGAAGCGATTTAATTGAGCTCCTTTCAGAAGTATTGGTTTTCGGACCAATTGGGAAAGCCTCAATTTTTTCCTACAAATTTTTGGATATTTTTTCTTTAGAATTTGTATGCATTTGTTCGACAAAGGGTGCTTGGGGGGCTGCTAATAGTTTTTGCACATTGTGAGAACTGCGTGCGAGTCTAATGCAAGAAAATTTGTTGGGTGTGAACACTGCCATATATAATATGGACTGCTTAACTTTCTCTTTCATGTGGGCTCAATTGCTTATGTCCTAAAAAGTTCTTACGCCGGTGCCAACATTGAAAAAAATCATTGGCTCGAAGTTGACAAAATGGCTCATGCAGCTCGAAAAGCGATTATAATAAAACGTTACAAATTTCTGCTGAACATCTTATGAATATATTACCTTTGGTAAAACAATATAACCTTAAATAAAAAAATTAAAAACATTTTCTTTGATGGTCCCACTTATTTCTTTGTTGTTTACAGTTCTCCTCAGTTGGTACTTGGTGCTTAGACCGAAAGAGTCAGCAATATAGAAGTAAGTCCAATTTTTGCAGTGCATTTCTATTAACGTAGTTAGTCTATATTGTACATGTCAGTGGATGTGAAACACAGTGGAGTTTCAGGTATTCGATTCTAATTTAGAGAAGTTAAAAAGCTAGAATTGGTGTAAGACCAATTTATATTATACCCTAGCCGAGATGAATAAAACGTATGAAATTTCGTATTGGGTGACCAATTGAGTACATTTGATTTTTGCAGTGGTTTTTCGCATATATTTCTAGAACGGTCCGTCGGCCAGAAAAAAATATTATTACCAATTTTATAGAATTTCGTATTCTGAAAAAGTTTTTAGTACAATAAAAATGTCTTGAACTGATAGTTTAACAGTATCCATGAAAAACCTAAATTTTTATATGGCAACACCAAGAAGCGGTTGGCCGATTTATTCCATTTTTGAAATTTTATGTGCCATTACTATGAAACACTATGTAAGCAATTTCAGCTGTCTACGTCAACGCGTTCCAGGCAGTGTCAAAATATATAGTGGAATACGAATTTTTTGTATGGCAACCCCATGAAGGAGTTGCCCGATTTGTTTCAATTTCGAACGTAATTTTGCTTTTTTTTTTTATAGTCCGCGTACAAAATTTCAGCTCTCTAAGTGCACACGTTCTCGAGTTATCGTGCGCACGGTCGGACGGACAGACGGGTATGCAAACATCAAAATAACTTTTAATGTTATGCGTAGGTGCACAATCCATATTGCTCTACCATCATTATTTCTGTGCATTACAAATGGAAAGACGAACCTAGTATACCCTACAGATTTCATCTAGGGTTGAGTTCTAGAGTCATGCTATACCATATGCCTGCAACATCTTTGTATTACAGGGTCTTTGCCAATAGCCTATCTCTTTTACTCATTAGAGCATGACACTCGGAGTTTTGAAATTCGGTTGTTGTGCAGTAACATACTTGGGTGTTCAGCAAACTAATTAGAAATTTCTTTAGCGGAGATTGCATTGTTTTTTCATTGATTATTCCCACACTAAGGAATATAATGTCTTCCGATTTTTCCTTAATTAAAGATAACAAATTATGGTGTGGAAAATAGAGCCTTAAATGTTGCGAAATATGGCTGAAAGATGGCTTTTAATGTACTGTAATTGTGGCGGTATCGTTTTTTGTCGATAATTCTACTTATGGCAGCACCGTCGTAAAAACTTGAATTAGTTATCTTTGACATTTTAGCTGATGTTCTTACTTCTTCATTCTATCGTTTTCATCTTGGGCCGAACCTAGTAGTTTCAATTTCAATTCCAGTTAATGTAAAAAAAAACATTAAAGCCACCGAAATTTGTTACTTTTACGCTTTATTAAACTTAAACGAAAATAGATACAAGAACGTTTATTAACTAAATTATTTAATAATAATATTTATTAATTACCTCCAGTCTAACTGCTCTTGGTCCTCTGGGAAATCTTCTTTCCCGCAACGGTATTCTATTTTTGTTGACGTAGTGTCCAGCAAAAATAATTGACAAAACCTGATGTTTTTATATTTTTGAGCTCGAGCGCTTGTACGTGAGGATATTTGATTATGTAGGAATAAATATGGGAACTAAAATATATTTTGAATTCGCGGAAAATTTTCCTAGGGAAATGTAAAAAAATGGAGATAGAACAAATAATGGCTTTTTATATTAGGTGGCCAGAAATTGATGAAATTGATTGCTTACATGGATTTGACTTTGTACTATGTATATCATGGCTTGTATCATCATTAGAATTTACTATATCTATGCCTATATCAATATTATCTATAATACCTAGCCTCTAATAACATTGTAGCTCTTAAAGTCTTTTTGTTAATTTAACATATTAATAAATATTTATAGTGGTGTTATTTAAATACTCTTTGTTTTATTGTTTATACCAATGTTAAATACCCACAATTGGTGACCCCAAAAATAAAACCACGTAGTAAAATCTGGGCAGTGTGCAGTTCTTAGGATACATACACGTCACAATTTCAATGCCACATTACATTACAATACATGACGAAAATGCAACTCGGCATTGAACAGAATTCGGAAATTCAAATGCAAACACAAGTTAAGCAGGAGGAAAGCTCAACTCTAAATTCTACGCAAAACGATTCGCCATTCTCTGATGCACCGGGTGCTCTATTATCTTTTCACTCAACAGGCACGCCAGGCCGACCAAGGTTACCAAATTTCTGGATACATGAACCAGAGCTCTGGTTTACTCACATTGAAGCTATTTTCTATACATACGGCATTCATTCTCATGTAGAACGCTATTTCGCAGTACTTGCTGCACTTCAGGAACCATAAGTACTGAGTCAAGTGACTGATATCATACGCTCCCCACCAAAGGAGGATAAGTCTCAAGTATTCAAAATTCAGCATGTCTCTGCTATAAACACCCCCCATTTCAATTTCGCACAAGCACACACCGGGATGCAACAACAGATTGACAGTCTTGAACAACAACTACATAAAGTAACTACAGCGTTAAACATCCAAGCACTACCTACACAAGATCGTGTAATAGATTACAAGAATTTTCTCGCCCAGACACTCCATCAAATACCAATCGTGAGATCTGTTCGTATCATCGTCACTTCGCTGAACAAGCTCGCAAGTGCACGCAGCCTTGCAGCTTCAAGATGGATCCGAAAGTATCGAAAAAAAACTAAATACCCTTTCTTTGTTAGAGGAACCTCATGACAGTTTCTCTGTAAATAGCCTCTCGATCGAACGTAGTATTTATATTAAAGACAAGCAGCCTAATTAGCAATTTTTAACCTCCATGGTTGATAAAGCTTTGTCTTCAAACGCACTTAGCCTTTACGCAGTAAGCTTAACCGAAATCAAAACATTCGGTCAACACACTCTTAAACTCGACTTGGGCTTGAGTCAAACATTTTTGTGGAGTTTCACCATAGCCAATGTAAAATTTGCTATCATAAGAGCTGATTTTTTGTCACATTTTGGGGTAATAATTGACCGAAAAAAAACAACAACTCGTGAATCCAGCAAACAAACTAACAATAAAAGGAGTAATGTTCCAGGCATTTAACTTCAATATTTCCTCCGTTCAGGATCAATCATCCTACATGGATGTTTTACAACAATTCAAAGATGTCACAAAGGACAGCAGCCAAACATGCAGACCAGTGTCCACTGTATGTCATCACATAACGACTACAGGTCCACCAGTTGCTGAGGACTCATTCGTCCTTCCAACAGCCCATCATGTCCAGAAGAAAAAACTGATTCAAGCAACAATTTTAGCTCATCCGACCCCGAACTCTAGCCTAACACTCCCTACAGATGCATCGGATGTAGCTGTCGTAGTGGTTTTGGAACAAAGGGATGAAGTAGACTGTTCTTGGAGACCACTTGGGTTTTTTTTCTACAAAAATTTCAAAGGCTGAGAAAAACTTTAGTGTTTACGACAGGGAACACCTGGCGATATACTCCGCTATTAAATTTTTTAAAAACACGCCGGATGGACCATAAACCAATAATATTTGCTTTTGAACAAAAATTAGATAAAGCTTCACCCAGGCAGCTTAGACATCTTGATTTTACTTCTCAGTTTTCAACGGAACTCGTGCATGTGCCTGGGAACGAAAACGATGTTGCGGATGAGCTTTCTCGTTTGAATGCATCAGAATGCCTTCGACGGTGGACTCTTTGGAACTTCATGAAGAACGAACAAACTAAGGACGACGAGTTGAACGATTTGCTTAATAATTCAACATCGATCCGCCTGCAAAAACTTGTCATCACTTCTTCTGCATCTGTTTACTGCGACATATCCTGAAGCCTCAGCAGAACTTACATTCCAGCAGTTGTCGCTAATGCTAAACGGATTATATCATTCTGGCGGGAAGACCACCTTACAACAGCTCAAACCGAAATTAGTCTGGCCTAACTTGAGAAGGGATGTGTTACATTGGGCACGTATATGTTCCGTTTGCCAACGGGCTAAAGTGCAGAGACACCAGAGAAATCTTCCCAAAAAGATACTTGTAAATCAACTCTTCGATCACATACACTTAGACATAGTTATCATGCCACAAGTACGTAGTTATAGATATTGTTTAACTATGATCGACAGGTTTTCACGGTTGCCAGAAGTGGTTTCAATCAAGGATATAACATCAAATACAATAGCGACCACCTTTTACGCAAATTGGATCGCACTCTACGGGACTCCAAAAACAATCACCACTAACCTGGTTTCACAGTTTGAGTCTGCGCTCTTCAAAGCGTTAGCATTACTTATAGAAGCAAATCATGTACATACGACCCCTATCACCTGGCATCTAATGGTTTAGGGGAGCGATTGCACCGCACACTTAAGGCAGCTTTAATGTGTCACAGTGTTTCTTGGTTAGACATATTACCTACAGTACTGCTAGGTTTAAGAACTAGATACAAAGAGGATCTTCAAGTTTCATCAGCTGAGTTTTTGTACGGAGCACCCGTTCGCATTCCCGGAGAATTTTTCTCCAGTCTGGAAATGAAACCTGATGCCCAAGTTTTCATCAAAAAATTCCGAGAACATATGAGAAAAATCCGACTTAGAGCAACAAGTCATCATATTAAGCGAAATGTCTTTATTCTCAAGGACCTCTACACTTGCGCGCACATTTTTGTTCGTACAGACGCTGTCAGAGCCCCATGGGAACGCCGATACACTGGACCTCATCGAGTGGTTCGAAGATTAGATGACTACGTTTTCATCATAGAAATAAATGAAAAGGAGACACTCATCTCTTCCGAGCGCAACAAACATGCCTACATTAAGAGAGATGACAATTTGCTGAATCAGCAATCATCAGAACAACAATCAAGGAGTAATTTGAGTCAATATTGAGGAGTATTTCCAATTGGAGGAGCAGGTTGAAGACATGTTAATCACTCTATCTGGAGAATAGGATAAATACCATCCTCAACCATCAAGGGTTATGTCAAGCATCAGCCCGACAATAAAATTACTAAAGATCACGATCCCTAAGTTTGATGGCGATTGCCTGAAATGGCGGCAATTCTATGATTTATTCTCCCAGAAGGTACACGAACAGCCCATGGGAGAACGTCAAAAGATATGGTACCTTAAAATGAATCTCTGTGGAGAGGCAGAGAAATTAGTTCGCCACTTGAGCTTATCAGAAGAAAACACACCGCAGCATGGAAAATACTCCAGGATTGCTAAAACAATACTAGGCTTCTTGTAACGTCACTTCTGCACAAAATGTTATCTCAGCCTGCTTTAACTACAGAAAGTGTATGAGGTATAAAATCACTACATGATACAACTCAAGAATGCCTATTTTGACTTGACAATCTTAGCGTTGATACAAGCAGCTGGGAGTCGCTATTATTAGATCTGATGATCAATAAACTTGACAGAACAACACATGGGTTATACGAGCATACACTATCCCAACCTAAAAAGTTGCAATCAACAAACGAATTCCTCAGATTTTTAGAGAGTCGGTTCCAATCACGTGAGGCTCTGGGCAACAAGGCGAAAGGATTAGACGAACAACATAGAGGGTCAATTGCAGCAAAATCATTGAGCTCAATAGCCATTCCTATGTCGACGTGCGCCTGCTGCAAGGGAGATCACAAGCTCTTCGAGTGTCAAAAAGTTCTTCAGCTGACACCAACCAATCGGTTGAACCTTGTCAAAAAGGCCAGTATATGCATCAACTGCCTTAAAACTGGGCACCCAGTATCAAGGTGTATCTCACGAGGTAGCTTAAAGTGTGCTAGAAAGCACAATACCTTGCTCCATATAGAAAATATCTCATAAAATCGAGCAAATTCAAATCAACAAGTAGGCAGCAGCATTCAACAAACCTCGTCGATGAATCAAAAACACCCAGAAGATCACCTCAAACACTTGTCAGCATATGCAGATCATTCCTCTGCATTACCAGCACGCAGCACTCAACTCCAAAGAGGCTATGTCCTTTTGGGCACTGTGGTAATAAAACTCGTAAGCAATGAAGGTTCAAGCGTAGAATGTAGAGCTCTTTTGGACTCAGGCTCTCAGCTAAATTTCATAACTGAGAGACTCGCCAAAAAATTCGGATTAGCACATGTTCCTGAACTAATGGATATAATGGGAATTGGCCAAGGAAAACAGCAAGCCGCAAAACGAATCAACATTTCAATAGAATGTGGAGTGAATGGCTTCAATACCAAATTGGAAGCCTTCGTTTTGCCAGAAATCAAATCATACCAGCCAACTCGTGCTTTAAATACAGCAACATGGCCAATACCGAGCAACATCCAATTAGCTGATCCACACTTTAATCGTCCTGGGCATATAGACTTCCTAATTGGAGGAGAAGTCTACTTTCAACTATTGTCTGTTGGACAAATAAAGCTTGGAGACCATCTACCTACAATATAAAATTCAGTACTTGGATGGATAGTAGGTGGAAAGATAAGGGACATATTTCAACCAAATGCGACGTGTGGCATATGTAGTGAAGATGAAAGATTTGACCAGCAAGTGGAAAAATTCTGGAAACTGAAGGAACTTCAGTCATCAGAAACCAGATTTACCACAGCAGAAAAATATTGTGAGAATCACTTCAATCAAACCACTACAAGAAATACTGATGGGCGTTTTATTGTCAAGCTTTCATTCAAGGGTTATCCGTGCAAATTATGTGAGTCAAAAGATCTTGCTCTACAGCGTTTCTCAGCACTAGAGAGAAAGTTCGCTAAACACCAAGATATCAAACTACAATGCACGATTTCCTGAGCGAATATATTCGACTCGGCCACATGCAAGAAATTGATATTAAGACAATTGACAAGCCCCACTATTTTCTGCCACAGCATTGCGTCATCAAACCGGAGAGTAGTACCACAAAATTGAGAGTCGTTTTCGACGCATCCGCTAAAACATCTTCAAATTTATCACTGAATGATATTTTGTGCACTGGACAAAAAGTCCAAGATGATTTGTTCTCTGTGCTTCTTCGTTTTAGATTTCCCAGACACGTAGGGTTCACTTGGCTGCCTCAAACTGATTCATTTTCAATTAAAACATCGTGGAACAATACATCCAAGGTTACAAAGAGGAGGGCCTATTCAGACATAGCACACTTGTTTGATCCCCTTGGCTTCATGGCACCAGTAGTAGTTGTTGTCAAAATGTTCCTTCAAAGGCTGTGGGCTCTTAAAATCGATTGGGATGCTGCCTTGCCGCAAGAAAGATTCTGTGAAGATTTGAAATCCTTAGAGAATATAAAATTTCCAAGGCATGTATTCTCCCATACTTCGTCCAGTTCAATGCAAATACATGCTTTCGCAGACGCATCTGAGAAGGCATATGGTGCCGCGGTATATATCAGATCTGTGAGTAAGGACAATATCATAAGTGTAAGATTACTTTTTGCCAAGTCAAGAGTCGCACCGCTTAAACAGACAACACTACCACGTTTGGAATTACGTGCGCCCAAGCTTGCGGCAGAGTTGACAGATCGCATCAAGACAGACTGGGACTTAAGAGACAAACCTACGTTCTTACGGACAGATTCAGAAATCGTGCTTAACTGGCTCAGTTCTCCCTCAGCATCATTTCATACATTTGTGGCTAATAGAGTATCAGCCATCAAAGAACTAACCACAATACAACAGTGGGGACATGTCAGTTCACGGGAATATCCGGCTGACGTGTTATCGCGGGGCACATCTTCAACTTGCCATATTTGGTTCTATGGACCCCTCTGTCTACATAGTGCTGAGTCCACCTGGCCAATGTCACACACAATTGACACAAACAACATTGATCAGAGACTGGAAAGAAGGGGGATAAAATTATCCTTAGTTGCTACGGAGGAAGCAGTGAATTGCATCGATACGATCGATCATAAGAACTCAATTAAAAAATTCGAACTGATAGTCGCATATATGCCGCGCTTCATAACCAAGATGAAAATCCGTTATCTACAAAGCTCTTTTTTCAACTCAACAGTGCTTACAACATTCGAACTACGGGAGGCCCTCATCATCATAGTTAAACAAATGCAGCAATATGAATTCAAAGAAGATTCTACACAACTACTACGGTACGGAAAAGTTAGCAAGAATAGTTCATTAAATAGTCTCGCTCCCTTCATCGATGAAAGAGGAATCATTCGAGTCGGAGGATGGTTGCAAGCATCGACACTATCTTACGATGCGAAGCACCCAATCCTACTGCCATACTCCCATCCGTTCACGAAGCTTATAATGACGGATCTGCACATGGACAATTTACATTGCGTACCACAGACAATCCTTGCAGCAACCAGACAAAGATTCTGGCCCATGAAGTGTAAAACCATTGCCCGGTCTGTGGTTCAACGATGTGTACGCTGTGCACGAGCTAAACCAAAGTTGATGACACAACTAATGGGCAACCTACCAGCAACTAGAGTGCAGCCAGAACGACCTTTTATGAATACCTTAGTTGATTTTTGTGGCCCCATTTGGACTCACCTTAAAATAAGAGGAACGCGGCTGCTAAAATCATATATAGCGGTTTTCTGTTGCTTGACGACCAAGGCCACTGATCTTCAATTAGTGACAGACTTAACGGCCTACGCCTTCATCGGAGCAATTAAGCGTTTTATAGCAAGACGAGGACACTGCAAGAATCTTTACTGCGATAATGCAACCAATTTCATCGGCGCTAAGAACCAGCTATCAGAACTAAACACAGTTATTCACTCCCACAATTGGAAAGAACTAATCATGAACACTTGTAGTGCAAAGGGTATTGATTTCCACTTTATACCGCCACGGGTCCCTCACTCTGGCGGCCTCTGGGAAGCGGCAGTGAAGTCAGCTAAACATTTATTGCACCGATCAATGGATTCTTAATCATTAACATATGAAGAATTGGAAACCGTAATAACTGAGAAAGAAGCCATTCTGAATTCAACGCTTTTAACACAGATGTCCTCGAATCCAAATGATCTGACCGCTCTAACACCTGGTCACTTCTTTGTCGGCGAGCCCCTTACTAATCCAGTCAATCCAGAGGCTCAGTCCATGAAGATAGAAATTCTTACAAGATGGAAATTACTGGCACACATCAAAAATGAGTTCTGGCAACACTGGTCAAGGGAATACCTGAATGAGCTACAACAACGGCAGAAATGGAAAAGGAAATCTGAGAATGTCAAGCCAGGAACAATGGTTATCATTAAAGAAGATAATGTCCCAGTTATGAAGTGGCCACTGGGACGGATCATTAAAATTTATAAGGGAGAAGATGGACTAGTGAGAGTGGCAGACATTCGAACGCAACAAATGTGTTCCGCAGACCTATTCACAAACTATCACCACTCCCCATAGAAGAGGAAATGCAGGAGAACGACAACTCTGCCAATCCTGAAGTTGAGCGCACAAATCTAAGATACAACGAAGTCGGCAAATCAACATCGACTAATGCCGAAGAGGTAAGACAAGAAAAAGATGCACCCCCAAAAAATAAACGAAAATGCTCTCCAATCGCCACCATCACGAAACTGCTATTGACCTGCATGATCCTACCTACGATCAGGAGCTCACCGGTCGAAGTCACGCCATTCAATTCCCAGCCGGGAATTTATTTTGAAAACCTGGGAGCAGCAAATATAATTTCAAACGAATGGCATTTGGTTGTCTATTATGACTTACGACCATATTGGGCTGAATACGAAACTCTCCGAAACGGAACTGCTATTTTGAAAAGCATGTGTAAACTGTTGATCGACAAGGGTCCATGCTCGAGAATCATTAGACAATTTCAACACGTCTTTCAAGAATTAACAGACAGCAATGAGCTACTTCAATCTCTCAATATCGTAAGAAATGTGGTAAACGCACTATTCGGAGAATTAGATTCAGTTGAGTGCGTGGAGTCTGTCCGATCGGACGTTGCCTTGTGTTATAGATCAATTAAATCCATTTAAACATATCCAATAAATTAATTTAAGTCAAGTGATAGTGTTGTGCTAAACATTTTCAATATAATCAATTACCTACTATAATTATTTAAATTCCGACGCGACCGTTAAATTAATAAATAACGAAAATAAATTTTATCCGCCAAGTGACGGGCTCTTCTATGCCCTATCAACATGCTATAAGCCAGCAGCACGGTAACGTTACCTTTCCGTCTCTTCACCTGTGATCAGTGCAAATGCATTAGCACTTATCACTGATCAGCAATCTGGGTGCACCCAGCTGTGGTCATTGAACTGCACGGTCTGAGGTATTGAAAGCAGCAATAGGCATAACACTATTGTTGTTTTTTTTTACCTCGCTGTGTCGTTGACTGCTGCTGGTGGCGCCCAAATATTTGTGTTATTGTGTGTCGCTTTTTTTTTTATTTTGCTTTTTTGTTTTTGCCTTCAGCATGCAGAATTTCATTTTAGATTTCTGCAACATTCGCGGATTAAGAGCAAATCGGTTTTCTGTGTTGCCACCTTAACTCAAAAAATCCGGCAATTCTTGCGCTAAGTGAATCCAAGGTCGTTCCTGATGCTGATATTAATCAGTATCACGTCCCTGGTTACAGCTTCGTGCCTCTTTTTTCTCAGCATAGAGGGATCGCAGTATATATTCTGAATGATGTGGCCTTTACCATTCTTCAAGATTTTGCTTCTGCCAATCCAGAGTGTAACTATATCTGGATTAGGTTCAAACTTCACAAGCACATCATTTACTTCTGTTTCCTTTATTGCAGCCCAAATATGTCTGATGACGACACGGTATCCGTATTTGACAATATCTCCAACAATATTGATCATTTGCTCTCTGTCTCCCCCTCTTCCGAAATCGTCCTGGCAGGTGATTTTAATGTTCATAATATACCGTGGCTCAGACATTCTTCTACCACAAGTCCTGCAGGCCGTTTCATTGAACGAATCATTTAATTTACAACAGCTAGTGGATGCACCAACGCGAATTCCCGATACAGCTGGTGATAAAGCTAATTTACTCTACTTATTTCTAACATCTCATCCGGACAAATATTCCATCTCAGTCGGTTCCCCTCTCGGAAATTCAGACCATTGCTTAATCACGGCTCAATTTACCACCTCAAACCTGTGCCGCTCTACTTCTCCATCTACAAGTAGGCTTCTTTGGCACTATAAGAATGCTGATTGAGAAAGTCTCAATAAGTATCTTAGAGAAATTGATTGGTCGGTCTGTTTTGCTTCGAGGGATGTTGATGAATGCACATTAGAGTTTAGTAACATACTAAATCTTGGCATGCGTGAATACATTCCGTATTCTTACAGCAGATCTCAACAACAGCATGATCGTTCCTGGTTTAACGATAAGTGCAACCAAGCTATAAAAGCGAAAGGGTCTGCTTTTCGCGCCTATCAATTGAATCCATGTCCGGAAATTAAACAAGTCTACAAGACTGCACGGAACACCTGCAAGTCCATTATCCAGAGAGAAAAATTTCTTTTTGACCAGAATATTAGACAAAGAATCCTGGCGAGCCGCAAAGGTAGCAAAGGCTTCTGGTCCCTGGTCAAAACCATCAGGAACAACTTCACCAGTTCCTCTATACCTTCACTACTTAATAATGGTGAAGTGATTGTTGACTCCCTTGATAAAGCTAATATTTTAGCTGCTAGATTCGCTTCAAATTCTTGTCTTCCACCTACTTCACAAACTTGTGTTCAGGGTCCTTAAGGGGATCAACGTCTCCAAAGCCGCAGGTCCTGATGGTTTTTCGCCCCTGTTAATTAAAAGCTGTGCCTCATCCTTGGCTAAACCTCTGCGCAAACTATTCTACTTGTCTTATTCGACAGCAAAATTTCCAACTGCTTGGAAGCTAGCTCACGTTCACCTATTCCCATGAAAGGAGAGGGTAGCGATCCCTCAAATTATCGACAAATTGCGATCACTTCGATTCATTCATAGGTTTTGAATCTATCATTAACTCAAAATTAATGAAGTATCTAGAAACTAATCATCTCATCAACGATCGCCAATATGGCTTCCGATCTGGACGCTCATCTGGAGACTTGCTGACCTTTCTCATGGAACGTTGGAACCGTAGTCTTCATAATTTTGGTGAGTCTGAAATCGTTGCGCTAGATAATTCAAAGTGCTTTGATAGAGTCTGGCATCCAGCCCTTTTAGCCAAACTCAAAGCACTTGGTCTCTCCCCTCCTCTTCTATTATGGATTGAAAGTTTCCTATCTAGCCGCCAAATATGTGTTGTATTAGATGCCGTTACATCTGAACCGCATCCCATAAATGCCGGTGTGCCTCAAGGCTCTGTTATCTCTCCAACTCTCTTTTTAATTTTCATTAATGATCTGCTTTCCCTTACTTTCAATCCCATCCATAGTTTCGCAGATGACAGTTCTCTTGATTTCGCTTACTCCTTTGACACTCTTGCGGAATCCAGGGGGAATGCCGCATGTGTTAAACGAGATTGCATGACTAGATCTTTGAATAACGATCTTAACAGTATCCTCGCTTGGGGCAAAGCAAATCGCGTCGAATTCAATGCATCTAAGACCCAAAGCTGTCTCATCTCATTAAAACAAGATCATAACTTAACCACACCCGTTTCTTTCGATGGAGCATTAATTTCTGATTCACCGTCACTAAGCATTCTTGGCATTAATATTTCCAGTAAGTTAAACTGGACAGATCACATCTTCTCTGTTGCCAAAGAAGCATCGAAATGTCTTGGATTTCTGAAAAGGTGTAAGAAATATTTCACCCCGTCAAATCTAGGGCTCCTCTACAAGTCCTACATTAGACCTAGAATGGAATACAACTCCCATATATGGGCCGGGGCTGGTCGCACAGCCTTAGCTTCATTGGATATTGTCCAAAAGAGAGCCTTCAAGCTCATTGGCGATTTGGCAATAACTTTTCATATCGACTCACTCGAGCACCGCCGCAATGTTGGATGCCTTTCGCTCCTTTATCGCTATATGCATGGTCAATGTTCTGATGAAATATCTAGTCTAATCCCTTGTAGAATGATTCCT